>CM051519.1:46254978-46854978 GCA_028015205.1 Mytilisepta virgata
ATAAAACTTAATTTGAATATTCAAATGACAAGTAAAACATCTGTAACAAATAGCTAAATGCACCTATTGTCAAACTAAGAGTAATTTAAAAACGTTAGAATACTTATTGCCAAAAATAACAATGTCATCGAAAAATAAATTATAAATGCATTTAGTTTGTCTTTGTTTTCAACCAGGAAGAAGCTATATCTGCCAAAAACGAAATATTTAATATTTAGTGCATACAAAAACCTAATTATTTCTGAATAAGCATTGTGAGATCGACAAAAGAATTAGGTAAAGATAACAGTATGTATCTGGTTTATCTTAAAACCAACAATTATTTTGTAAATAATATTCATTATTGAATAAATAAAAACAATCAAATGTGTCTGTCAATACGATATGAAACTTCATACTTGACCAGTTTATATTATTTTACATTGGTTATGGCTCAGATAAAATTCCTAAACACGGCCTGTTTCTTTTAATAAAGGTATCATGGTCTTCGGCTTTCTACATTGGCATTGTGCTATCCACATAACACTTATTATTCTAAATAAAATGTACCTTTTTCAACAAACAAAAAACTATCAGGGCTTAAGTTTTTTCTCTTCTATCTTTTAAATATATAATGTACATCTATATAGTAATAGAAGATTTAAAAAAATAAAATCATATTATAAATTGTAGAAACTAACACAATATGCACTTGTTACAAATATAATATTGAGCTAAATTCTTTCATATGATTGGTATAATTAATATTTAAAGATTTATTAAGGAAGTTCGCTGGTCATGTATTTGAATTTTTGTCAAATGTTCAGAATCCTCTGGTTTTATCCATTTGAATGCCATAAATTATTTTTCCCGCTAACACCCACTTTTCTTTTCATAAATCTTTTGCATACAGAATAATAAGCCATTTGTAAAAATCTTATAAAATCCTTATTATTTATGGGTTTTGAGAAATAAAACTTCTCAATGACAAAGCTATGTAAAATCAAGAGAGCATATTTTTACCGCCAAATTTTCAATGGCTTAAATCTTGGAAACAAGCACACGAACCTATAATTTTTTTTCGCTCTTCTAGTTCCTTTATTAATCCACTATCAATAATTACCAGTGTTATGAAAAGCTTGTTATTTTGAAACTGAGCAGCGAACATCCTTAACACGTCGGTGAGATGTATAAACTCATGTTTCTGTTGAGAATTGTTGCGAAATGTTGTTTTAACAAACTAAAGTATTCTTATTTGCCTAAAAGTATATTTTCATGTACAACGTCAATATTATCTGTACGAAGATGTACTCCTTACATGCTCATATTTCTGTACATAATGACTATTTAACTTAAACATTCAAATCTATTGTGGTAAATCCTTTCACTGTTTATGTTTATTCCGTTGGAAATAAAATTCTAGTCTAAAACAGTCATGGAAATTTTACCCTAGTGTATTTTTTCCAAACGGAAAACGTATACTGCCGGAAAGGATCCACTGTTACAATTCTTAAAGATAAACAATGAAATTATTTTAATTATTCGATGAGGTGGGAAAAAGGACAAATATACCTAAGGAGCAATCAAAAAAAAACGTATTCCATTGGACAGACAAACCCGGGAAGACAAATGAACAACCACAAGCACAACAAATAAACACAGAAAACTAAAAAACAATGAACAACACGAACTCCTATAAAAACCAGGATTGAACCCAGGTGCTCCGGAAGGATAACCAGTTCCTGCTCCGTATACGGCAACCGTCGTGAAGTTCAACAAAGTCAATCCGGTGGAAGTCACAAATAGGTGGAGGCACATGAAAGGTTACGACAGTGGGAACAGGTCCAACATCATCTTAGATATTGGAACACTGTAATGGTAAATCAATTCATGATGACGACCGTAAAATGACATCAACTTATCCCTGATAAAACCCTGGTTAAGAAGCTTTTGTAATCCTCTTCGTCGAAAGTCAGGCTAACTCACGCATGTCATTGAAAATCGGATAAGCTGAGAAACGTAGACGCCATATGCAGGCGATGCTGGTATATTGCTACTCAAAAAGGGAAAATTAACAATAGGAAAGTTGAAGTCATCACGTTTGTCATAAAGTTTTGTCTTCAAACGTCCCTCATAGTCTATTTCAAGAAACAAATCCAAATATGAAGCGGACTTAGGTGTATATGTAGTATCCTTAATTTCAAGTTCACTGGGGTAGATAAGATGTAGAAACACATCATCTATATAACGAAAAGTGAAATTAAAGGATTGGGCTAGTTTCTTTTTGTTTTCACGTAGTAACCCTTGAATGAAGTCCGCTTCATATGAGTACGGAAACAGATCGGCGAGGAGAGGAGCACAGTTGATTCCCATTTGAATGCCAATTGTTTGTTGAAAAATTAGGCCGCCAAATTCAACGAATATGTTGTCTATGAGAAAAACTGTTTGTAATTTCATCTTCAGAATACTTTTTGTCAGATCAGAGTGGTTCTTCACGAAATAAGCCTCTTCTCTACCTAGAACAAGAAATTTATACCTGCATGGCCCATTTTTCTTGAAAAAACATTGATGAACTAGTTGCTTTAAGCGATCTTTTAATTGAGAATGTGGTATGGTAGTGTAGAGTGTAGAGAAGTCGAATGGTTTGATGCTGTTGCATGTAGCCAAAGATTTTGATTTTAGATATTGAAGTAACTTTTTTGAGTTTTTAAGAATCCACATCTGATTGACGCCACTGGTGGAATATGATGTTTCACAGTAATTCTGAAGCCCCTCTTTAATACATGTCAATATGAATGTTAAAATCTTTGAAAGGGGTTTTGTAGAGCAATTAGCTGACCCAGCAATGTACCTTTGTTGAAACGGATTCTTATGTAGTTTAGGAATCCAATAAAGAGCAGGAAGGTCCATTTCTTCACCCTTTGTAAAGGAATGAAGAACGGTCTTGTGGTTATCAATGACTTCCTGATTAGTGAGTGTGGTCGGTGTATAAGTTGGGTTACCCGCAGTGTTATCTATTCCAAGACACTCAAAATAATAATTCTTGCAGACAAAAACGATGTTATTGGAAGGGGGGCTTTGTCAGCTGAGACAACTACATTTGTCATAGAGGCGAGTCAAGGTTTCAACAACCTTAGGGTCTTTAAAGATGGATTTAGCTTTAGTGCTCATAGACACTTAGAGGCTTTTAATTCGGATTTGTATTATTGAACTAATAGCCTTCACCCACTCTGAAAGTGTACCAGCAGGTTCCTGTTCCTTTGAAGTCCATTTTCTGGCATAGTCCTCAACAGAATCCATTAGTAATTTAAAATTATATTTTCAATTAATTGGCTGAGGTTCTCGGTATTTGGGGCCTTTAGCTAGCATATTGTTTAGCTTTTGATTATCAACTAGATTGAGATCTCCAGTGATAACATGACCCACAGGACTATAATTGAATGGAGATGTCGAACAGGAGCAGTCAGGGGGTTTAGACTTGGGGTCATCGGAATTAAGGTCCCGCAATGCACGTTTGTAATTGAAAAACCTTGGTTGCAATGGGTTTTGTATAAGAATAAGAAATAAGTGGAACAGTTTGGTCTTTGAAATATCGAGGAATTTTAGATTTTACTGTTTTGTGGTGAAGGATATTGCTGAGATTTATGGCATCCAAGCCATAAAATTTCTTATATTAGAAAGAATGCTGTGTCCATGTGATGTTATGTCGTTGTTTCTATACGTTTCACAGATGTCCGATATGTCATCTAAAATATTTGTAAACATATCCAAAGTTTTCCTGGCAGCCTTATAATGCATAACCCTCAGTCCTAAAAAGTATACTTGTTTCTGTTCATCACTTAATAAAAATGTCTGGTATGTCTTGCCAAATTTTCTTGTTTCGTCCCCACATTGCATTTGGGGTTCTATTGCCAAGTTGAAGGACTTCTTTGATAACAGGCCCAACATTATTTGAAGATACATTGTAACTTGTCATGTTCGTAATACACTGTTTAGTATCTGGTGTAAATGACTTTTTTACTGGATCAAAAAGAGCTATTTCTTCATTATCTTGCAGTAGTGAATATAAATAATATCTTTCTTCAGTCACAGTTTGTAAATCTATTTTAATTTATTTAATGGCTCAGGCTGATCTAACAGTTTTAAATTTTCAGTTAATTCTAAAACTTTTTTGTTCCATTACTAACTGCAATGCAAGTTTTGAATTGTTTTGTTTTAATACTCTTGTTTCATGGAGACAATTGGAAGCTTTATTCTTTTCTGAAATCAGAGTTTTCTTCAAGATTTGTTGTTTCGTGCAAGTTTTCTACGCAGTAAACTGTTTTCATATCTCAAATCTAGTTTTGATTTTGTGACATCCTTCAGTTTTTTTTCTGTTTTTTCTGTTTTCTTTTGACACTTTTGTTGCTGTTTCTGAAACCCTTCTAGTTTCTAATTTTAACTTTTTGGTCTGTTCGTCAGATTGCGATTTCTTTAAACCGAGAAGTTCTCGTTTGTGTTTGGTTTCATATTCTTCTGTTTTATTGCATGTCCAGATTTGATACTTTTAAATTTTTCTACAGATTTTTTATGTACTTCTGACAATTCTGTTGCTAAAGTTGAGCATGTTATTTGATAAGAAGAAATTTCAGCTTTATAAAGTTTCCCTTTTTATGCAGCTACTGAAGTGCTAGTAGCTACTGGAACTGAAAACAACTCATTTTCAAATTCTTCCTTCTAATTTCCACGCTTGCCTTTTAGTTTATCTTTATACCGATGTAATTTTTATATTAAAGCAGGTTTATTTATTTGTGTTTTGTCAACTTTACAACTTTCAGAAAATTTGTCTCAGTTTGTATCTTACTTCAATTAAATATATCTTTTGCTAATTATTCATTGTGTTTCTCCAACAATGATTTCTATATGTCCATAAATGCCCTAACAATTAATATTTACAGTGTGTATACAGCAAGTCGTGCAAATAAAAAAATTGTTTGTAAACCACAGGCTCTCTTCGTTGATTTCATCAATATAACATAATATGGTTAATTTTATTTTCTGCCCACAAATCTTTCAGTATATTAGATAATTTGAAATTAAAATATTCAGGCAATTTTGACATCAGGTTTTTTAACAAGTTTTCCAAATTGTTTTGCTTTAAATAAACCAGCAGTTCGTCTTTTAGAGTGAGGACTTTATTTGGTAAGATATTTTTTAAGTACAGATGCATTGACTGCAGGTCTTCACGGCAAATTTCATAACCAAAAGTATCTATTAATCTTATCGCTTGTACAAGTATAATTTCAGGAATCTGTGTCTCAGAAGTTGGTGTGACAACACTTCTAGTAGTAGTACGGCTTTGAGACTGCATTTATACAACTGCAATTGAAATTAAGTGCCCATATTAATAATTGAACCAGTAATGTTAATTTACACTACACAATTATAGTATTATAATATTATATTGTTTTTTACCCTTGTCGCAAGGATCTTTACTAAAGAATGGAAAATAGAATAAGAATAGAAACTCATAGATGTAGCCGATTGGATGCAGGACAACGTAATGTACCTCCCCCTTTGAAAATTAAGTTGTGGAAAACTACCGATAAGTTCCGGACATAAAGTGGGAAAGCAAACGGAGTTATCTCCCATGTGATTTACCGTCTCTACACGTTAAGCTTCCGTGTTACTGCACATCAACAAATCTTTAATATTACGACTGTCGGCGAAGTTGATATAAACTAAAACATATGTTTATCATAAAAAATATTATTGTGTATGTAGCAGGGTCGGTTGGGCATCAGACATCAATTCCAAATTGAATTTCAACCGTTTATTGAGGATTACAGTGATAAAAAGAATAACCCTGTAATAACAGTATACATATTGAATATATATTATAAACATATTAAGCATAATTAAAAGTTAACATAGCAGTTTTTGTATAAGTAAGCTATGAATGGACAAGATATAGTTTAATCATTTCAAATAAATGACTTATTTGCTATGTATGAAATAATTCAAATTGTAAGTTACACTTCACTGAAAAGCGTTAAATTTTAACTGATTAAATAACCTATGTATTTACACTGAATGTAGTTGTCCTTGTTATTGCACATATGTTAAAAAATAAAGAATAGCAATAGTATATAAATTTCAGTATTATCATATATGATTATACATTACATTATTTCTACCTTATGAGTAGTTTAAATACTATATATTATAAATATCTTAACATCATAGACAAGACTTAACCATCTAATAATTGATACAATTTAAATCAATCAATAAAGTTACCTGTCTATGGGACTAAGGTTTAAATCACACTATGTGTACATGTATAGTGACTAAGACTCACTGCAATACTGTAATGATATTGATTTATAATTATGTTTGAACTTATAGCCTTGTAATCCTAAGTGAAATTGCAGCTGTCAGAATCTGTTTATCTTTAACGACTTTCACATACCGATAATATTGTAACTGATATGTATTTCTCTCTACACTGTTTACACAAAAATATTTGTACTTGATAATTAAAGTTAGTCTGCTTCAGTAGCTTGTTGTAATAACACGCCCAGTATATACGGCCAGAATGATACATGGTGTCAGGTCTTTGAACCAAAATAAATGAAAGGATTAGAATTTAAGTGAAAAAAAAAGAAAATGGACAAGCTACCACCACCGCCTGCACTCTGTCTTGAAGGAAATTTAAAAGAAAATTGGCGTAGATTTCGTCAGTCGTTTGACATTTTCCTTATTGCAACTGGAATAGATAAAAAGAACGATGCAGTTAAAACTAACACTTTACTACACTTGATAGGCCCAGATGCAGTGGAAATATTCAATACTTTTGAGTTTGCTGATGCTGGAGATAAAGCCAAATTGGATCCAGTTCTTACAAAGTTTGAACAATATTGCAACCCAAGAAAGAATATAATATTTGAAAGACACGTATTCAATACAAGATGTCAAACCGTAACCGAAAACATAGATTCATATGTAACGGATTTAAGAATGAAAGCCAGATCGTGTGAATATGGAGAGTTGAAAGACTCATTAATCAGGGACAGAATAGTGTGTGGTATAAGAAGTGACACTGTAAGAAGTAGACTCCTTAGGGACTGCGATTTGACTTTGGAAAAAGCAATAGAAATATGCCGAGCGGCCGAGTCAACAGAAACTCAGATGAAAATTATGACGGAAGGAGCTAGTCCATCTACTGAATCAGTCAACGTGGTCCGTAAGAAAACAAAGGAAGGAAAAGGGCACCAAAATAAGCACCTATCACAAAGAAAAATGGATGGTAAAACTGTAAATAACTGTAAAAAATGTGGAAGAAGTCACGAAGCGAGAAATTGTCCGGCTTATGGAAAAGAATGCCACAAATGCCACAAAAGCAATCATTTTGCCAAAATGTGCCGTGGACAGACAAAATTGAAGAAATCATCGAAGGCACATGCCGTAAATAATAGTGATGACTCAGATAGTGAAAGCGAATATGAAATTTGCTGTGTGAAAAGCGACAAAGCCAAGGATAAAGACTGGAATGTGACCGTAACTGTCGGAAACAAGAAAATTCAACTAAAGCTGGATACCGGAGCACAAGTGAACGTCATGCCACTGGAATTATATCGGAAGCTATCAAAGGATTCAGTTAGGAAATCCAGAGCAAAATTAGTGTCATATTCGGGACATCCAATTGAAACATGTGGAAAATCGTCATTAACACTTGCGCACAAGGATAAATATTACGTTGTGGAATTTCAGATTGTAAATTCGAATGTAAGTCCAGTACTTGGCTTGAAATCATGTCAGGAGCTAAACTTAGTGAAACGGATTTATACAATAAAAACAGGAAAAACGGGTAAGGATATTCTTGATAAATATGAGGATGTATTTGAAGGACTGGGATGTCTACCTGGGAAACATTCAATTAAAATTGATAAGGAGGTAAGTCCTGTAGTGCATGCACCAAGAAAAGTACCGTTCGCAATAAAAAACAAAGTGAAAGCTGAACTTGATAAAATGGAAACAAATAAAGTTATTGAAAAAGTGAATGAGCCTACAGACTGGGTTAATTCTATGGTGATAGTCGAAAAGCCAAATAAAGTCCGTGTAGTTTTAGATCCACGAGATTTGAATCGTGCCGTGAAAAGAGAACATTTTCCTATGAAAACTGTAGATGAAGTAGCTGCTAAAGTAAATGGTGCAAAATATTTCAGCACTTTAGACGCATCATCGGGGTTTTGGACTCTGAAATTGGACGAGGAAAGCTCAAAACTCACGACGTTTAATACACCTTACGGAAGGTACAAATATTAAGAATGCCAATGGGAATTAGCAGTGCGCCCGAAATATTTCAGCGTAGGATTTCACAGTTATTTGAAGATGTTGAAGGATGCGATAATATTATTGATGATATTCTTGTCTGGGGAAAAGATGAAAAAGAACACAACAAACGCTTAACAAGTGTACTTGAAAGAGCCCGACAGATTAATCTCAAGTTAAACAAGTCAAAATGCAAAATAGGCCGTACAGAGGTAAAATATATGGGACACATATTCTCAGAAACAGGAATTAGGCCCGACCCAGAAAAAGTGAGAACAATCAACGAGATAAAATCGCCAGAAAATAAACAAGAATTGCAAAGGTTTATGGGAATGGTAAACTACGTGGGAAAATTTATTCCAGGCTTGGCAACACGCAATAAACCGCTGAGAATTTTACTTGAGAAAACAACAGCATGGCATTGGAATGAAACGCATGAACAATGTTTTGTAGACTTGAAAAATGCATTAACAAAAGCACCTATCTTAAAATATTACGATGTAAATAAATCAGTAACATTGTCAGTTGATGCCTCATCCGAAGGTTTAGGAGCATGTTTAATGCAAGATGAACAACCTATCTGTTATGCGTCAAAGGGACTTAATCAGTCTGAAAGGAACTATAGTCAAATTGAAAAGGAACTTTATGCCATTGTGTTTGGTTGCCTAAAATTCCACCAATACTTGTACGGAAAACGCGTCAAAGTGGAAACTGACCATAAACCTCTAGAGAGTTTATTTAAGAAACCGTTAGCGAAAGCACCGCCTCGAATACAAAGAATGATGCTGCGTATTCAAAGGTATGACTTAGATGTACATTACAAGCAAGGAAAATTGATGTATGTTGCGGATACGCTGAGCAGAGCAACGACAAAACAGGAAGGTAACAGAGACAAATTTGAAGTTCATACGTTGAAATTTTTACCTATTACTAGCGAGAGACTCTCCGATTTTAAAATCGAAACAGCAAAAGATTCGTGTTTGCAAGAATTAAAAGAAACTGTGCTACAAGGCTGGCCAGATGTCAAAGCAAAACTGTCTGATGCAGTTAAACCTTACTGGAATTTTCGAGATGAAATAGGAGTATACGATGAATTGTTGACAAAGAACAAAAGACTTATTGTACCAATGACACTACAACCTGAGATGTTAAGACAAATTCACAGCTCACACATGGGTATCGAGAAGTGTAAGAAACGTGCTAGAGACATTCTTTATTGGCCAGGTATGAACGCACAAATAACAGAACTAGTATCAAAATGTGGAGTATGCAGTATGTTTCAAAGATGTCAACAAAAGGAGCCGTTACTTCAACAAAATCGACCAGTTCGACCTTGGTCTAAAGTAGCAGCCGATTTATTTGAATTGGACAGAATCAATTACCTAGTTGTAGTGGATTTTTACTCAAATTATTTTGAGGTGAATAAACTGAATAACATGTCAAGTTCAAGTGTTATCAAGATTATGAAGGAACATATGGCGAGATTTGGAATCATTGATGAGCTAATTAGTGACAATGGACCTTGTTTTGCTAGTGCTGAGTTCCAGAATTTTGCCGATATTTACAAATTCAAACACACAACGAGTTCGTCGTTGTATTCACAATCAAATGGAATGGCTGAGAAAACCGTGCAGTCAGTGAAAAGATTACTGAAGAAAGCTAAAATAGACAAGAAAGATCCATATTTATCTTTACTTGAGTATAGGAACACTCCCCTGGATTGCGGAAAATCGCCTGTGCAACTTCTTATGGGACGTCGAACAAATACACTTATGCCGACTCATCCAGCATTATTAAAACCGAAATTGGACAATGAATTCGTACAGGAGAAGAAAGAACAACTCCTATCAAAACAGAAATTTTACTATGACCGCACCGCCAAACCGTTAGAGCCATTACAATCAGGTGAAACTGTGCGGGTACGCAGTAAGAAAACTTGGGAACCTGCAGTAGTTGTGCAATCAACAAACACTCCGAGATCATACATAGTCAAAACGAATGATAGTTCTATTTATAGAAGAAATAGAAGAGACATTATGAAATCTAATGAAACACCCGAAAATGAGACAATTAACTATGAAAAAAAACAATTCTGCTGAAATTCAGAAGGAAATTCGTACTAAATCGGGAAGAATTATAACACCGCCCAAGAGATTGATAGAAGAATCTTAATTCAAGAGTTAATGGTAAAGATTAACTCCAACGGTGAGTCATGTGCTAGTAACCTCTGACTCCAATCTCGACATAGTATTTGTAGAGCGTGTATATATTGCCGTAGTTCCGTTGCTTCAGTATTTTACAAACAGTTAAAGTTGTCTCATTCAAAACTGTAATACTTTCAATTTAATTCATTACAAATGAACAGTGTCAAATTTTTCCTTTTATTGAATGAACAGTGTTAAAGTATTTTTCTGAAACAAAGAACAGTAATTTGTTTGGCCTAAAAAAGGAGATGTAATGATATTGATTTATAATTATGTTTGAACTTATAGCCTTGTAATCCTAAGTGAAATTGCAGCTGTCAGAATCTGTTTATCTTTAACGACTTTCACATACCGATAATATTGTAACTGATATGTATTTCCCTCTACACTGTTTACACAAAAATATTTGTACTTGATAATTAAAGTTAGTCTGCTTCAGTAGCTTGTTGTAATAACACGCCCAGTATATACGACCAGAATGATACAAATACTATCTGAAATATACAGTTAAAACAAATTCTCACTACTTAGTGTAATGGGGCATTACATTGCTACTAAATAAAAATATTACTGCAACTTTCAAACAATGGACACATTCAGAAAATAAGCATACATTCATCTATGTTAAAATAAATGGTATTTTCATACAGAAATGGGAAATACCCAATTTATTATCAAATGATACTATAGTATTATAAATTAATACAAACGGAAATTATACTATAGTGAAATATTCATATAAAAATATAGTTAACATGCTGAAGGTAAATTTTCACTCTTTCATTACATACAAACAAAGGAACAGGGAATTGGTCATGATTTTCCAGTGCTAAGAAAATCTAAAAATTACCAAAAAAATAGGTAAATACCTTCATTCAACTAATGACAGGCACATGATAATGAACATGATAACGAAAAACCAGTCCAACAAGTTGCTGATGAAAAAAAAGGTACAAGATTTATTTGATCTTGTTCGATCACCATTACTGGCAAAACTAACTTTAATTTTCCCTCTATGGCTATTGACCAATCAAAAGCTGGGATTTATTACATGTAATGATATCAACCAATAAGATCCCTGAACCAACCTTACATCACATTAACTTGCAGTGTGACATCACAAACACTTACTATTATAATTAAAAGTATACTGATCACCTGTTTTACCTGTCCACTTTCTTACAAAATCAATAAGTGACAACCTATATATAAATACACAAGTACATGTTCATGTTTGCAGATATTATTTTGAATACACAATAAATTAAAAGTAATCTAAATACACAATTACATATCAATTTCTATTTCAATAAGTCATAAAAATCAACCCTATCACATATTAATCAGACGCTTTAAAATCGAAGAAATAAATTAACTGTTGATTGACCCAATTTATTTGTAATCAAAATAGTGACTGTGCATCCGTGTGTTCCGAAAAGGCGCCTGTATTCAATCTGATTAAAATTAAACAAATAAAAACTTTTTTGAAGCAATAAAATAAGAAAATAAATAGTTTGTGTAATTCTGCACCCCCTATTTACCAGTGAATCAAGTAGTCATTTATGCTGATCAGTCCCAGGAACTCAGATTAAAGGGCACAACTATAACACCAAATGCACCTGTTTGAACCCAAAGCAAAAACATTATGCGTTCCCCACTACGTGGCACGCTAGTTATTACGCTCTCTTCGATTCTCGCGAGAAAGACTTTTTTTGCTCTCATTGATGATCGAGCGAATCGACGAGAGCAAAATAAGAGTTAATTCCCGCTGGCAGAGAAAAACTGGAGTTATTTTATTTGCACACTAAAAACAAATTAGTTATTTTCCAGTAGTTGCTATAGTAAAGTATCATAATTTGTTTTATTAACCAGTTATGTAAAATATGTTTAAAATTGCCCTTTCAATACAAGATGTCGAGAGCTAATAAAGATCAATGACTGGACCAATACCATTTATTGAAGAAATAGAAAAGTTAAATATACAAAACTTTAGATATTTAGATACAGTTTCAAATATTTCTGTTCTGACGAATTATGTAATTTTTTACATAGCTCCTACCTTAAAACTTTACGCGTATAGGTTGTTCCTGGATTTTTGTACACTTCATGTTTTTTTCCTTGTATATTTAGTAGACATATGGAGGTGTTTTAACAGAATTTGATTTAATACAAAATTTCTACGTAAAATGTTTAAAAATCTTATATTAAATATTAAACATGTCAAAATGAAGTTTTTTTACCACTTACAAACACGTAATATTTTGTGTTATCTTCTAATTATAGAAATAAACGATTTATATGTACTAGTAATGGACGTTTTCACAAGAAACAAAAGAACGTGAATTTTGACGGTCTTATATTTTTTATATATCTTATCTGCCAGAAGCAATAAAACATAAATTCCCAAAACTAAAACAAGCATTATGTTCGACATTATTTGATTTTATCCAGGTACACAATCAACATATTGATTCAGATAACCGAAAAAAAAATCAGTAATTAAAGTTTAGAAAGAAGACTTAAATCGAAAAAACATCCGTCTTACTTAATTACATATTTACGAAGATAAAATTGTGATATCAGGAAGTACAATATGCAGCATCGATCGTTTTTCGATACCCACTTGGATGAAAACCGGTTTTTATGTTTTATAGAATAAAAAATATGACCTAATATAATGAATCGACAACAATGCCTTAAAGAACAGAAAATAATAATGTTCTTCTCAATGTAATGAATATCAGACGCGACTTTTGAAAAAAAAAAAAAAAAAAAAAACATTGCTTACAGAAAATAACAACTGCACAGAATTTTTGATACACATGAACTTACGTTTCCTTACAAATATGAAATCATTAATCCAAATACACAACGAATCAATTTTTCTTCGAAATAATATTCATTTAAGAAATAATGCATGGCAAACTTTAGTTTTTATGGAGATTTTAGCCACGGGTGGGCCTTAGTTTTGTAAACATTTTACCCTGAATGTAGCAAAAAAATAAACTACATTTTGCCATGAATTGTTTCTAATAGGTCAAATATGGTATTCTAATAGAATGAGTACCCGTCCCTCTACTGATGTGGAAAATAGCCATTCATGTTAATAGAACCTTTGCTCGGAAAACACACCTCGAAGGAAAATTATATTTATCTGAAAACTTCAACAATTCTGGGGTCAGCAAAAACAGACAACAAACGAACTAAGAATTTTATAGATTCGGTATTCTTTTGTGGATATCTACGAGTAAGCAAGAATTGACATTATGGTATAATATCAGCAAATAATCAATAGATGAATTTTACTGTGTCGTATTCCCGTAATAGACTTATTATCAGATAATGCGCGACTGAAGGAATTTTACCAGTTTGTTGGACTCATTTGTTGTTTTACATAAACAACAAAATGGATATCAACAATGACATATCAAACAATCAAAGCAACTCAACTGACAGAACGTCGGGAAAAAATAATATAAAATAGTACAAAACACAAACATGAACACAACAGAGAGTCAGGATAGTCTGACTTACATCTCTATTTACTAATTATATGTTTACGTTAGAACGAAATATTAGATTTAACCACTTTCGCGTTTCTGTGAGTAAGTTTATATCAGTCGTTGTAAATTTACTAAAGTAAAGATATATTTGTCATCTAAAATATTAAGGCATTGTTCAAACTTGTGCTTAAAAAGCCTATAATTTAGTGCGTTGGGGTAATTTTCCTTTTCATTGTTCCATTATTGTAAAAACTGATCTCGGAGCCTGAGTGTTACAGCAGCAATTACCGAGTCACTATTTAAATGACTGTTTTCAAAAGTTCAGATATTAGACATGACACAGAAGTTTAATAAGTTTTTTTTATAATTTAATAAATGGAACCCTAATTGACAGTTTTCATTTATAAATAGGCTATATGAAAATTTGTAAGATAAGTTAGACAATTTTGATTCTTTTCCATGTTTTCCTGAGACTAATTTTGTCCAAAAAGATATACATTTATTTTTTATATCTACATATACAGGATAACGGCCGAGTTCACCATATACCATAACACATTTTAAAAGTTTTTCAAATAGCCAATATACAAAGGAAATGAGGAATTTATTTTTGATATTTTTTATAAATTTTATTTCTTTGTATTTGTGCAACAGATACATGTATGCCAAGTTTCATGAAGACAAATTTTTTTCTATGTTAAAAAGACTACAAAAGATAACGAGCATATGCCATGAAATTTGGGGTACTTTGTTTTATAGGTGAAGAATAAGTTTACAAAATTTAAATGCACTTTCTCAATAGCGTAATCGTTGCGAAACCCCTGATTTCACAGCCGTGAAGTATCATTGGTTTAAAAAAATTGTCAAATAGATCTATAAAACAATCGCTTGATAGATTGTGTCTTTTACCTCGTCTAATGATTGCATACATGGCGTATGTAGCCTTTTCATTATTTTTGCTCTTCGTCAAGGCAAAGTTTTCATCAGCAAAAGCTGACACCTAAAATAATTAAAATAGTTTAATATCTCTATACTTGCTACATTAAATATAAACTAGGTGCGCTCGGGAGTTCGACTTGTTGAAAACATTACTATTTTGGTTTTATCAACGTTGACTTGTGTTTGCACAATTTTGTATATTCATAAATTCATTTAGTATATTTTGTAAACCTTCCGATGTTTTTGACATAAGCACCGTGTCATCTGCATATTAAATACATGATTTTTGCTAGAATATATGACCACTGACTTGTGAAAATGGTGATTTGAAAATACCTAGTGTACCTTAGTCATCATGTATTATTAAATTTGAAAGCATTACTAAAGACATAGCATTAAATTTAGTTCTCGGTGTCAGTATAGAAGTTCAGTTAATACACATTACCTAAAAGAAGAAGCAGCATCGTTTTACAATAATCCGCCACATTTTTAGAAATGTATGTGCCTTTCAGTGTGAAAACAAGCAAAAATATGGAAAACAGGAAATGTCAACTAATCAACGCCATCCAACAGACAGAACCCCGCACAAAAAATAACATATTTTTGTGCAAATAATTCCTTTTGGCAGTTAATATAATCAGAAAGTACAATGTATCCCATGCGGATTCCTTGATAAAAACCTCCGAATTCTGCACGTTTCAGATTACAATAAAGTTTGTCCAAAAGAGTAAACAAGTTCTGACGTTTGCACACAAAACTATTCCGTTTAGCCGTGTTGATTGACCGACAGTATCCGACCAGCAGCTATGAGATCCTCGGCATTTAAAACGAATAGATTCTGACAATACTATCTAATTTTTGTACCATCCAACCAAGTTTTGCAATTCTAGCAATTAGTCACCTTGTTGCTAATCAATCACGGTAAAAAGGTTATTTAAGCACACAAATTTGCGTTTCCGTAGAGAATAGGGGTATTGAATTGACATCTTTAATTAAGAATATGTCACTCTCT
Source organism: Mytilisepta virgata (assembly GCA_028015205.1). Taxonomy (NCBI): domain Eukaryota; kingdom Metazoa; phylum Mollusca; class Bivalvia; order Mytilida; family Mytilidae; genus Mytilisepta; species Mytilisepta virgata. The sequence continues at coordinate 46,270,929 of CM051519.1, forward strand.
CTGAATAAAACTATTAATATTGGATTTTCAAATATAGTTGTTAAAAAGGTTTTTCGAAATATATTTCAATTTTTTTCCGGATTATCTCTCATTAATTTACAATCATTAATAAAGTTTTACATCGTTTTGTAGTGAGCAATATTGAGTCCGGGTGTTACTTAATAAAGTGGCAAGCCGTACAAAGAAACGAAATGCCACAACCACTTGTAAGGGATTTTTTAAAATATTTTAAAAATCATTTCCTTATTCTGTGGCGACAGCTACAACCTTAAATTGATTACAAATAAATATTATTTTAAGGAAATTCATTCGTTGATTATTACTTGTATTCTTATAAGGAATTTCCTTTCAAAACCCTACATTTTCATTGTATTTCTGGTCAAAAATGTTTTTAAAAAGTGTCATTTTCAAGATATGGGCGTAAAAATAATTCGTGCAACGGTCACATGAGTGGCGAACTAAATTCATTTGGCGAGCAGTTGAGATTACTACAAAAGTCTTGTTGTGTATACCAACAATAATATGTAAAAATAACAGATATAATTTAATTACTATCCATGCTATCCTCAAAAGCGGGTTAAGCAGATGTGAAGTGTTTTACTACGAGAATGCATTACGTTGTTTAGCTGAACTGAATATGGTCTAAAGCACGTGCTTATAGAAACCCTTTAATATCGTGAACGCCGATCTCCACCAATAAAATATTTCTTTTAGATAACATGTTTAATGAAAAACAGCACAGGGCATCATATTTTGAATTCTTTAAAGTTTTGTCCTATTTACTTTCTTTAGTCATTAAAAAACAGCTTATTTCTGTAAAATGTTAAGGAGGTGAAAGATTGAGGTCGAAAATTCAGGACGCGTAGGATGAAACATACCGGTGTATAAGGTGCAAGTAAAATGTGTGCCTTTAAAATATTTGCTTAAAAGCTACCATATACATGATTTTACAGATCAAACATGTTTTACCGCTGACATTTTCTGTAATCAGTTTTTTTTTAATCAAAATTCTCTTCTTTTCTTAGATTATTCTTCATATTGAAACAGATCATTTTTTTATGATAGCTTTATATTTAAGGTCATTATTTTCTATTCATTATTTTTAGGCGATGCATATATATTTTGGTCTATCAATATATATTCTAGCCTATAAACTCCATTCAAGCCCTATTTTATCTCTTTAGTTTATAAAGGGGGTTTAATAAAATAATAATAAAAAAAAAACACTGTAACACAGTTGTACACTTTCAGTTAAATTGGAAAATTAAAATGTTGTAAACGTTCACTGATTTTCACGGTTGCCTACATCAGTAGTATTGATCGTGTACCTGGATTTAATCAAATAAAATGGCGAACAAAATATTTTGCGTATTGGGATGTTATGTTATATATCTTCTAGCAGGTAAGGTGCATCAAATATATAACGTAAAACTATTGACAGAGTACATGTATAAGACGAAAAATTTCACTTTCTTTTGTGTCTTGTGATAACTTCAATTATTTGTTCATAGTTTTCAATAATAACATATCTACAGTTAAAAATGCTTTACCGTTCTATTTAATATGAATTATTTGCCAAAAATTCAAGATTTAGGACTGTCTTATCTATACCTAGTAACTGGTACAACATGAACAAATTATTCCCTTTTTATAAGGTAATTTGCAATACCTTAAAAAAAATCCTGGGAAACGGAAGGGAAGTTGTACGTGTACATGCATACGATATAAATGGGCCATACATGTACTTGTAGGTCAGGTCACACGACTAGTGCAAACGTTCCCTATGTAACCCCCCCTCCCCCCTCCTAAATAGTTCGGCCTGAAAGTCGAAAAACATGAGAAAATACAGAAACAAATAATTCTTAAAAGGAAAAGAAATAGAAAAATTGACAACCTTTAAAACATACGCCTTAAGTACATTCAGAATGCGAACACAGGAGATTGTCAAACACTTTGTTAGCGCAACTTGTTTGCTGGTTTACATTAAATATACATTTTTGTGTTTTGTACTCTTTTATGCGCTTATTGTCCAGCGTTCTGTCAGTCGGGTTGCTCTGATTCATTGGTATGTCATTGTTGACCTATCCTGTGATCCCGGGAGGGGGTGGGGCAAATGTATAAATAGTTTTTCCTCATTTTCGTATCTATTTATAAAGTGTGTGGTAAATGTCATGGGAACTTAAATAATATGATTAAATGGATTACCCCGGATCATTTGTGTATCATACTTTAAAACACGATAATTATGATTGTCTGTGTGACCGTGATTACGAGTTTAAAGGTCAAAAGTTCGAACCGACAATCGTTTCCCCTTATTGACTAACTTTGTATAATCGAGGTCACACTATCAAAGTATTTAAAATTCAAAATTTAGATTTATTATATATAGTTTCTTTTGAAGGAAAATAATTACGTATAAAAAAATAAGAGAAAATATTTCGTATTTATTCCATATCCAGTTTATAGGGTTTTAAAAAATCATCCTTGAAAATATTTTTTTGAAGTAAGTTTTATAATATAAAAAAATAAAATAATTATTCACGATTTATTCAATGATTCGATTTTGAAATGTAAAAAGTTCCTTTTTTGCTCCGGATGAAGGCTCATCAGCAGAAACGTGTAGAATGTAATATTTCACTTTTTTTAATTGGTCATTCTGTATAAGTTTATTTAATTTTAGCCTGTTTTGACTAACTTCTTGGTGAAAAAAACATGAATTTGCTATAATATTACATGTAATTTTAAACATTCTGAATTGGGATTGTTGGGCATATCCTGTGTTTCAAAATTTAATTTGTTTTATTTTGATGTTGTTTTGCAACTTTTTAGGCGTTTATTTATTTTTTAGTTTGCATTGCATTGCAGCTATTTAGTTTGTTAAAATTTTTAGACAAAAAATCAAGTCTTTGCTTGCTCTTCCTTTACTATTATCATTTTACACTTGTGTTTTTCAGGCATAGTAGATGCCGATCGATGTTACTATTATATATCCAAATATGACTATTATAGCAGTACATACTGTTCCAGCTGTTGTTCTTACAGTACATATAATCCATGTTGTAGTAACTATGATTACGACAACGATTACCTTTCTTACTATAGATACCGAACAATGTAAGTACTTACTATACAATTTTATATTTAGTCCAATAATTTCCATTATCATCGTATTCCATCTACCCATACGTAGATACATGTATGAAAGCGTATTTGGGTCACAGTTAAGGGTCGAGAAAAAAATTAAGTCGTGCCCTCGACTTGGTAACTCGCGGCCACGGCTTTGTACCTCGTAGTCTCTACTTAAAAACCCGTGGCCACGAAAAGTCATAGGCACGACTTACTTAGTCATGACCACGAGTTACAGTGTCGTTGCTACGAGTTATTAAACCGTGGCAACGACTTAGTAAGTAGTGTGCACAAGTTACCAAGTCGTGGGCACGACTTTATTTTTTTTCTAGACCCTTAAGTAGCCAAACAAAAGAACAAATAAACATAAGGAGCAATCAAAAAAAGCAATCCATTAGACAGACAAAACCCGGGAAAACAAATGAACAATCACAAGCACAACAAATAAAGCTGAAAACTAAAAAACTATTAACAACACGAACTCTTAAAAAACCAGGAGTGAACTCATGTGCTCCGAATGGTAAGCAGTTCATGCCCTGTAAACGGCACCCGTCGTGAAGTTCAACAAAGTCAATCCGGTAGTAGTCACTCATCGATGGAGGTACATAAAATGTTACCACATTAGGAACAGGTCCAACATCATCTTGGATATTGGAACACTGTAACGGTCAATCAATTCGTGATGACGACCGTAAAATTTCCTAAGTGTTGACATCAACTTATCCCTGATAAAAACCCTGGTTAAGAAGCTTTTGTGACAGCAGTTATCCTCTTTGTCGAAATTCATGGTAACTCATGCATGCCCATGAGTATCGGATTAGCTGAGAATCGAAGACGCCATATGCAAGCGATAATGGTATATTGCTACTCAAAAAAAAAAAATTTGCAAACTACACTACATAATCAAAGCTAAAGTCTTATTGCACATCTGCAATGAAATGCAATCACTCTATTAAACAATTAGATCATTAAACCCAATGAAAAATGAAAGAAGAATGTAGGTCGCAATTAAAAATATTCGAAATTCAACCACTATGGCCTCAACATATACTTATTGCACATCTTACCACGGTAAGTATCCCTTATGGAGATAAAATGCATAAATTGAAAAAATGAAGTAGGTCACACGTTTAAATTCAAATCTGTTTTTAAATTCGATCTGTTTTAGTACAGATTAGAAAATCAAAATTCTAAAATTTTATTTTGTATCTTTATATAGTGTATAACAAGACATCATTGTAAATAAAATGCATACATTTAAATCTGTCACAAGCTTTAATTTACAATTTTCGAAATTCGGATAACTGTGGGCCTCAAGTCTTCAAACAAAATTCCAAAACCTTATTGCACATCTACAAATGGGAAGGAATCATTCTATAAAGATATTAAATCCCTAAACCCAAAATTAAAAGAGGAGCTGATGTCACAATGAAACGCGACGGACGTTAAGAAACAACGACAACATCCTCTCTCACACAATATTTAAAACTTTGAAATCTTACGAACGTTTTTTTTGTATTTCAAATTAATATTTTGTCTTGGAAACCTTATAATAACTGGGCCTGTAGCTATTTGAATAATTTTTTTCAAAATACATTGTAAATTTAATTAAATAATCTCATTTCTGGTCAGTAAAATTTAACTGAGAAATACGACAAAATCCATGCTTGTAGATTCTGTGAAAAAAATCCAATCTTAACATCATAGTGTGTAAATGAATATTTCCCATTATAAAAATTTGTAGATCAGCTGGAGCAATCGCCGGAATTGTGATTGGTTCGTTGGTTGGTTTAGGAGTTTTTATCGCAATCATAGTCTGTGTCTGTAATGCAAGTAGAAACCAGCGTCAATACGGTGGACAGGTGATAACCACAACACAACCCACAGTGTCCTACATCAGCTCTTCCAATACTGCCAGTATGTTTTTATTCTACCATTATATTACAAAAAGATAAATGCGATACATATATATCTTGAAATATTTGAAACATTATTAACAAGAACATCACTTAATCAAAGATGTCGATCCCACTACCATTTGGAGACAGAACAAAAGATCAAACGACATTCAAACCTATATTATATTAATAACTGGGAACTGGTTGACCATAACAAATGAAAGAAAATGTAACGAAAAGTAGGAAGTCTCAAAAATGGAAAAAGGATTCATGCTCTATACTCATTCTTTTCTTAGTGTTAATTTTCACATGAACAAAATGGAAAGTAACATTTTATATAACGATGGAAAGTAAATTACCATTTATTCAGACCCGATAATAACACGTTTTCGAGTGTAATTCGAATGAACCATGGCTGGTAAGCAAATGTCACGTGGTCATGTTGCCACGGCCATATCCGTCAGTTTGCGTTTGGGCATGCTATGATAAGTAAATAAGTTCATTGCATCATAGATTTGGACCTGATCTATCAACCCATATAAAACCTCGGGTTAAATCCTTCAGTGCGACATAGATTTTGCCATGTTTTACTCTATACGGATTGCAAGAATATATTTTGGATTAATGTCACAATACTTAATTCCTATGCATTATTTTTTGCAATAAGTATCCACTAGATACCCCTTTTTGGGGAGGGGATGGGGGTCACAACAGTTTTTTTTTTAAAAACTCTTATCTGATTTTTATCATTTTTTGTTTTCTAATGTTCACTGCTGAAAATGGAAAATATTTTATGCTATCTTCTGCCATTTTAGAGATACACGTATAAGGTCCAAGCCTTAATTTTCGAAATTTTGTTATTTCTTATCAGATTTTGATGAGTTTTGAAATCTTACTACATACATGAAAATAAAATACAACAACAATTATTCCAGGAATAGTTGTGAGATTTTTGTCATTTCAGAGATAAAAGGGATTAGTGGGCCAAAATAAGTCATTTTGCGGGACACGTAAAATTTATATTTTTCATCTGATTTCTGTGAGGGATTTTGATTCATCTTGTTAGTGCTTTCGGTGGTACGTCAACAGATTTCTTTGATCTTTTATGGTTTTGGAGAACAAGGGTTTTAAGGTAATAAAAAGGAATGTGGCTTGATATATCAGTTATGTTTCATCTGATTCTTTTGGAGATTTTGTTCTTTTAATTAACCTTGATGAGTGCTGTCATTAGTATATCAATAATTTTTTTCTGTCTTTTATCTTTTCTGAGATAAAAGGGGTCAAATTTGTTTTTAAAGAAACCTAATTTTTTTTATTTTTGATCTGATATTATTGGAGATAGTCTTCTTTCAATTCATCTTGATGAGTTCTTTCAGGAATATGTCAACACATTTTTCTTAATTTGTATGGCTTTGAGATATCATCTTGGTATTTTGTGGTAAGTCCAATATTGTGTAATGTATATTATAATATAAGCATAATAGTGTTTTTACACTTACTTCAAATCTTCACTTGTCGACATGTTTCGGTCATATTATGCTGGGTTTAACAAAGCCTTTTTGTATCCAACGCATTTTCATTTCAGGTAACCAGACGTTCATGCATGCTTATGGAGGACAGGTCAACGGCGGTTTTACTATAGGACCAGCAGTACCGATATACTCCAAGGATAACAACTCTGCTCCACCACCTTCGTATAGTGCTGTAGTCGATAATACAAGTTATCAACCACAAAATTCTCATGTTCAATACCCTTTACAACCCAGCTCGGTTGACAGTTATACCAGTCTGACTCCACAGAGTGCGAATGAACATCAGTACAATACTACCTATCAGACCGGTACAAGTGAGCATTACTACAGTTCGCTTTTGGACAGTCAAACTCCATCTGCACCAAATACTTAATCTTGATTGACTGCAAGACGAGATCTTGATTTGATCTTGTTAACTTGATTTTGATTGGTATGGTACTGCCAAAAAAGCAAGACAACTTATTAATAAACAAGACAAGAATGGACGTTTAAGATCAAAAGTGTTACTGGTGACATAAAAGCTATGTATAACAATGTATCTAAATGTACGCTTAAGAAAAGTAACACCACGCTATTAAATTACGCCTATAATTCCTCCATATAAAGACGGATCCGAATTTGCATTCGTTTCCATGTTTCAAGCATTTCCACTTACCTTTAGATTAGTATTTTCGTACTACGTTGTGGATGTAATATCAAATCATGCTGAAAGTTATGCAGTTAGATGCTTTCATGTACTGTGTAAACATCAAATGAAATATCTCTCACGTTCTATTGAAAATTTTTTTTCTTCTTTTTTCGAAAATACATGCATACATGTACATGGTTATTTTTAAACAATGATACTAACGATAAAACAAATTATGTACGTCGTATGATTTATGCAAAGAACTATAACATCCCTTTTATGCATATCTTCTATTTAATTTCTTGTATTTATATATATATATATATATATATATATATATATATATATATATATATATATATATATACCCAACACTGTTAAAAACAGATTTTTAATACTGTCAAATTTCTGTCCGCCTATGCCGGGACTCGAACTCACACCGTTGAGACACTATGGCACCTATTCGCCTAGCACCATGTCCAGCGCCCTAGACACTCGCCCAAATCCGCTATAAAAATATAGCTTCAGTGACCGAGGTGAATCTTGGGATGAACATGGTACATGTGTGTATTCGTGTGGCGTTGGAATTTTATTACCTCTCTGGCATTTATTTGGCAGCAATCTAATTTAGCTATTTTTTTTCTTTTTTTTTCGATACATTATATGGGATGATAATGTTTTATTATCATACAGTCACAGTAAATACAGTATTTAACTAATCGTCTTAATATTGTGACAACCATATAATGTATATATCCAGTGGATTTCCGAAGCATTATCGGAGATACAGGGTAGTCCTAAATATTTATATACGCCTAAATACTAACCCAACACTGTTAAAATCAGATTTTTAATACTGTCAAATTTCTGTCCGCCTATGGCGGACTCGAACTCGGACCGTATATATATATATGATTGTTTTTATTAAAGAAATTGTAGATATGCAGTTATGTAATTTTATGCAAATAGTTTGTCTATTATCTTCTATGCAAACACGTAAATTTATATGAGTCGATTCTACGCTATTGGGCTTATATAAATGTAGATATATATTTTCAAAAAGAAGATGTTATACCATTATACATTTTTTTGCAAATATGCTGTGAGATTATTTATTTAACTTTTTGCCCCCGCCGCAATGGAAGGGACTCAGTAATAGTATGTGTATCCGTCCGTCCCAATAACCTTGTTGCAACATGTCTGAAACTATCGGGCAGATATGGCTTATATTTTGCAGGATTTACTTATGACATGAAGATGATCACACTAAAGAGTAATTTTTATTCAGTGAATTGTACAGGAGATATGGGACTTTTGTATTTTTCAGAGTATCAAATGCATAACTTGAGGATGCAACTCATGTGACACTACTGGGCAGATTTGGTTTATTTTGCAGGAGATCTACTTATGATATCCATAATCATACTATACTTCCATTTTGATTCAGATATTTTTATTCAAAATTTATGGGACTTTTGTATTTTATGACATTTTATCATATGCATACTTTGTGGATACAACTCCTCTGAAACGAGTTGGCAGTTTTCATTCTTTGGTTTATATTTTGCAGGAGTTTTACCTATGATATGAAGATTATCCTATACCGTCATTTTAAAGGAGTTATGAGACTTAGTTTATTAAAACTGTGTATCATATGTATACGTTGCGGACACAACTACTCTGAAACCCTTAATCATATTTTGATTGTACTTTGCAGGGTTGTTGCTAATTATATGCATATTAGTAAGGACAAATTTTATGTGCTGATTTATCTTCTGCGGCGGGGGAAATATGGCTACGTATAGCAATCTTGTTTATGTTCTTAATTATGCTAAATCATTATAAGAAATTACGTAATTATGTTATTGGATTTCAAAAATCTATGCATATTTGGAGGGTTGATTTTATGTGACAAATCCATTCGTACGATCATTTTCTTCTTATGCACCAATCTTATTACAAAATGAAAAGTAAAATTTTTATTTATTCTTTTCAATGTTTATATATACATGAATATAAAATGATGTATATGTTAATCTTTTATATTATTTCATTTGATATAAATATTTTTTCATCTTGTTGTTGTCATTTTAATGAACAATATTTTGTCCTTTAATGTGATCTTTTACTGAATTTACTGAATCTGAATGGGAATGTTTTTCTGCTTTTACCTTATTAATACGTCAAGTTTTAAAGTTTCGAGTTAACATCAAACAATAGTTAAAATTAGTTTTCTCCAATTTTTTTTTGTATTTTTTTATTTTCATTTGTCTACTTAAAAGCAGATACAAAAACAATCCGAAATATCGATCGGATACCAGCTGCCAAGTTATGTCTTGTTAGATAGTAAGTTTCTCACTAAAAATAAGAACAAATTTGAAATTGGTGGCCCAAGAACGATTCTGCCATATTTGACGCATGCAAACAAATATGTAAAATATGATTTACCCCAACTATCATGATAACAGTTCTAGCCCTATATTGCTCTCAAAAAGTGGGAAATGTGTATTGATGAAATAAGCCTGATACTTGTTCACGTATGACAAATTACATCTGAATGCATTGTAAATACATGTACATGTAGATATTTCATGAGACCTAATAAAATATGTCTAATTATGTACGTAGGTATAAATTTCTAGTTTAAGGTAGAAAAAAAGGCTTATTTCGTTAAGAACCACTCTGATACTGACAAAACGTATTCTGAAGATGAACTAAAATCCGATATTCAAGGGCATGCGTGAGTTACCATGACTTTCGACAAAGAGGATTACTGCTGTCACAACAACTGCTTAACCAGGGGTTGATCAGGAATAAGTTGATGTCATCACTTAGGAATTTTTACGGTCGTCATCACGAATTGGTTGATCGTTACAGTGTTCCAATATCTAAGATGATGTTGGACCTGTTCCCATGGTTGTAACATTTCATGTACCTCCACCGACTTTTGACTTCCACCGGATTGACTTTGTTGGAATTCACGAGGGGTGCCTTATACGGAGCAGAAACCGCTTCACCTTCGGGTGAACCTGAGTTCACTCCTGGTTTTTATAGGAATGTTGTTCATTGTTTTTTAGTTTTCTGTGTTTATTTGTTGTGCCTGTGGTTGTTCATTTGTCTTCCGGTTTGTCTGTCCAATGGATTACCTTTTTTATTGCTCCTTAGGTATATTTGTCCTTTTTATTAATGTTTTATGGACGTCATCATGACTTTGATTGACAGGTATTACAAAACCGTTTCCCAAATGAAAATGGACCTGTTCCATTGATGTTATCCCTTCCTCATACCGGATTTGACATGGGCAGCAAGGCGGGTGTTCTTCAGGAAGCAGAGACTGCTTACTCTTCCGGAGCACCTGAGTCTACCCCGGTTTTTAGTTTTAATTGTAGTGCAATGTATTGTTTTGGTCTTGTCTTCCGTTGTTCTCCTGAGTTTGTCAGTTGTTTCGATTTTTCTTTCCTTCGAATATCCCTTTGGTATTTCTTGCCTTTACTTAGGTCTGATACCACACTCATTTTTATGTTCAAAATATGAACGTGACCAAATCACAACTTAAACATATATCAACATGGTATTTAAAATTAAGTAGGACCCTTGTGATAATATTTAACTAGGATACTTGACAAAAGGCAAACAGAAAGTGGGAAAAATTCAAATGGTATAAATACATTATTAAAGAGTAATAACTGTAACAGTGAACTGTTACGAAGTCTCCCAAACGAAGTAACTGATATCTAGAATACCTTAAATTGTATTAAATATATTATTTGTTTTTAAGAGCCTGAAATTGTGACATTGTTCCTATCAAGTTTATGCATACTTAATGGAGAGGTTACTTGAAAATCGTGATATGGGTATTTTTTGTTACCCGATTTTTACAGTCATACAATGTCCCATTTGATCAACTTTTACTTGTCGACAGAGATATTTCTGAATCGTTTACGAGAAATGATTTTATTTTATGGTGTTATAAATAAAAATAATAAAAAAGACTTCTTACCTGCCGTGATAAGTCCTCCCAATATCACGTCAGTGTAGTTTGAATCATAATTATACATGATCAATTGCAACACAAGAAATTTGTTTAATTTATGACTAAGCAAATAAAATAATATCTATTTGTACATATTATGTCTGATACATAAATGTCTTCTTGTATCAATATTGTATTAAATCTACAATATGATGTAAGGACAGAAAATAAAATAATTAAAAGTTATAACACCACATTAATAATAAAAAAAATATCTGAGTTGCATATTCACCCAATAAAATTATATATATATATATATATAGAAATACAACTCTTAATTTCTTTTTAAAACAAGAACACCTACAAAAAAGAAAAAAAAACTACTGGACAGTTATTGTCCCCGGCCAGGAGCAATACTCTGCAAAAATGAATTTAACTGGTTAACAAAAATATAGATGTATTTAGATTTAAATTTAAGATGGACTGGTTTGCAGTTTTAAAAATTACGCTATAGTTAACACACCCGCGAAATCACAGAACGAAATCAGTGTCATCTTTTGATAGATATCACCCTCTTAGTAAGTGACCTTGTCGACCGATTACCCACTGTGGTCAATAACAACAGGATTTTTCTCTTTCATTTTCAATATAAAAATATAATATAAAAATGTAAGGATATGTGGTAAGTATCATGGAACTTATCATGGCCCCTTTGACCCTTTTATTTTTGAAACGGTGAAAGATACAAAACAAATTCTGCAGTAACTTTTGTTGGGTTTTTCGTGAGGACTCAGTTTAAAAAAATCATCAAATCCGATAAAGAATCAAAAGATATATCTCAAAAAACTATAAAGATATAGACAAAAATGGATCGAAAGTGATTTTGTTTCCAGCAAGGAACATAAAAAACAAGTCCCATAAAAATCAGACATAAAATAAAAAAAATTAGACCAATACAGTTTAGCATAAAATATTGGAGAATTTTTTCTATGATATATAACAATTTATTACCTTCCGAGAATAGTAATTATCCCTACGCACAATACCAATTGTGCATTCACTAGGTCTTGTCATGGGCATGATGATTATCCTGGCCAGCAGGTTCGAAGCTATACAGAAACTCTGATACATCCAGTGTTCAAAAGGGTGGGACATGAACTCTGAGGATAACTGAGCTTTTCACAAAGAGCAATGTTTATAATTAAGGGCCAAGGATCTTAATGTCTTTTGTTGATTTTTTACGAGGGAATACCCCCATTCCCCGGGAAATGTGTAAAATAATTTATTGCGACTCCTTATAGGCAATTAGAAATATATGTGGTTACGGGGTATGGATTGTATGGTTTATGAGATTTGAACATTGCGTATTAAAACGTGTTAAAGGGATAAACATTTTTACGGTATTTTGAAATAGATTAAAATTATTGATTTGAGGGGCGAGAATTACCCCCCCCCCCTTTTTTAGTGGAGGGTTAGGTTTTTATCAATCTGTGTGTCTTATAATTGGGAAAAATAAATGATTTTGGGGCAGCGATTTCAATGCTTTAAGAGATTTAAGGGGTGGGTTGAACCCTTGCGAAAATGAGGTATATATCATTTCATACGTTTTTTTCATGGGGAATAAGAAAAGATACGGTTTAGATGTCGGGTTTCTTACAGGTTTTCCCCCGTGTGGGTCCTGGGACACAATAGAATAGGCCCAAAACTCCTCGCCTTGCGTAAGAGGCCCCTAAAGAGGCGACATGTTTGCCGTGTGTCGCAAACCCGTGTCGGTAATAGGGAGTGTTCCTGGATGGCCGGAAAAACGATGACCATCTGGGGCACAATCTTTACCTAGACGGGAGGCCGGATGGACCCGATTCGGTCAATCGGCCGGTCACATCAATCCCTTTTTGTAACACACTATATATATTTTTTCCCTCCAAGACTGATTAATATAAATTCTAATTTCCTGTTTGGCGGGATTTGTGTTTGCTTATGGGTCACAAATTTCAACAGGCTCAAAATTTTACTTTTGAATTTGGGAATTTAATTTTTTAGTGTTATTTTTGTTTTGTTATTTTTATTTTATATATGAATATTGAAATTTGGATTTTTTGTCAAATTGGTTAGTTTTTCACCCCCTTCAACTATATTTGGATTGTTTTTTATATACACCCAGTTCAAAGAATGGCTGGATGACCCCGGTTCAGCCAAAACTGGTCATGTCTTGCCCTCTGCTTTTTCTCGTGGTTATTTGAAAAGATCCTGAGGAACCCTCAATGACACCCAGATACAATGGGTTGGATGGGTGGAGTGCATTTATCATATGGGTTGATGTTTAGGTTCCGGGGTCTTTGGAAAATAACCACTGACGAAATTGCGGAGAAGGCGGTGAATTATGGGGCAAGGCTTCCTCGGCTTAAAAAGACCACATGTTTGCCGTGTGGATACCCGTAAGGATAGAGGACGGGATCCTGGTGGCTGAAACACCCCACTTTGGCCCTCACTTTATCTTAAACGGGCGGTCGGATGGGCCTGGTCCTGATCAATTGGCTGGTCACGCCAAGCCCTTGAACTTGACCTATTTCCAAAATGTACAACAATAGTACCAATTATATAGGCTGGGTTCAAGAAAGCGGTGGCTCATGGTCAATCGTGTAGATGTTACTTTGGGCGGTTGTCTTGTCGGGCAACCCCTGGCACAAGGCTTGCGCCCATAAAGAGGTACTCTATGCGAGTATCTTATTCTAGTATCCCTGGTGCTTGTCGCAGATGTGGCGGGCGTGCGTCGTTTTGATGTATTCTGGTATCCATCATGGATGCTAGAGTACATCAAGGCGATGTATGAATTACGCTTGTCGCAAATGTGGCAAGCATACATGTTGATGATGCTCCGAGATGGGCGGGGAGCTAGGGTAACGAAACATAAATATATCACCATGGACTTTCAAAACAAAAAAACAAACCAATCAACAAACAAACGAAAATTAGATATCAGTGATGATGAGGAACATGCAGCTAAGTTACCAAATACTTTTTCGGACAATTTTCCAAAATTTTTAGTTATTACACTAGTCAACACTGCAAAAACTGTCACCAACATTTCTCCTTTTGTTATCCAAAAAACATTACAAGGCTGAGCCGGCCAGCTTAAAAAAGTTACAAAAATGAGAAACGGAAATCTGTTAGTTGAATGTCTCAGATCACAACAGGCCAAAAATTTACTCTCTCTTACAACAATTTCTGATGTCCAAATCTCTGTTACACCTCATAGATCACTGAATTCATGCCAGGGTGTGATTAGAGACAGAGACCGTGATTTAGCTGAGTTGACGGAAGAAGATATATGTGAAGAACTGAAATCTCAAAATGTTTCCAAAGTCAAAAGGTTTACAAAACGACATGAAGGTAATATTATTAAACTTAACACTTATCTCGTCACTTTTGACCTTACCCGTGTGCCTGAACATATCTTCATAGGTCCCTACAGAATCAAAGTTGACACTTTCATATCTAACCCTACCCGTTGCTTCAAATGCCAGAAATTTGGGCACGGTAAGAGTTCATGTAGAGGTATTAAAAAGTGTGTCAAATGTTCTGTAGAGGGCCACTCCAATTTTGATTGTGACGGCCACGTTAAATGTGTAAATTGCGGACTAGATCATATGGCCAATTCCAGAAAACAGAGCTTGAAAATCAGAAAACTAAAGTAGAAAAAGGTATCATACGCTGATTAAAGTTAAATCATCTAAAACCAATAGATCATTTGCAACTCAAACTGATTTCACATGGCCTGACGGAACAGAATTTCCGGTTCTCACCCTCAAACCCAACCAAGCAAGTGGAAAATCTTCTCATCCTAAACAGTCTACATCCAATTCTTCACAAACGTCTGACACTTCTTTTTCTTCAAATGTCAATACTCAGCAAAAACCAACTCCGAAACAAGGGTGTTCTACATCCTCAAACAAAAATCACCTCAGAAACCGTCACCATCACAGAGAGCTGCACGTTCCTCATCACAAGATAAATCAAAAAACAAAAACTGTTCAAATCGCCTCTCGAAGGCTGAAAAAAGTCAAAAATTCGAAAAAAGTTTCGAGACCTTTGCTCAGAGTTTGACGATGATATCGATGAAGACTCTGAGCAGATGGATACCACTGATATAGAGTCAATCTTGGGGATCCAATAGTACCATCTGTGGATTCCACACGCCCTGTTACTGATTCCAGAGCTTCGGATGGACGACACAGAAGTTCTTCCCGTGAACACCCAAAGAAGAACTATTCTCCCATCTGTCCTCCAAGAAAATGAACAACATAATACAATGGAATTGTCGGGGTTTAAAAATTAACTTAATAGAGCTATCGTTACTTGTACAAGCTTTCCTTCCTGTTGCCTTTTGTCTTCAGGAAACACATTTTAAAGAAAACGATAATGTAAACATTAAAAATAACTCGATTTACAGCACTCAAGTTGAAAAGGATGAAAGAGCCGCTGGCGGCTCATCAATCCTGGTTAAAAATGGTATTATACATAGTAAAGTAAAATTTAATACCGAATTACAAGGAGTTGCTGTCAAACTCTCTCTTCAAAAAACTATAACATTGTGTTCTGTCTATCTTCCCCCTAATACGTCCTTGGAAATAAATCAACTTAAATCTTTAACAGATCAGTTGCAAGCCCCTTTTTGGGCGATTTTAACGCTCACAATCCAATATTGGGCAGTAACTCCCAAAATGATAAGGAGAAAAAATTTGAAGACTTCTTAAACCAGGAAGGCCTGTGCATTTTTAACGATGGCTCAGATACATATCTCCATCCGGGAAATGGTTCTTACTCTAACTATTTGTGACCCTTCGTTATTACTGGATTACTCATGGCGGGTCCACGATGATTTGTGTGGAAGTGATCACTTTCCAATTATTTTGGAAAATCTTTTTCCCTCTTCCTCTGAGAGAGTTGCTCGCTGGCAATTTGACAAGGCCAATTGGCCCTTGTTCGAGCAACTCTGTCGAGATGAACTGAAGAAAGAGACTTTTAATAATGTTATTAATCCAGTCCTTAAATTTAATGATACGTTAGTATCGATAGCTGAGAGGTCCATTCCTAAAACCTCGACAAATCCAAAACAACCAAGCAAATCCTGGTTCGATGACGACTGTAGGGAAGCTAAGAAACACAGAAAAAAGGCCGAACGACGGTTCAACATGAATCCAACCTCTGACAATCTCAGTAATGTTCGTATATTCCGTGCTAAAGCACATCGCACATTTAAACAAAAGAGACACAAGTCTTGGCAAAACTTCGTCTCTAAAATAAACTCTCATACACCTATGAATTTTATCCAAAAAATTAATGGTAAAAACAGAAAGATCAATCTTTACCATTTAAAAGATGGCCAAACTCTTTTGACTTCAGAAAATGACATCTCGAATAAACTCGGTGAAACATTTTCAAAACATTCTTATTCTCTGAATTATTCCCTGGAATTCCAAAGGATTAAAAACCGAACTGAGAAAAATAAACTCAATTTTAAATCAAGCAATTTAGAAGATTACAACCGCCCTTTTTGTTTAGATGAGCTGAAAATTTCTCTGTCGAAAGCCCATGACACAGCATGTGGCCCAGATGATATTCCCTATAAACTTTTGAAACATCTTCCTGACACTTCTCTTAAAACGCTTTTAGATCTTCTTAACAATGTATGGGAAACTGGCGACTTGCCTTCTATTTGGAAACTTGCCACAGTTATCCCATTTCCAAAACCTGGGAAGGACATTTTGAACCGTCGAATTATCGGCCAATTGCCCTCACAAATTGCATTTGTAAGACAATGGAACGAATGATCAACGGCCGCCTTGTCTGGTTCCTACAGGCGAATGGCCTCCTTTCCAATATTGTGTGGGTTCCGACAAGACAGAAGCACGTTGGATCATCTTGTTCGCTTCGAATCCTTTATACGCAACGGGTTTGCTAAAGGTGAACATGTGGTGTCCATCTTTTTCGATCTAGAAAAAGCCTACGACACCACATGGAAATATGGCATTTTAAAAGACTTAAATGATATGGGGTTGAAAGGTAGGTTACCTACCTTCATTGAAAATTTTCTTTCAGACAGACAATTCAAGGTAAAGGTTAACACGACCATGTCTGACCCTTTTGAACAAGAGATGGGTGTTCCTCAGGGAAGTATCCTCTCCGTCACTTTATTTAGTATAAAAATAAACATTTTAGCTAAAACATTAAAACAAAATGTTGAAGGTTCCCTCTATGAAGATGACTTTTTGATATGTTATAGGGCTAAAAATATGAACAATATTGAAAGACAACTACAGCTGTCTTTAAATAAAATTGAAAAATGGGCTATGGAAAATGGTTTTAAATTTTCCAACTCAAAAACAGTATGTATGCATTTTTGCAATAAACGAAAACTGCATTTGGACCCCGAACTAAAAATTTATAATTCTCCAATTAAAGTCGTCAAAGAAACAAAATTTCTAGGTATTCTGTTTGACAATAAACGTACCTTTCTACACCATATCAAAATGCTTAAAGCTAAATGCTTGAAAGCATTGGATATTTTAAAAGTTGTTTCCAGCACCGACTGGGGTGCTGATAAAAACATATTGTTAAATTTATATCGATCGCTTGTACGATCAAAACTTGATTATGGTTCCATTATATATGGATCTGCTCGCAACTCCTACATACAAATTTTAGATACTGTTCAACACCAAGGCCTACAATGTACGTTTGGCCTTGGGGGCGTTCAGAACTTCTCCTGTGGAGAGTTTATATGTAGAGGCGAACGAGCCGTCTCTTTATAATCGTCGGATAAAACTTGGTTTACAATACTTAACCAAGCTAAAAGCATATCCTACAAATCCTGCCTAAGACTGTGTTTTCAATCCTCTCTATGAGGATATATTTGAACAACATGAAAATAAAATTCCTCCGTTTGGTATCCGGATGAAACCACATATTTCTGGTTCTAACATCAACCTTGATGAAATTGCCCCCATTAATATACCTCAATCACCACCTTGGCTTGTACCCAAACCTATGTTTATTTTTGACCTTAGAAAACATAAAAAGTCCGAAACAAACCCTATTCTTATTCAGCAACACTTTGCTGAAATAAAATCTAAGTTTGAATTTCATGATTCTATTTATACTGATGGGTCGAAGGACGGGGACAAAGTGGCTGCCGCTGCTGTCTATGGACAGCAAGCAGCAACCCTCCGTCTTCCATCCTCCAGTTCCATTTTTACTGCTGAAGCCAGAGCCATAATTCTTGCTTTAAAGTTTGCTAGAACATCTGAAAAACTTAAATGTCTTATTTGTTCAGATTCACTTTCGTGTTTAATGGCTATAGATGGTCAGAAATACAAAAACCCTTTAATTTCCCATATTATTGAATTTTATAAAAGACTTGTCCAAATTGGCAAAGAAATCATTTTTCTCTGGGTACCAAGTCATATTGGTATAAAGGGAAACACAGTCGTAGATAGAATAGCGAAGGATGCTTTAGATGACCCCACAACTAATATGTCAGTGCCTTATTCTGATTTTAAACCTTTAATATACAAATATGTTTTACGTCTGTGGCAGTCCCGGTGGGATCTGCTTACAGACAATAAATTACATTCTATAGAGCCAACTGTTGGCAAGAATGTTTGTTTCTTCGGTAAAAGCCGAAGGGACCAAGTTGTGTTAACTAGATGTCGCATTGGCCACACAAGGACGACTCATTCTTTTATTTTAGAGAATGAGCCGCCTCCTGAATGTATACCTTGCCAATGTCGACATAGTATTCAGCATCTTTTAATTGACTGTGTAGATAAATCCGACATCATTAGTCGGTTCTATACAGTCAATAATATGAAGGATCTATTTACAATTGTCGCTGGCGACCAGATTTTAAAATATTTGAAGGACGTTGGACTATATTCGAGAATATAGTCTATGACTGTGTTCTCGAGTATGGTCCTAACCGAATAAATGTTTACCCAATTCCGATATATGATTATATCATTTTATGAATATGTAATAGCTTATCTGTGATATTGTTTGTTTTGTTTTGAAAATATTACCTGTGATAGTGTCATTGTATTTTTGTTTAACAAGTTTGTGATACTTATTTTACTGTTTACTCCTGTCTTTTATTTGTAAATAGTCCATCCATTTTATACACATTTGTTTTAATACAATCGTATTCTAATCAGTTTTCGCCGTGGTATGGCTGCAATACAGTCCTTACAAACAATCAATCAATCAATCAATCTTACAGGTTTTTAATTTTATATAATTCAAGATTATTATTATTCCACTTCTTCAGTATGACGTCGCGCTTGACCGTAGAAAATTGAGGAGATAATTGAACATTATTGATTTGATGGGAGTGATAACCCCCTGGGAGACTCGAGGTATGTGTCATTTGGTGCGTCTTACCGTGAGGAATAAGAAAATGGTTTAGGGGTGGGAAGTTTAACGGTTTATGAGAAAACTGAACATTGTTAATTTGATGGGAGTCGTGGTAACCCCCTGGGGAAGCGAGTTATGTGTCATTTGGTGCGTCTTACCATGGGGAATCAGAAAATATAAGGTTAAGGGGTGGGAATTTTACGGTTTATGAGATAATTGGACACTATTGATTGATGAGGGTGGGGATCACCCTGCTGCAAGAATGAAGTACATATCATTTAATGTGTCTTGTTACGGGGAATAATAAAATATATGATTTAAAGCTATGGATTTTAATTGCGTAGTTCTGCGATGAAAACAAATACCCCATAGGGTCCTGTAGAAAACCCCTAACCTCTTTGAACTCCTCATTATACCTCTCAGTGACCCCCATAAAAATGAATAGTATTGGGCACATCTAAAAACATTGATCTTTCATCACGGAAAATCATCAGATCCGTATCTCTGACGGTTATTCAGAATTCGAACAAACAAATTCGGAGAGGAAGAAAAAAATGTTCGATAAAAATCGCAAATCAAAATCTATAAGTCTCCCACTTAGTTTGGGAGACTTAAATATGGGGAACTAAATTCGTGAACAATGAATTAATGCACATAGATCTATGACTATTAAAAGTCAGTAATACAAGGCAGCTTTGGTGCAACCCGTCATATATGTTTAACCTTACAAACGCTGTTTTATTGCAATGTGTATCCGGCTCTTAAATCACATATTTGCAAAAATCAAGTTACATGTACCTGTAAAACATATAACATAAAAAATCTGAAAATTGCCTCCCTTTAATCAACGTTCTTATTACAAGAGTCTTTTGTTTCCTAATATTCTCGTTTCGTGCAGAAGGGGGACGACATTTGTGATATGCAAGTTAAAACACAGACAACACCTACAAACTGTGACAAGATATTGGATCATTGAAATAAAAAGTATATATGTAATACTTAATGAAAACAACAAATAAATCTAATAATTCTTCCTAAAGTAAAAATATAATCATTAAATTGAGATGTAAGTCAGACTATCCTGACTCTCTGTTGTGTTCATGTTTGTGTTTTGTACTCTTGTTTTATTTTTTCGGCGTTCTGTCAGTTGGGTTGCTTTGATTGATTGGTATGTTATTGTTGACCTTGTTTTTCGTTGTTTATGTAAAAGAGCAAATGAGTCCAACAAACATTTAAAATTCCTTTAGTCGCGCATTATGTGATAGTTAGTGTATCCCCTCTTTTCATTTACGAGAGTTGTCGTTCCTAATCGCGGTTATCGTTCATTACGGTAGGTATGTTGACATCCGGTTGATAAGTTTTAAGGCGGTAAAAATTCAAGATGAGCACATTCACCGATAAAACGATGTATGAGGATATATTAACCTACAAGAAATTTGCGCTTACACAATGGACCAGTGAGTTTTAAATTAGGTTCTGCACATTTTTTCAGGTCTTAATAAATTTGAAACTCAAAAATATGATGAATAATCCCGATTTTCATTTCATTTCAATAACACCATGCAGGTCTCAGAGTCACCAGCTGTTTTTCTTTCCCTTTTCAATTAGAATTACTAGATTATCATAGATTTTGGTAATTTAAGCGCCAACCTGACAAATATTACATAGCAAAGAAGAAAAAAGACACAAAATTTTAAGTTTTATTTTATATTTGTATTAAAGTTCAAACCGCGTTACATGTTAAGGCCAATAAAATATATGTGTGTTTAAGGTTACCGTACCTACCCTATATTTGTGCCTACATTAACACAGTTGATTCCCATTTTAGGACAAAAATGCCGCTGATATAATTATTTCCCTAATAAAACATTTTAACCTTTATGGATATTTTACTGTTGAGCAACTTGAACAGTGAAATTGTAGACGATGTCGAATATAAAACTCGCGGACAGAGTGAAAATACCTTGTGGGGTACAGTTCGTTGTGCTCGATAAACAGCGAGTTCAACTTTTTATGCAATAAAAACACGACAACTTGCAATTTCCGATGAAAAACTAGTGGACAGTATTGTCGAATGTCAAAATGGGGACAAATTAGCATACATAAAATCATTGCAGTGAGAAAAGAAACATGAACATATTGCCAGGAAGCGGTATATAGCATACAAAAAATTAATGTTCGGTCAGAAGTGACAGTTATGGAAAAGGGTTTATATCTGCCTCCAAGCAATGGCTTTATTGGTGGTAGTCGAGACGGAATAGTACACTCAAAGGGAGAAAGAAGACTCTTGGAGATCAAATGCCCGTCGAAATGGAAATATAAAACTGTAAGAGATGCCTATAAATGCAAGGATTTTTACTGTTTTATAGATAACGGAGACATCAAACTGAAAGTCTCTCACAAATATTATACACAGGTTTAATGGCTTATGGTTGTTTGCAATTTACAGAAATGTGACTTCGTTGCGTACATATTGCCAGGAAATACTATGAAAGACAATAAAATTATTGAAATTTATTTCAATATAGCGTTCTGGAACACACTACGTTCAAAACTGGAGCATGTTTTCCAGACTATTCCAGAAATAGGAATAGTCATACATACATTTACATGCTTTTCAAATTTGAATATAAGAATTTTAAATCTTAGTGTTGTTTGTGTCATTTCCGCACTGAATTTATAATTTTTTTCTTAAAAGATTTACAGATGGACCAAGGTGTACACAATATCAATTTAATTGCTGACGGTAGATGTAATGTATCTGTCTTCAGAGAAAAGTGGAGAAATAAGGGTTACTTTGTCAGATGATAACTTTTTAACCTTTATGGATATATTACTGTTACCTGGGTGATTCTCATCTGTTAATTGATTTTTGCTCGTGGGTGGTTTTTTTTTTAGAAAAACAGATAACGCTTACAATACCAGTGCACATGATCCTTACACCAAGATTATAGAGGAATCAGCGTTTGTTTTTAGTTTTCTGTGTTTGCAATGTGTTATTTGTTTTGACTCTTTATTCATTCTTTGAATTTAGAAATTTGAATATTGTTCCAACTTGGTTTCCCTTGTAACATTGTGTTTAAAAAAAACAGAACAAAAATCAATCCCTCAAAACATCAAACAGACTTGGCATACATGAAAAGGTTTCTGATAAATCTGCCTGGTTACATGGTAATTGTCAGGTGTGCAAATATCGCTCATACAGTGTAGGTTGTTGCATTGTTAAATGGTAAGACGTCTTTTTTATTATTTCTATTTAATGACACAGAATGCATTTTATAACACAAACAATAAAATCAGTTCTTGTAAACGATTCAGAAATATTGAGATATATCTCTGGCAATGCATGTCGACAAGCAAAAGTTGATCAAATGGGACATTGTATGACTAAAAATCGGGTAACGAAAATACCCACATCAATATTTTCAAGTAAACTCTCCGTTAAGTATTCATAAACTTTATAGGAAGAATTTCGCAAATTCAGTCTCTGATACAATGTAAGGTATTCGAAATATCAGTTACTTCGTTTGGGATACTTCGTAAGAGTTCACTGATACAGTTGGAAAAAAAACATCAGTCTTCAGCAACCCTGATACTACCAAGACATTTTCCGCCATCGATGACCAAAATGTTGTTGTTCCTGCAGAGAAGGCCCCTAATAACATCGTTTTTGTATGCAAAAGCTACTATATTCAATGTTTGATTAATGAGGACCCGAGTCTACCCCCGTTTTTTTTGTGGGGTCCATGTTGTTCATATGTTTTTAGTTTTTAATTGTAATGCATGTATTGTTTTGGTCTTATCTTCGTTGTTTGTCAGTTGTTTCGATTTTTCCCTCCTACGAATATTCCTTTGGTATTTCTCGACTTTACTTATTACTCGTTAATTTTGGATTTTCAAATATAGTTGTTAAAAAGGTTTTTTGAAGCATATTTCAATTCTTTCTGGATTATCTCTCAAGAATTTACAATAAGTAATACATTGAGTCCGGGTTTTATTCAAAAATTGGAAAGCCGTACAAGCAACAGAAATGCTTCACCCACTTCTGAGGAATTTTCTAAAATTTTAATGATGTTTATGATATTACAGAAGCCAAAAAATATAGCTTGAATTCAATACGGAAGCCAATTTATAATTTCCCAAAAATATAATTTGAATTCGATACCACGAATTAAAATTGTAATCACAAATTGTAAAATTCGTTATCACATATTAAATTCGTGGTCACGAATTTCTGGAATTCTGGATTTTGTGATTCGTAAAAACTGTGATAACAAATTGAACACATTCGTGATAACAAATTTAATCCGTGATAACGAATTACACAATTCGTAATCACGTTTTAATCGGAATACAAAATATAGTGATAACGAGTTGAATCGGTTATAACGAATTATAAAAACTGTTATAACTAATTCCAGAAATTCGTAATCAGGAATTTAATCTGTGATAACGAATTTCACAATGCGTGAAAACGATTTTAATTCGTGATATCGAATTCAAATTATATTTTTGGGATGTCCTAAATGGGCTTCCGTAGATAATAGGGTTTCAACTTTTTTAATTTGATCACTGTATATTACTGTCAAAAACTGTTTTTAGATGCGCAATAAGTTTACAGAATTTGAACTTTCTGAACTTGCAATTGGGTCTCACATGGGGTGATATTTAAAAAAAAAAACTAAATCTAAGCTTGTGACCAAAACTCTTCAGTTAATGCATTTAATTAATTAAAATAAAAGAGTACAAAACACAAATATGAACACAACAGAGAGTCAGAATAGTCTAACTTACATCTACATTTAATGATTATATTTTTACGTTAGGCTCAAAGGAAGAATTATTAGATTTATTTGTTGTTTTCATTAAGTATTACATATATACTTTTTAATTCAATGATCCAATATCTTGTCACAGTTTGTAGGTGCTGTCTGTGTTTTAACTTGCATATCACATAGAACAAATGTCGTCCCCCTTCTGCATGAAACGAGAATATTAGGAAACAAAAGACTCTTGTAATAAGAACGTTAATTAAAGTGAGGCAATTTTCAAATGTTTTATGTTAATATATGTTTTACAGGTATTTTTAATATGTCATTTAAAAGCCGGATATAACAGGGTTTATAAGATTAAATGCATGACGGGTTTTTTTTCCTGGTTGTCACCAAAGATGCCTTGCTTTACTGATTGTTAAACGCCATTGATCTATATGCATCAATTCATTGTTCACGAATTTAGTTCCCAATATTTTATAGTGTATTTATACCATTTGAATTTTTCCCACTTTCTGCCTTTTGTCAAGTATCCTAGTTAAATATTATCACAAGGGTCCTACTTAATTTTAAATACCATGTTGATATATGTTTAAGTTGTGATTTGGTCACGTTCATATTTTCCAGGTTCATTATTTCAAGTGAATGTAATAATACCTCTAGAAGACATTCCGCGCATTTTCTTGAAATGACGAGGGTAGGTTTTCGGTAGTTTTGTTATTTTAACGATTTTACATTTAATAAAAGGAAAAATAACAAGTTTGTGTGTTAGGCTTATATAAAATAAGTGTGGTATGAGACCTAACATGTGGATTTAAAAAACGTACATTATTAGACATATTGTATGAGGTCTTTAGAAATATCTACATGTACATGTATTTACAACGCATTCGAATGTAATTTTATTATACATGAACAAGTATCAGGCCTATTTCATCAATGCATATTTCCCACTTTTTAAGAGTAATACAGGGCTAAAAGTGTTATCATGGTAGTTAACTTGGCATCTCGTATCCGATCGATATGTCGAATTGTTTTTGTATCTGCTTTTGAAGAGACGAATAAAACAAAATACAAAAAAAAATTACAGAAAATAAATTTTAAGTATTAGTTTATATAAACTCGAAACTTTAAAAGTGGGCGTTTTAATAATTAAAATAGAAGAAAAAACCCCAATCAGTTCGAATAAGGATTCAGTAAATTCGGAGAAAGACCAAATTAAAGGTCAAAAGATTGTTCATTTAAATGACAACAACGAGATAAAAATAATATTTATATCAAACGAAAAAATTAAAAGATTAACATATACATCATTTGATATTCATCTATATATAAACATTGAAAAAATGTAAAACTGTTACCTTTTATTTTGTAATAAGATGGGTGCATAAGAATCAAATGATCGTACAAATGGATTTGTCACATAAAATCAGCCCTCTAAATATGCATAGATTCCTGAAACCAAATTACATAACTACGTAATTTCTTATGATTAAGCATACATTCAGAACATAAACAAGATTGCTATACGTAGCCATACCCCCCCCCCCCCCCCCTGCCGCAGTAGATAAATCAGCACATAAAATATGTCCAAATATACATATCATTAGCAACAACCCTGCAAAGTACGATCAAAATATGATGAAGGGTTTCAGAGTAGTTGCGTTCACAAGGTATACATATGATACACAGTTTTAATAAACTCCTTTAAAAATCAATAAATAAAAATGACGGTGTAGGATAATCTTCATATCGCAGGTAAAAATCCTGCAAAATATAAACAAAAGAATGAAAACTGCCAAGATGTTTCAGAGGAGTTGTGATGATACTTGTGATAAAGTACAGCACAATCCCATAAATCTTGAAGAAAAAAATAAAAAATATCTGAATCAAAATGGAAGTATAGTATGATACTCGTAATATCATAGGTAAAAAGCTTGCAAATTATAAACCAAATCTGCCCAGTAGCGTCAGGTGAGTTGCATACATAAGTTATGAATATGATACTCTGTGAAAAAATGCAACAAATTCCCATATCTCCTGTACAAATCAATGAATAAAAATGGCTCATCTTTATGTCATAGGTAAATCCTGCAAAATATTAACCAAATCTGCCCGAAAGTTTCAGACATGTTGCGTATACAAAGTTATTGAGACGGACGTATGCACATACCACTACTACAATGTAAGTCCCTCCGTTGCATTGCGGGGGAGGGGACAAAAAAGTTAAAATAAATAATCTCACAGCATATTTGCAAAAAATGTATAATTGCATAACATCATTTTTTTCAAAATAAATATGAACCTTTATACAAGCTCAATAGCGTAGAAGGAACATTAAATATCGACTCTTCATATAAATTTACAACTTTGCATAGAAGATGATGGACAAACTATTTGCATATCTATACTTTTCTTGAATATAAATAATAATATATATATATGCATAACAGATACAATAAATTAAATAGAAGAAAGGCATAAAACAATAGGATTTAATAGATTCTTTGCATAAATCACATGAAGTAATATAATTAGATTTATCTTTAGTATCATTGATTATAATACAATTCTTTGATACCTATTTTGATTCAGAAGATGTGCACATTTCGTCAATTTACGACTCGTCAGCTGTGCTCAAATCCTAAAATGTTGAAAATCAAAACAACAATCCATAAAGAATGCCAAAATGACCAAATCCTGTAAAACCAAAACCATATATGGACAGAATTATGCACGAGGGATATACTCCTTAGTTTTTGCAAAGTTTACAATTTTGTAACAGTAAATTTTAAGTATCAATTTCGGGCTAGTATCGAAATCTAGCAATTGAGCTTGGGATACCCTCGGGAACTTGTAAATGATGGAGTACAATTATGCATGAATATTAAGAAAATGCAGTTTCAATAGAACGTGAGAGATATCTCATTTGATGTTTATACAGTACATGAAATCATCTCACTGCATAATTTTTCAGCATGAAAATACTAGGTAAATATGTATAATAATATAAAGTTTAGTGGAAATGCTTGAAACATGGAAACGAATGCAAATTCGGATGCGTAATTATATGGAGGAACTACAGGCGCAATTTAATAGCGATGTTACTTTTCTTAAGCGTACATATAGATTAATTGCTATACATTTTTGTACATAGCCCTTATGTCACTAGTAACACTTTTGATTTAAACGGCCATTCTTGTCTTGTTTAGTAATAATTTGTCTTGTTTTTTTTGCAGTACCATACCATCAATTAAAATCATGTTAACAAGATCAAATCAAGATCTCGTCTTGCAGTCAACCACGGTCAGATATTTAGATCATTTCAGCACAGGTAAATTTAGAAGATGCATAATTCATTCTTTTATGAAATTGTCTTCACTAATTTTGAATGACTACAAGGCACAATATTTTGTTTTGATCTGAATATCTTGATTTATTTTTCGAAATTTCATCAATTGAAAATATCAGAACAGTCAAGATTGCGGAACAAGAACAAGAAACATATTAATTGGCATATTTGAACATTTGAAAGGTAATTTTACGTTTAAAGACTATTAAAAAGCCAATAGCTCTTAATAATATACATATATTTTTAAAATGAAAAAATTTCACTTTGTTGTGAATTTTTATATTTTGTTCATTTACTCTTAAATGTGTATAAAAATGCCGACATTTTCTATCGTTACAACAGAACAATTTGGCTGGTCTGAACAGAAAATAAACCTACAGCTGTAATTAGCATTAGTGTAAAGAACAAATCTATATTCAAGATAACAAATCGGTTAATCGTTAGTATTTTGTTCAGATGGAGTTTGACTGTCCGAAACCGTACTGTAGTAATGTTCACTTGTACCGGTCTGATAGGTAGTATTGTAGTGATGTTCATTCGTACTCTGTGGAGTCAGACTGGTATAACTGTCAACCGGGCTGGTTTGTAAAGGGTATTGAGCATGAGAATTTTGTGGTTGATAACTTGTATTATCGACTACAGCACTATACGAAGGTGGTGGAGCATAGTTGTTATCCTTGGAGTATGTCGGTACTGCTGGTCCCATATTAAAACCACCATTGACCTGCCCTCCATAAGCTTGCATGAACGGCTGGTTAGCTGAAAAGGAAAATGCGTTGGATACAAAAAGGCTTTGATAAGCGCAGCATAATACGACCGAAACATGTCGACATGTGAACAGCTGAAGTAAGTGTAAACACACAACTATGCTTATATTATAATATACATTACCAAATTTTTGACCTACCACAAAAAACCAAGATGATATCTCAATAGCCATACAAATTAAGAAAAACTGTTGACATATTCCTGAAAGAACTCATTAAGATGATTGAAAGAAGAATATCTCCAATAACATCAGATAAACAATAAAAATGTTAGGTTTCTTTAGAAACAAATTTGACCCCTTTGACCCCTTTTATCTCGGAAACGATAAAAGACCAAAACAAATTAGTGATATACTAATGACAACACTCATCAAGGTTAATTAAAAAACAAAATCTCCAAAAGAATCAGATGAAAAAGAACAGTGATATATCACGCCACATTCCTTTTTGGTACCTTAATCCCCTTTTTCTCCAAAATCATAAAAGATAAAAGAAATCTGTTGACTTTCCACCGAAAGCACTCAACAAGATGAATCAAAATCTCTACAGAAATCAGATTAAAAATATAAATTGTAAATGTCCCGCAATATGACAAATTTTGGCCCCCTTAATCCTTTTTATCTCTGAAATGACAAAAGTCTCACAAAAAATGCCTGGAGTGATTACTGTTGTATTTTATTTACATGTATGAAGTACGATCGTAAAAAATCATCAAAATCGGATAAGAAATAAAAGTTTCGAAAATTAAGGCTTGTCCCTTTTACAGTTCCATAACGTGTATCTCTATTTTCAGCAATAAACATTAGAAAACAGAAATCATAAAAATTAAATAATTTTTTTCAACTTTCGTGACCTCAAGAAAAAAAAACGGAAGGTGTCATATTCCCCCAAATCAATCCCAACCTGTACTTCTAATGGGGTACCATAGTGGTAAAATATTACAATGATATATTAATAGAACGTATCACAAAATACCGAAATAAATTTGATGCAGTGTATGGCTGTTTCATTGACTGACAATTCATCAGCAGTGCTCGAGATCAAAATATTGGAAAACAGGTTAGAGATATAATTATGAATTAATAAGCACCACCATCAAAAATCAAAACAATTAAAACAAACAGATATGGGCTACCTTTGGATCAAAAGGAAGAGCAAAATAACACAGGTAAATGAGCGGAAACGGAACTGTCTACGGACTCCGACGCCGACCATAAGTATTTGTGGCCTAATAAAAATTACAATAAATGACATTTCCGCCTGGAGCTAGTTGATACATATTTTTGCAAAAAATAATGCATAGGAATTAAGTATTGTGACATTAATCCGAAATATATTCTTGCAATCTCTATAGACTAAAACATGGCAAAATCTATGTCGCAATGGGGGATTTAACCCGATGTTTTATATGGGTTGATGGATAAGGTGCGAATCTATGATGCAATGTACTTATTTGTTTATCATAGCATGCCCAAACGCAAACTGGTGTACATTGCCGTGTCAGCTTGACCACGTGACATTTGCTTATCAGCCATGGTATGTTCGAATTACACTCGAAAACGTGTTATTAGCTTCGGGTGTGAATAAATGGCAGTTTACTTTCAATCGTTATATAAAATTTTACTTTCAATTTATTCAGGTAAAAATTAACACTGAGAAAAGAATGAGTATAAAGCATGAATGTTTTTGCCATTTTTGAGACTTTCTACTCTTCGTTACATTTTTTTCATTTTTATGGTCTCCCAGTTATTAATATAATATTGGTTTTAATGTGGTTTGATCTTTCATGACGTCTGTCTCCAAATGGTAGTGAGATCGACATCTTTCTGTTCTTGTTGTTAATGTTTCAAATATTTCTAATGTTTATATATATATATATATCAAGATATATATGTATTGCATTTTATCTTTTTGTAATATAATACTAGAAGAAAAACATACTGGCAGTATTGGAAGAGCTGATGTAGGAAACTGTGGGTTGTGTTGTGGTTATCACCTGTCCACCATATGGACGCTGGTTTCTATTTGCGTTACAGACACAGACAATGACTGCAATAACAACTCCGAAACCAACCAACGAACCAATCACAATTCCGGCGATTCCACCAGCTGATCTGCAAATGTTAATAATGACAAATATTCAGTTACGCACTATGATGTAAAGATTTGATTTTTTCGCAGAATCTACGAGCATGGATTTTTTGGTCTTTCTCTGTTTAAATTTTACTGACCAGAAATGAGATTATTTAATTCAATTTACAATGTATTTTGGAAACAATTATTCAAATTGTGACAGGCCAAGGCACATAAGGTTTCCCAGACAAAATATTAATTTGAAATACAGAAAACGTTTGTAAGATTTTAAAGTTTTATATATTGTATGAGAGACGAAAGCAAATTCTTACAACGGTCATTTGACGTCAGAGGAATCACCCACTAATAATATTCGAGACCACCTTTTTCAAATTTTTACCTTTGGCGGCCGCCCCTTTTAAGTATAAAAAGTGCTTTAAAGCATCTACTCTCCATCTGTTATTTCGTTTCCAGTCAGGGTCCTTTATCGGTTGTTTCAAATTTGTTGTTTGTGTATAACATGTATAATGGAAAACACTTTAAATCGAGATATTCTGTGCTATCTGTCAAATTGAGCTTGTAAGGCGTTATATGCACACATCCCTTATTAGAGACTGTTAACAGAGCCTTTTTCGTACTTTTCGGATTCAGTTTGATGAAAGTTGTTGTATCATAGACATTTAAGCTATTATCTAACTCCCTCCCCACTTCCAATTTCTACTTACAAACAATCATATCTGCATTTGTAATGATTCACGCACTTTAAAAAAAACTTCGAGGATATTGTTGTTGTTTCCATACGTCCGTCGCGTTTCCTTGTGACATCAGCTCCTCTTTTATTTTTGGGTTTAGGGGTTTAATATCCTTATAGAATGATTCCTTACCATTTTTAGATCTGAAATAAGGTTTTTGAATTTTGTTTTCAAGATTTGGGGCCCACAGGGGTCCGAATTTGGAAAATTTTGAATTGCTACCTAAACTGTTCTTTCATTTTTCATTGGGTTTAGTGATCTAATTGTTTAATAGAATGATTGGATTTCATTTGCAGATGGGGGATAAGACTTTAGTTTTGATTACTTTAGTGTGGTTTCCAAATGTTTTGGCTAACTACGTATGGGTAGATGGAATACGATGATTATGGAAATTATCGGACCAAATCTATAATTTTACAGAAAGTACTTACATTGTGTAGTATCTATAGTAAGAAAGGTAATAGTTGTTGTAATCATAGTTACTACAACATGGATTATATGTACTGTAAGAACAACAGCTGTAACAATATGTACTGCTATAATAGTCATAGGAGGATATATAATAGTAACATCGATCGGCGTCTACTGTGCCTGAAAAACACAAGTGTAAAATGATTATGTAAATAGTAAAGGAAGAGATCCTCAAAGACTTGATTTTTTCTCTAAAAAAATTAACATTGTTGTAACTAAAAAAAACTGAGTCATATATATAAAATGACAATAATTTGAAGGTATTAAAATCTGATTTTGACCGTGTTACATTGTAGGTTATATATATAAGTGTTCAGAAATACAATTTATATACATGTAAATATTTAGGAATACCTTTATATCCGATAATTCCTCAGAAATTCACTTGAAAAATGCATTATGTGGTTGTCATAATATTAAGACCATTGGTTAAATACTGTATTTACTGCGACTGCATGACAATAAGACTAATAGATTCTTAATGAAGACTCGAGTTTTTTAAAATTCACGTCTTTCCCAAGAGAGGTGCAGCGGAGCGAGGGAAATGACGCTGAATGTTAAAAAAGAGTTGATAATTTTCTAGTTCTTCAGTTTTGAACGAGTATAAGTACCTATTTCTTGCGTAAATAGTCGATTTTTAAGTTTCCTCTACCTATGTAAATTCAATGAGCACAGTTGACGAAGTTAAATAACGTTAATTGGTCAAAACGTATGTGCATTTGTGAACGGCGCAATTTGATTGGTTTAAAAGCAGTGGAAGACGAATAACTCGTGCAGGAGGAGATGAGGTGGCGTGAACCTATCTTCAATGGGTCATCTCACAGTGAAAATGGCTATTAACTGAAAAAAGCTCCTCCCATATAATTTACTTTAAAAACAAAATTAGATTGCTGTCCATAGAAGTATACAAATTCCAGGTATAAATAAAGATCATATACACATGAACCACGTTCATCTCAAGATACAGTTGTACATTTTTTTACATACACATGTAGCAGATGTAGCCGAATGATCTAGGACACTGGGCATGGTGCTTGGCGGATATATAGGTGTCGTAGTACCCCAACGGTGTGAGTTCGAGACCCAACAAACATGACAAAGGTGGACAAATATTTGAAAGTATTAAATCTGATTTTAACAGTGTTGTGTTAATGTTCAGGCGTATATTTATATGTACATAAACAGAACAGTTTTTCCCTAATTTCCTTTGTTTAATGGTTATTGTTTTTCAAAATTTTATGGTATATGGTGAACTCGGTCGTTATCGTATATATTTAGATATCAAAAATAAATTTATATCTTTTTGTACAAAATTAGCCACAGGAAAACATGGAAAAGAATCAAGATTGTCTAACTTATCTTACAAATTATCACATAGCCTATTTATTAATGAAAACTTTCAAGTCGTATTCCTTTTATTAAATTGTAAAAAAGCTTATTAAACAACTGTGGCGTGTCTAATAACTAGACTTTTCTAAACCATCATTTAAATATAGTGACTCGATAATTGCTGCTGTAAAAGTTCGGCTCTGAGATCAGTTTTTACAAGAATGGAACAATGAAGTGGAACATTCCCCGAAAGCACTAAATTATCGACTGTTAAGCACAAATTTGAACAATGCCTTAATATTTAGATGAGAAAGATAAATTTAGAACGATTAATACAAAATGACCCATAGAAACGGGAAGGTTGTTAAATATTCCCAGCGAAAATAGATTATGCAACTTCTATCAAGACAATGAGTTTCATTTTATAATGCAATGCACCTCGTTAATAAAGAGAGAAAATTACACATCAGAAAACTCTTCCTTTCAAGAATGAATAAACTAAAATTTAAGGAACTGATGTGTTGCAAAACACAATCTATTTTATGAAAATTATGCCATTTCAGTACAACTCTATACTTGCTCCTGGCTGAGAAAATTTTCACCGGTTCGCAGCCCCATCACTTTTTTCATCATATGTAAATTTTGTAAATACATGTATGCAAGGATGTCTTCTCTATATCTAATGCCATCATAAAAATATGGGTTATTAACAATTTAAAATTGCAATGTTGTTTAAAAAAATTTCCAAATTATTCTAAGATTCGCCAGAAAGTACATTTCATACATAATTTCAATATTGTCCCTACGATTATTGGGAAAATGTTAATGATGTCTTTAAATTATCAAAAAAAATATTAACTTTACCTTTTGTTCCGTTTTGATGCCTCAATTTCTTACGAGCGGATTCCCCTTTTTCGATGTACAATACATTGGTTTTTGTGTATAATATGACGTCACCACGTAAATTGTGACATTTTTAATACACAGTATATGCCTGACAATCCTTATTCAGAATGTTTATCATTACATGTAATGTTATAGCAAATTCATGTTTTTTTTCACCAAGAAGTTAGTCAAACAGGCTAAAATTAAATAAACTGAGACAGAAATGACCAATAAAAAAAGTGAAATATTACAATCCACACGTTTCTGCTAATGAGCCTTCGTCGAGAACAAACAAGGAGATATTAAAATTTCAAAATCGAATCATTGACTAAATCGTGAATAATAATTTATATTTTATATTATAAAACTTACATAAAAAAATATCTTCAATGATGACTTATTAAAAGTCTGTATACTGGATAAGGAATAAATACGAAATAGTTTCTCTTATTTTTTTATACGCAATAATTTTTCAGCAAAAGAAATTATATAAAATAGATCTAAATTTAGAACTTTAAATACTTTGATAGTATGACCTCGATTAAACAAAGTTGTTCGATATCGGGAAACGATTGTCGGGTCGAACTTTTCACCTTTAAACCCGTATTCATGCTTACACAGACAATCATAATTATCGTATTTAAAAGTAAGATACACAACTGATCCGGGATAAATATTTTTTAGGTATTGCAAAATACCTTATAAAAGGGTATATAATGTACATGTTGTACCAGTTACTAAATAGATAAAAGACAGATTTTTTGGCAAATAATTCATATTAAATAGAACGGTACGAGTATATGTCTGCATTTTTACCTGTACTGTATATCCGGGAACAACTGTACTACCAATTTTACAAGATTACTAAATTTGTACTAAGGGAGAAACCATTTGATTTTTATTGGGGGAAGGGGTGGCTAGGATCAAATTTGAAATAAAAATACAGGACCAGGATTTTGGGCAAAAAAAAAAGACAGGATCATGTGTCAATAAGAAAATATTTGTTTTAATGAAAATTAAAACTTATGCCGCAATAAAGTACCACAATTTCGACAAAAAAATAGCAGGATCAAACATTTGGTCCTAGCCCCCCCCCCTAAAAATCAAAGTGTTGCTCCCTAAAAAATAGATTCTGGCATATAATATGTAAAACTATACACTGTCAAATACTTCTATGAGATGTTTAATATTTATATTTTTCTTCCATGTTTTCCTTGTATAATAAACATATGGGAGTGTTTAAGCTTAAAATACAGAAGTTCTACGTAAACATGTTTTGGTGGGGTTCGTGCTGCTCGTTTTGTTTGTACTTTTTTTTTCTTTTTTTTGTGTTGTTTGTTACTTTGTCCTTTGTCGTCTTTTAGGTGTTCCTGGTTGTTTTGGACTTCCCCTCTTTTGACACTTCGGTATTCATACTTTTTCTTAAAGATTATATATTAAAATGACGCGTTTAATCACTTGAAAACTGGTTCTGCAATGTTGGTACTTTCAATCGTAATATTTTGTATGAGCTTATTGAAAACTATGAACAAATAATTGAAGTTATCACAAGAAACGAAAGAAAGTTAAATCTGTCGTCTTATTCTTTAATAATCTTCGGTTGTATCTGTGACGAGCCTTACCTGCTAGAAAAAATAAAACATAAATTCCCAAGACGCAAAATATTTTGTTCGCCATTTTATTTTATTAAATCCAGGTACACGATCAGTAACTTTTGATGCAGGCAACCGTGAAGTTAAGTGAATATTTCTTTAGAAAATTTAGATTAAAATTAGTTACATATAAGTATATACACAGATACACTTTATTCTGCGATTTTATCGGGAAGTACAATGTACAACGGTGTTACATTGAATATTTTTTTAAAACCCCCTTTACAAAATAAAGGGATAAAGAAGGGCTTTGGTGGAGTTTGTAGAATAGAATATATATGCATGGCATGACTATTTACATAATATTAGGGTCTTGTGACGGTTATATGCGAAATATTTGCAAGGTCTGAGTGACATATTACCCGACGCGAAGGTAATATGTCACTCAGACCTGGCAAATATTTCGCATATAACCGTCACAAGACCCTAATATTAATATTATTATATTGAATACCATTTCTTTAAGACAATTAATGAAATATATAACCTATTATTTCAACAATCTTTTGATATTGTCCGCGTTTGAAAAAAGCTTGTTATTACGTTGCCCCTTCGGCGATATCAAACATAATAATGACTACGAATTTCACCATTGTGACGTAATTAGGTGCGTTGGCATATTACTGCTGTTATATGCAGATTTCAGTATCACCTTAGTTCATAATACAAAATATTACAGTAATTAATATCATTACAATTTCAAGCATGAAGTATAATAATAATGAATAAAGACTATAAATGGCCTTATATTTTGTTTGATATGAAGAATAATTTAAGGATATTCCCTGCTCAGTTACAAAATAACAATATTTTTTATTATACTACAGTAAAATATTATAAATATAGTAAATATTGAAAGTGGATTAATAAAGGAATTAAAAGAGCTAAAAAAATTATAGGTCCGTGTGCTTGTTTTTCGAGATATAAGCCATCGAAAATTTGGCGGAAAAATATGCTCTCTTGATTTTACATAGCTGCATCATTGACAAGTTTTATTTCCCTAAAACTATTAAACAATAACAAGGATTTTATAAGATTTTTACAAATGGCTTATTTTTCTGCATGCAAAAGAAGAGAATTTTGAAAAAAAAAATGCAGAATACAGAAAATTCCTGCCGTCAAAAATGTTTGATCTGTAAAGTCTTGTATATGGTATCATTTAAGCAAATATTTTAAAGGCACACATTTTACTTGCACCTTATGTATTACCAAGCCGGTATGTTTCAACCTATGCGTATTGAATTTCCGACCTCAAACTTTCACCTTCTTAAATTTTACATAAATAAGCTATGACGCATTTAAACACTTTTGACCAGAAATACAATGAAATCGCAGAGTTTTAAAAGAAACTTCCTGGAGAAAATCAAGTAAAAATCAATTTAAGGTGATCGCTGTCGACACAGAATAAGGAAAAGATTTTTGAAATTTTAGAAATCCCTTACAAGTGGTTGTGGCATTTCTTTTGTTTATACGGCTTACCAATTTATTATAAGTACATGTAACACCATGGGTGCTTTCTATTATGCGACTTTCACTAATTCTTCTTCCGGTTCGTCTGGTGCGTCATTTCTAAAGAACCACTACGGTACGGACCATAATGGAACACGAATCTTTGGTTCAATTGGAACGTACCGCATAATGGAAAGCACCCCAAGACTCAACATTGCTCCAATTAATGTAAAACTTTATTGCTGATTGTAAATTGTTGAGAAATATCCCGAAAAATTAAAATATACTTCAAAAAACCTTTTCAACAACTATATTTGAAAATCCAATATTAAGTACTTCATTCAGAGAGTGACATATTCTCAATTAATGATGTTCCTTCATTACCTCTATACTCTATGGAAACGTAAATTTACGTGCTTAAATAATTTTTTTACCGTTACCATTCACATTTACACATGAAAACACCTATTCATAATGAAAATAATAAATTCAATACGAATCATGACCTCTACCGGATAAATGTACTTGACATTTACCAGTTGTTTGGAAAGTCTGTATCCCGGGCAATATCTAAATTCATTCAAATATTTTCTGACAATGTACATATATTGTTTTTATCCTGCAACACTAAATTGTTATCTGTTTGGGCGAAGTCATGAAAATGGAACATTGATAGCTATTTTAAAGAAGGGCCGTTTTTGACACGTAATCTAGGGACACACGACGTCATAATCATTGTGTTTGTTTGTTCAGTTGGGGTTTTACGCCGTTTTCAGTACAATTGCGGCAGCTTTTATTGTTGCAGGAAGCCAAAGTACCCGGAGAGAACCACCGAACTTTGGTAGGAAAATTGGCAATCCTTGTCAATTAAGATCGGAGTCGAACACACCCGCCACAGGTGATGAGATTTGAACTCACAATCCCAGCGTTGACAGGCTAGTGATCATTAGTAGTCATGACGAACTAACTAGACTACTCGGCCACCGAGGCCCCATAATCACTGGGAACCAGAACGCAATGCAAAATATCGTTGAATGTGAGGAAAAGGGTACATTTGTACAAGACGACTATATTGGGCTACTGACCCAATATAAAAAAAAACAATATTGGGCGGGCTATATAGGTCAGCTAAAAGCTGGAGACATAAAGTCAACTTTGATTTAACTAAAATAATGGTATTTTCAACAAGTAGCACCAAGTTTATATTCAATGGAGCCAGTATAGAGATTTTAAACGACTTCAATTATTTAGCGGTCAGATTTTTAAGAGATGGAAATTTTGCCTTGACGAAGAGGGATGATTTTGACCATGGGCTGAGAATGGGTCTGATATAAATAATGACATGTTATGATATTTTTATCATATACTTCAACAGTGGTGTTTTATAGGTCTCCATGAAAATTCTTATCTCAATAATTTTTGTTTTATTGCCGTATTACCGAATATCATCAAGGCGCTGCAAATTGTCATTGTCCCTCATCCATTTAGTCAAAATGTTTTGTCACTTAATGTTTTCTGTTTGTATTAACATTTTTGAGCGAATTAAAATAATCCACAATTTCGTACCGCTATCGTCTGTCGTGTTTCTATGTTCTAGTAGGTTTATAACCGATTACGGAAACGACTGATTTATAACGCGATTACGGATTAGGGGTGTGATATTAAACGGAACAGTTGATATAAACCGGAAACAGTTAATATCAAAGTCATAGCAGCCCGCTAAAAAAAATACGCGTAAACAAATTATTCTTGTTTTGTTTAAATTATTTATACCACATTTTCTCCTCGTTGTCAATTTAAACTGTCAAATTGTCTTTTTTTCTCTCTGTTGCATATGTTTCCGAAAACTATTTCACTGTGCGACCTGATATAACACGAATTTCTGTAGACTTACATGAGGTCTTCTTAAGGGGTATATAAATCACGATTTAAAAAAAATTATAAAAAAAATAATCATTTCAATGTTGATATTGCAAGATAAAACAATATAAAAATATTTGTATTCGACTCGGAACTCGGGGAAAATATTTGACAGGCCACGGGTTTTCCACATGGCCAGTTAATTAGCTTCATACGAATATCTTATGTATACATGTACTTCTATAGTACACTAATAGCGACCTCTTCTGTAAATTATTCCGCACGTGCAATGATCATGATGGGCAAACTAATTTAACTAAATCCTGTTTTTGCATGATCGATCCATGCAATTTCACATTTTAAACACACTTTCAATAGCCTTAAACTTAATTTACATATTCAAAAGATATCATCTCCTTGAAAGCACGTGCGATAGCGAGACTTTAGGTTACTTGGTTGTGGCAGTTTAAAAATCGCACCATGATCGAATTCCAAAGAGGATTAATGGAAGAAGTATTTAGAAAACTTTGCCACAAATCTAAATCCCGGAAAACTCAATGAATTGTATAACGAATTTGACTTTGTAAAACGTAAGTTTTCAACTTTTTAAAATCACACCGTACAACCGAATTGTTATGATACGATCAAAAACTATCGGACATGGTCACAAACCAACGTTTTCCAAATCTGGAAAAATTTAGTAATGCGTATATCTCTTGTGTATTAAACTTTCTTTTAAAAAAATTATCCTTCCAGAAGTAACATTTTTATCAACAAAAACACACAATAAATTGTTTTGATGTTGAACGCTTTTACTCGTGAAAATAACAAAATTTCAAAAATTGTTATGATACCGTCTATTTGTAAGGTATGTGATGTATCAGGACATGTTGATTTGTGCAACTATACAAGCTTTAGTATTCAAAACTACCGATCTTTTGGAATAATTGATAAAAGTTTACCTGGAAAGTATAGTTCATTAGAGAAAATTTGACAGACATGAGATATACATGTACACGATAATAATGTTTACCATATTTGGTAAAACAATGGTTTGTGACCATATCCGATGGTTTTAGATCGTATTATTCGGTTGTACGGTGTGTAAATATAGTGAACAGTAGAAAATGAGAAACTTTAGTTTGTTATCTCCCTTTACCAAATAAACAAAAGGATATGGTTTTAACAAACTGTATCAC
Organism: Mytilisepta virgata; assembly: GCA_028015205.1. Lineage (NCBI taxonomy): Eukaryota > Metazoa > Mollusca > Bivalvia > Mytilida > Mytilidae > Mytilisepta > Mytilisepta virgata. The sequence goes on from CM051519.1 coordinate 46,311,056, forward strand.
AAAATACCAAAATAAATTGATGCACTGTATGGCCATAAATGTAATCCACGAATGACATATAAACTCTTATCTAGCCCTTTCTACCAAGCAGAGATCCGATATGAAAGTTTCATTTCAAAAGTGGATATTGGACATTTTCAGTTAGATTTGAAGTCGGATTATTCTCATTCTGAGTTATTTTATATGAGTTCAATGGACAATTGTTTTTGTGTTGTTTTGTTCTAATTTTGTTTTATTTGTGATGTGTATGCTTTCCTTTCCGTTCAATAAGTCCAAGGTTCAATTGCATTAAAAATAATTTGGTAAAACGTCAGTAATTCAAGTAGAAGCAGAATTAGGTAATAGGAAATGTCAAATGCAATTCTAAAACCCTTTGTGAGTAAATGCATTAAGATTACATTTTCTGTCTAAAGAACGTTTCTCTTTGGTAGAACTTGATGTGACAGTTTAAACGTATAGGATTTTGTAGTTAGGTTGAATTCAACAAGAATGTATGTAAAATGCTGTAGTTTTATGTTTGAGTTCAGTTCTCCGATACCAAGGGTCTTACAATCATATTACTTGGTGTGAGGATGCATCTCAGCGAATAAGACTAGGTCACTCTGACCGATTTATCGCGCTTCATTGATTTAGTTTAAGTTTTACGTCAGAGTTCAGTTCTCCGATAACAAACGGCCTATAGTCATATTACTTGGTGTCAGAGTGCATCTCGAGAAGTAACACAGCCTCCCATCAAAATTAGTGGGGGAACGAAGCAAACTTTGTAATCGTAGATTTCTGGTTTAAACAGGTGCTTATACTACTGTCACTCTGAAATTCTAATTATCTGCATCAGCAAAAGATGGAAATAGTGCAGCACTAAGTTTCGAATATTACGTCCAGAAAATGAAAGAATATGGGTTAATCATTGCATCCAGAAAATGAAAGGATATGGGGTAATCATCCATTAGATTACATTCCAGAGGATTGAACAGCGGAAAAATGTTATTATACCTAGGGACAGTATTCAAAGAGAAGATACGACAATAAACAACAACATGTAACCACAAATGAAAAACATCCACAGTATTCTATACAAAAATATATAGACGTTACGCGCGATGTTCGTACACATTAGGGTAATGTTACGTCGTCCGTCACAGCGACGTTTTTCAATGATGAAAGTTAAATATGTTCTGCTTTTACACATTTGCACGTTAAAATAATAATTGAAATACCAAACTCATACAAAATTTAATATACCTCAATGGAAATAACTTGGTTTCTCATTTTCCACGATCACCAATAACTTAAAACCATTTCATGAAGTTTTATCTCCTTTTATTTTTTTCTAAATTAAGTACATAAACAATATCCATCAAAAATAAAACCAAAAACCCCAAAAACAGATTTTTTTTTAAATCTCACACTCTCCCTCCTTTTTTGAAATTTGTAAATAAAGTAACAAACTTTCAACCAGCATAACTTTAATCATTTTACAAAACAGTATAATTACACTAACAATCACGCAGCCTTTAACATGGTTTAATAAGATTAATTACAGATTGAGATAAATAATGTATAAAAACTAAACTGGATAAAAACACTTCATTTTTATAGATTTAAAAAAAAATAGTTAATTCATTTGATTCAATGTACAAAATGATTTAGATGAAGCAGAGCATTCATTCATCGAATAGAATAAACTTCAAAAATAACACTAGATGTGACACGGTTTCTACAAATTAATGAAATAGTAAAGTCCCAATACCACATGTATTCGAAAAAAAAAAAACTAACAAGTATCATTGTCTGTTTTTTTATATATATATATATATATATTTGGTCTTTTTATTTCTTACGATGTATTAAAACAAAAGGATTTTAAGAAACTTGTACGACGTCCGATTTAGACGTTATTTTAAGAAAATCGCCTCTGTGACATTTTTGTCACTATTTTTGAGAGGTATATAATTTTCTTACTGTTCATGTTATGTTCATAAGTTTAGATTTTAAATAAAGAAGACGAAAATAACATTTCATAACTGGATTTAAAATGTGTTTAAACTAACCAAAGTTAACCCAGGAAAGAATATAAAAAGTTATTTGTCGCAGTGTTTTAAAAAAAATCACAAGTGTGACATTTGATTCACATAAAATGAAAGTGTCATGATTTTTCAATTATTGACTGAAAATATATGTCCATTGGAATTTTTTATCTGCTTGAAAATAACATTTGACAGATAAAGCGATTTTTAACCGACGGCCAGAAATTTTTCTTTTTTCACACTAGATTTAGGATGATGGAATCGCAAAAAGTGGCATGGGACAGAAAAACTTTGTGAACTTACATGGGCTTATCTGTTTATGACGTCATCATAACGTCACAACAAGTTACATCAGAAATATTTGCCACTGTGGCAGCAATGTGGCAAAAAGTTGGGGATATGCGCCAAAAAATAAAAATACAAGACCGACATAAAGCTGAAATATTTTTGATAAATGTTACCTGGGACAGCAAACATTTTCCCGTAAATCTATCTTTAAATGCGCGTAATATTTATGTATAACAGTTTATTAAAATTTAAACAAGTAAAATTGGTCGTCCTATTTAAGATCTACAAGAAAATATATATATTGGCATACATTTCTATATTTTCTTAAAATTCTGGACAATTTTATAGCAGAACACGTTGTATGTCTTCAAAGGCATGAACATCGCGCGTAACGTCATAACAATCAGTAGACAAAGTACAGACACAGGGTCACTGCCGAGGTTGAACACGACGTTTATCTGCTATTATTGATACATTACACACAGTCAGATATAACAACCAAGATTATTTTGTTTAAGGTAAAAATGATAACTTACAACACAAATTAATATTTGCAAAACTATTAAGATTTTATAATGAACTTTTTGATTTATTTTACACGAATGGTATTTTGTCTTTGCGCTAAATGGGTGAAATGTATGATGAAGTAATTGAACAGATTCTTGCTCTATGAACAATTACTATCAGTTGAAGTCGAAATGGTTTGACTGTCATTCACAGTATTTTCTGTCGTATGCCTTGAAGATATTTGACTGTTTCCCATAATGATTTCCACAATAGGAGGTGACGCTGTTTGACTCTCAGTCAAGAGGCTCAAATAATATTAACCTACATGTTAATTCGGGTGGTTATAATGCATTCCACTACTTAGTACTTAAGTTGGTGATCCAAACTTTTGTTCTCCTACGTATTTTGGATCATTTATGACAGATTCGTACGATGGAGGAGGAGAATTGGAATTATCATTATACGGTGGCGCTGATTGGTCGATTATAAAGCTTTCATTTATATATCCAGTGTTGTTATTGATTGTTCTTTGCACAGCTGAAAAATAAGAGATACACGGATGTGTGAACTGCAAAACATTACTAAACTAAACTTCCATATGTGAAGAGATATTTATGTACATTCTATTTTTTTCTGCTTTTAATTACCAAAACTTGATACATCATAAATATCTAAATGTTAAATTAAACATTTCTTATTCGATATTCAAATGCAGTTCAACCTGCATGTACATAATGCACGCAAAATTTTACAAAATATGAAATGCCGCCCTATTTCCGCACCCAATTTTTTATTTAAAAAAATAATATCATGAAATTTTATTTAATTCTAAACAGCTATACCATGGTCGTGAGAGATTTTTAAAAAAAAGTTACTTGTCAATATCATATAATTTAAAAATTTGTATCTTTAAAAAAAAAACCGAAAATGTACTTGACTGTACTTGTAATATACAAAAACTCATTGGTGATTAAGACGTTGCAAGCATTCCACTGACGGGTTATTGTAGCTTATATTTTACTTACTTTGTGCATTTGTTGTACTTATATGAGAAATTTGTGGTTGTCTTGTAATTTGGCCGCTATTAGCCTGGTTCGAATATTTTATTGCGTTACATGCACATATGCAAATCCCAATAAATACGCAAAATGCTAGCAAACAACCAATCACTATACCAGCAATGGATCCAACAGATCTGAAATAAAACAAATTTGAAGGAAGACAGTGAAACGGAATAGTATATAGTCCTTTACCTTTCTACATGTATTTACATTCAAAATAAATCCCTTGATAATATTTTACTATTTACGACTCATCAGTTGTGGTCAATGCCTAACTGAATGTTGATACAAAAAAAAAAACATTTTAGAATATTGAAGAGCAAATTAAAAAAATGTCAAAATTACCAAATGAATTTTCATGACAAAACTCCATTATTTTTAAAAGTAGACATTTTTGCAAAGTATTTCTTATTACAAAAAGATGAAATGAAATTTTTTTGAACTACTGTTTAACTGGATTTGTTACTTTGGCAACTTTTCCTTTACAAAAATATATTTGAATGTTTGGTTGTTAATGTTCAATGATCTTTTAAGTATTTAGTTTAATATATAGAAATAAAGGAACAATTTTCGGGTGCCGTTAACGGAGAAGGACATGCTTACACTTCCGGAGCACTTGATTTCACTCCCGATTTTTATTTACAGTTCACATTGCTAGTGCTTTTGTTTCTGTTCTGTCTTATTTTATTTTTGTTTATTTTATTATGCTTTTTCTTTTTTTAGCTATAAATAGAATAGAGAATGGAAACGGGGAATGTGTCACAGAGACAACAACCCGACCAAAGAGCAGGAAACAGCCCAAGGCCACCAATGGGTCTTCAACGCAGCGAGAAAATGCCGCGCCCGGAGGTGGACTTCAGCTGGCCCCTAAACAATAATGCACACCAGGTCAGCGAAATGGACGCCACACTAAACTCCGAAAAATACAAATGAACCAAACTACCAAAAACACACAAGACTAACAGAGGCTAGAGGTTTCCTGACTTGGGACAGGCGCAAAAATGTGGCGGGGTTAAGCATGTTTTGTGAGATCTCAACCCTCCCAAGATACCTCTAGCCAGTGTGGAATAAACAAACACACCGCGATACGCACAATAAAAATCAGTTCAAAAGAAGTCCGAGTCCAATGTTAGAACAGGTAAAAGAAGAAACTAAGCAAAATAACAATGATCAATATACAGACTTCAATTAAACTGATCGAAAAATTATATCTCTATCATATAAAAAAAGAATCAGCCTAAACCCCTCCCGTTAGTGGTTTAGTATCATGCCATCATACATTATACGAGACGAACATAACCATACATTATACGAGAAGAACATAACCCCTATCATGCCAATAGCTGGTTTTAGACCGATGCAAAGAACCTATGAGTGAATCAATATTAATTCCAAAATGCCATCATTTATGACTTGACAACAGTATCGTAACTATATCCCTTGTGGATAAGTCTGTTTAAAGGTTTGGGTAGCTTTACAAGTGAATGACGACATTTGTGCTTTGTATAGAATATTACCATAAAAGATGGGATGTAAAATACCTGAACATATAAGATGTCTGCACTTTGATTCATATTTACGAATGATGTCTTTGTACTGATGATTAAATTTAGTAAACGTTTTGACAAATTTGTGATATCGAAAACCCTGGTGTTATAATTTTTCAGTAATATAGAGATTTCTTTCGTTAAAATCAAATACGTTGTCACATACACGAGCGAATCAAACAAGTTGGGATATATAAACACCATACGATGGTGCCAATGTATCCTTGTGGTGTTTGTTTGTTGTGTTCCATTTTCGTGACTTTGTCATTTGCTTGGATTTCGTATTCATGGACTTTTCCGACTGCTTTGTCGCTTCGGTATTTTTCTGCTGATATCTAGGCAGTTCTGAAATGTGCTAAAAGAGTTTTTATGTCCATAAACAAGGACAAAATAACTTTTTAAAAAATAGAAATCGGAATACTTTTGCCGGAAATAGTTTATTGTTTCTCCAGAAAGGGTATATAAAAAAGAAACATTTTCTTTCTACTAAAAAAAAATTACTTACACATCTCGATCCGAGTCCTCGCCATGGTTTTCATAATAGCAACATGGATCCCAATTATCAGAAAAACAACACCCTCGATCACAATATGTAGAATCGTAGAAATTTGATGAACTGATGTAATAGTTACATTTGGTCCAACCTTTAACAGTTTCTACAAGATAAATACTATATTGTTCATAAAATACATGATTTTCCACGATCGGTGAAAGATATTGAAATTTAAAAGTTTGCTCGAACAAAGAAACAATATGAAACTATGAAATATACGGCAAGATGGATATTCACTAACATACAGCTGCGACAGGTGCTACCCTCTTATCAAAACTGTCGTAAATTGACGTAAGCTGCTCTGGAACACTTCTTCGGTTCTTTTCTTACAGCTTTAGAACAATCTGACAGAAACCGTTTCCTTTTAAACAGATTTTGACAAAATTAGAACCTTTTCTGATATGTCGATACCTCAAAATACAAAATACATAATTTAAAAAATTTAATATATCAACAGAAATAATTTTATGAGAACAAGACTACTATACCACACAGATTTATAGCAACTCTGGTCACAGAAAGGTTACTGACCAGTTCAAGAGGTCAGCTTATCTATACAAGTTTGGAACAGTTCTATGACGATTATCATGTCAACCTTATTGCTTATAACTGTAAGACAAACAATTCTTTGTGTTTTTAAAGTACGTTCGTTGTATTTACGAGGAATTGAGAAATTCCGAAGTATAGAGATCATAAGATTTCAGAATCCCGCACAGTCCCGCGGACGGATTTCTTTGCGACAAAATTGATAGAAAACCAAAAGCTTTATCATATTTTCCAAACTTCGATTAAATATCATATATTAAATTATGCTTGCCTTTATCAATAATATATAATTATATGTCTTGAAACTGAACATATAATTTATAAATATAAACAGAACCAGGGTGTATTTTGTGATCCGTGATCTGAGTCTTAGTACAGAGTTTTGTCGATTACGAATGACTCGTCGCCATTTTAGTTTACAGAAATATTACTGAATATTACATGTAATATTGATATAACAACATAAGATTTTCAATTTTATTTAAGTTATATTAATTTTTCTCTTTTTACGATAAAAATCAATTAAAATTATAGCTGTTTCTTATGTAGAGGTTTTTGCTAGAATAACAATGAACTTATAAATCTGGTGAAAACTGTATTTTTACGTATACCTTTAGATTCGTTTTCTTTGGGCTTAATGTGTATGTCACAGAATTACGATGTTACAAAATTGAACGATTACATTTATAGCAGAAATTAACATATTTTCACTAATCACAAAGACTGAGTAGACAAAAATCCACAATTTTTTGAATTTCAACTATTCCTGATGGTTTTAATAGTATGTACGAGGAAAACCTTCCTTGATTTTAGAGTCCCAGGACATAAGCCTAATTACAAACTCAGTCTTCAGGTGAATTGATTGAAAAAAAGATTCCTTTTAAGACCTGACATACACACGATTTAGTGGTTCAGATTTACAGTAATAAAAACCGTGTGTGTTTTAATTCATTTAGTTTTTTAAAGCCCCAAGGCGAATAAAATATTTGATTTCCATAAAGATGACATGAGAATCAATTGAATTTTCTGTCTAGAAAGAGGCAGGAGGGATGTGTTTATGCCATTTAAGGGTTAACGTAGAGGTAAATGTGTACATTGTAAGGCTCTGCTTGCAAACTAGAACATAAAGATGAGGCTCAAATTTATCTAGCATCCAAATTTCATGAATTAAAATAAGGAATTCCGAGTAAACAGTACAAAGTACTTTGATTCTTTCTGATGTGTATTCATTTGAAGAGAATGAAACACAAACATACACAATTCCTCAATATACTATTCCAGACGTCGAAATGAAAGAAACAAGGTATTTCTAAATCAAATCAGTTTATATATTTTTACTTATATCAGTCGACCGACACGGCAGCAATTTCCGCACAAGCATATCTTGCAAATATTACAAAACTTTCATATGTTTCCATGGTCTCCAATTTTTGAAAATCTAAATTGTAAATCTACATGCTCTACATGTGTATGACAATACTAAATAAAAATATCATACATAAACTGAAAAGTAAAATCAAAATTTAAAAACCTTATTAACATCTACATATAGTGTTTGGCAATACTGTATGGAAATAAAATGCATAAAGTTAAAAATGAGTGAAGAGGAGTTCAGGTCACAAGAAAGTGTGACAAACGGACAGACAGACGACATCAATAAATCTTAACTTTCTTCAGAAGTGCGATCATAATAATTTTGTTACCTTATTATAATAGTAAAACGAAACAAAAAGTATTTACAGCATATTTTGAATGTAATCCCCCCTTCCATTATTCAAATATATTCATTTTCCTTCTTTTTTGTATCTCAAAAATCTGAAAATTTGCTAAAAACGCAATCTAGAATAATATTATAGACTTTTCATCTAGTCAAACGTTATTGTCTACATTTTTTATGGGTGGCTCTGAGGAATTTTTTGAAACCAGAATTATAATATAGTGTTATGAACTGGCTGTTTCTGTATTGGCACTGGTATAGATTCAAGGTTTGCTGTATTGGCCTCGAGACCCGTAGGGTCGAGGGCCAGTACAGCTGACCGAGAATCTATACCAGTGCCAATACAGAAACAGCCAGTTCATAACACTTTTATTAAATAATCCAACTTTTTCAATACAGACTTACATACGTCAAATGTGAATATAGGGCCAATATTTCCAATACGGACTGGCAATGAAACGACCGGAAGTGAAAAGGCTGTATTAGCCCTAGGGCTCATACGGCCTTTTTCAGTATTGGACCGGGCCGAAAAGCAATATAGATCATGTGATTTATATGACCATGACGACGTCACCAGTATGACACATGCCGTTTTGGTAGTATTAGGGCTGTTTTAATCGTATTATTTAATAATATGTATTATTGTATAGCAACGTTATATTCCCTGTAAAACGTATGCAAATGTTCCCCGATATTGCACGAAGAACAATATTGCATTGTAAGGACGATGTCTTTGATAGTTTCTTCGGGTTATTTCCGGGATCTGGGTGGTATTGCCATACAATAAAAGGGTCCTTATATGAAACTAGGAAATATTGTCCCTCGTAGAATATTATATTACGACCTTGACGACTGTCACAGTAGTTATAATTTTAAAGCATTATAATAGTGTTATTAAATGGGTATTTTCATATAAAGCCTGTATTATGCCCGAGTCAGTCGTATTGGATCGAAATGAACTGTATAGGCTCGAGACCCAATACAACTGTACGAGGACATAATACAAGCTTTATATAAAAATACCCATTTTATGACACCTTTAATAAATTATGACTTAAATTTACAGTACTTTTATTATCCAATGACTTAAAATACATTAAAAAAGGTCTATTTAATACAATCACAGACGTGTGAAACGGGTCATTATTACAGGTTTTATACAGAAAAACCGGAACTTGTCATTAATACAGGTCTAATACAGAAAATCCTGTATTAGACCTGTATTAATTACCAGTTCCGGTTTGTATTAACTGGACAGTTTTTATTGTATTTCAACACATTAGTTAATAATACGAAGTACTAAACGGACGTTGGCAATTTTACACACCAATACAGTTGAGATCAGTTCTAACCTCTCAACTATTCTGTCAGAGAGGACGGTTCTAGAACCATTCTAGAACGGTTCCAGGGTAGAACCAACCCTGTCATAAATGGTTCTAGGGTAGAACTGTTATAAATAGTTGTAAGTTAGAACTGTCATAAATGGTTCTAGGGTAGAACCATTCAGAACTGTCATAAATGGTTCTGGGGTAGAACCGTTCATTTTCATGTCCGATAACTCTGTATTGATTATGGCACGACTTCGCTTATTCGAAACTTTTAACAACATTTTTTTTGAAATACATAGTAACATTTCACATCGATTATAATTTCAATATATGAAATTATGACAATAATTAATAATATTAAATTCATGACCAATTATACAAAACTGCAAAAGTACATACATGTAACGATATTTATTTGGTTATGACAAGGTAGAAGATTATTGGGATGAGTACCGCCATTTTGAAATAGGAAGTGCATTTCACCAATTTTAGACATAACGTACATATATGGACATTTTGCACAATAATGTCAAGAAGAGACGTGACTAAATCTTGATTTTAAATGTTCTCCTGTCGAAACATTGTAGAGGAATGTTTTATGTACTAGAAAATAACACCGACTAGTTTTTAAATCATTTAGTTTTAATAAAAAACTTTATTCTGATCGAATTTGTTTCTTTTTTGTACTCTATAATATATTTCGGTATGATACAAGTTGATTTTAAAATTATGACAACAAATTAATTGATTTATTTCTGATCATTTTGATGTTCAAAATTCATAAATTATTGCCAGGGTCATAAATGGTTCTAGGGTAGAACCGTCCGGAATGGTTCTAGGTTAGAACTGTCATAAATGGTTCTAGGGTAGAACTGTCATAAATGGTTCTAGGTCAGGACACACCCTGTCATAAACGGTTCTAAAGGTATCAGGATGATAGTTCTAGAACTGTTCTAGATCAGTTCTACTGAGAGGTTAGAACTGAGCTCAACTGTATCCTCAGAATTTTATTTTTCGAGATATCACTTTGAGGGAAACTGCTGACGAACAGAGTCATATACACGTATAATTGAGAGGGTCAATCGGTTTTATTTTGATCGTAAATTTCATGAAAGACATTGCACATGTGCATTACTCATTTATTTTGTATGATCATTGGGCAGAAAATTTAAATGTATTCACACGGATCTATTGTCTTTTGTCCAATAAAGATTTGAAAATCTGTTTCCCTACTTCTCTGTTTCCAGTTTCAGATTTTAATATCGACTTTTTCAAAAAGTCCCCTCCCTGACTTATTTACCTACCTGTTACAGTTGAAATCACAAACGTTCCTAATACACAATATATGTTATTTGCCATGTTTCATAGGTGAATCTTAGTAAATAACAAATAGGCATTTCATAATACAGTTTGTGAACCGAGACGTACATTAAACTTTCACCTGTACCACACATGGATATTGTAACGTGTTATAAGAAAAGATGGGTGTCGAAAAGTATTTTATGCAAAATATGTGAATCTTTTCTTACTTTGCACTTCCGTCCCAGCGATTAAATGTATCTTTGAGAACCATAGATGATAATTTTTAAGCACATAGTATCACGACGTTGATCCCTCTACTGGTTGACTCCAAGTCACTTATTGTATCACAAGCTCACTTGCTTGTATTTTGATGTTAAAATTTACTGTTATGTGGCTATTTTTTATTTAAACAAAGTACTATCTCCCTTAGTGGTTTGAATTTTTGAACTTTTTATCGCCACCTCGGCTGATGGATTTCCTTGGGGGTATTCTATATTATAGAATTAATTATATCATAAAATAAATTATATAATGAATTAATTATATCATAAAATAAATTATATAATTGATATTAATTTTCCTGCACAACATGTTCACATTCGTCGGTTTATCACTCTTCAGTTATGCTGAAGCCTAAAATGTTGAAAACCAAAACAATAATCCAAAAGTTGAAGAGCAATATAAGAAAATACCAAAATGACCAAAGTGTAAAGCCGAAACCATAGCAATATTTATGCACGAAGTGTGACAGATGAAATGATCAACAAAATATGACCGAGGCGATATGTGTAGTTAAGATACTGCAAATGCACCTTGCAACATACATTTTGTTTAAAGAACACTAAAGTATGTGAGCATCTCTCCGGTCTTGTAATTAATGCTGAAAAAGTCATTTCTTCAGAAGATGATGACAATACTGTAATACAGAAAAATGGCTCCACCAACACGGAAATAGAGCAGCACTAAGTTTCCAACATTCTGCTGTGAAAATAAAGATATATAAGCATTGATACGATAATATCTCAAAGAACTGAGCAACGGAAAAAGATTAATTATATCTAGGGACAGTCTTCAACGAGGACAATAAACAAAATATAACCAAAAATTAAAAACAGAGACAGTATTCTATACAAAAAAGTATATATAAAAATAAGAAGACAAAGTACAGACACAGGGTCCCAGCTACGGTTTGTTACATCCGTTGTTATCCTCTATGATTTATACATTACACTAAAACCAAGATGTTTTAAATTAAAAAATAATATCTTAACACACAAATTAATATTGAAAAAAAAACTATTTAGACTTTATAATGGTTTTTTAAATATATTTTTATTTATTTCAAGGGAATGCGTTTTGTACTGGTATAAAATCGATTGAATTTATAATGAAAATGCACAGATCCTTGCTCTATGGGGCATTACTTTCATTTGAATTTGATAACGTTTGGCTGTCATCCACAGTATTTTCTGTGGTCGGCCTTGAAGATAATTGAGTGTTTCCCGTAATACTTTCCATACTAAGATGTGATGCTGTTTCACTGTCAGTCACGGGGATTGAATAATATTCACTAACATTCTGCTGATTATCATACGTTTCACTATTTAGTAGTGTAGTTGGTGAATCAAACATATGTCCTGCTATGTATTTTGGATCGTTTATGACAGCTTCGTACGATGGAGGAGGAGCAAAGGTGATATCATTATACGGTGGCGCTGATTGGTCATTTATAAAACTGTCATTTATATATTCATTGCCATTCTGCATTATTGCTAGTTGCACATCTGAAAAATATTAGAGAGATAAACCGCATAAAAATTATCAAACTAAAAAATCCTTGTGAAGAGATAGTTGTAAAATGATGTTTTATATTGTTCAAATGACATTCCAGAACTCTTCAGTATTTCTGTTTTGTTTTGAAAATCTTTGTCTATGATTTCTTGTAGAATTGTAAGGAAGATCATTCTGGACGAGCCCATAACTTTGATTATTTACTAATAAATTAGAAAGATATACATCTGTGCATATTAAGAATATAAAAAGCTCCATTTTAAGCTTAAATGTTGTTCCAACTTTGAGATGAACAAAAATCAATTTTTTTTTGGCAGTTTTATATAATGTATTTTATAATCACATCCCTTCTCTTTTGCTGAACCAGCGAATTGTTTTTGCATGCCAACCTGTAGTTTTATTTACTTGCCGTCCTGCCGATTTTTTTGCATGCAGACCTGCCGATCTGCGGACTAGCCAACTTTATTGCTTGCCGACCTGCCGACTTTTTAGCATCCGACCTGTTTGCATACCGATCTGCCGAATTGTTTGCATGCCGACTTTAATTTTTATGAATACGAAATTGGCCGAATTACCTTTTTAAAAGTTGGGACTTTATACCCGTATACCCCTGTTGAACCGTGATATTGATGTGCATTCTATACTTTTACCCCACTACTGTTCAGTATCTGTACCAAGTCAGACTATCCTGACTTTCTGTTGTGTTCATGTTTGTGTTTTGTGCCATTTTATGGTATTTTTTGTTCGGGGTAGCGTCGATTGATTGGTATTTCGTTGTTGGTATCCTGGTATTCATTTTGTTGTTTATCGATGCATCCTATTTCAGGAAATATTAAATTAAACTTTTTGTCCGGGATTCAGAGCCAGTTTTAAATACATGCGCTGCACGCAAAATATCACAATAACATTTAATGAAGTCGCGTTTCCAGACACAATTTTGTTTAATTTAAAAATACGTTTATAAAAATTAAATGTAATTCTAATCAGCTATATCGTGGTCGCAAGAGCTATTTGCCAAAAAATACGGTAAAATATTCCGAGCGGGCAGGAGAGAAAAAATTATTGATTTGTATGTCATTGTTCAGCTTTTACTGTTATTCATTTTGATGCTTATTATGAAGACGTAAGACTAGTATTTTTAGCTAATACCCCCGAAAGCTTACAATATAATCTTGTGTGTTTTTTCATTTTGGTTCATTTTTATGTTTCGGAGTTTAGTGTGCCGTCCATTTTGCTGAACTAGTATACATTATTGTTTAGGGGCCAGCTAAAGCCCGCCTCCGGCTATGGATTTTCTCGCTGTGTTGAAGACCCTTTGGTAGTCTTGAGCTGTTTTCTGTTCTTTGGTCGAGTAGTTGTCTCTTTGACACATTCCCCGTTCCATTCGCGATTCTATGTACACGTATCTTTTAATTACACCTACAAAATGTACAATGTACATGTACATGTAATACCATTTGCTAAAACGCAGAAGTGATAAAGGCCTTACAAGCATTCCGTAGAAAAGATTATTGTAACTTTAGTCCAGTCAATCTAGCATAAATTTGACACTAACCTTAAAGTAATTGCAAAAGAAGATTTTTAAGTTTTAATCTTTAGCATTATACCCCAAATATACACAGAAAAAAGTCCAAAAAAATCACTATTTTAAAATTCCTATGGAGATTTGCATTGAAAATGGGAGATAACTCTGCAAAAAAAGGCAGAAATATCAATAAAAAATGATAACTTTACCGCTTCTATTCAGCAAAATGTATTGATTCTTGAAATTTTAGCCTTCTTTAGAGTATAACAAACAACTCTAAAGTTTTTTTCATATCTTTTATCAAGCTACAACCTAGATTTCGTAATTCATTAGTTGACCATTTATTAAATTTTTCAACTTGTCAAGGTAAAGAATCTCAAATTTAATTAAAAAAAGTAAGCATATATTCTTCTTTTTGTGGTTTAAAGTTTCTTTAAACAAGGTAGATGCTGAACAAATATCACTTACAGATATAAACAATACCAAATTTTCACATTATTTTTTCAAAATGGTCACAAAGCCACAAATTTGCAATTTCTTTAATGAAAAATGCACAAAAAAAAAATAAATAAAAATACCCATAACATTTCGGTTTTGTACATTTCATGAGCAGAAAATTATATAATATAGTCAAATACGAACTTATAACCCCATCAAAGTATCATACTTTACATGAATTTTAAGACAATCAACCAAAAACTGACAAAAAAAGACTCATTTTTGCGGAGTTATCTCCCCTTTCCAATGTTAATTTCCATAGGAAATTAAAAATGCTGATTTTGAGTCTTCCTCAAGTTAGATTTTATGGGACTTTTTTCTGTGTATATTTGGGGCTTAATGCTATAGATTAGAACTAAAACATTTTCTGTTGCAATTAGTTTGAGGTTAAAACTTAGTCTGACTGGACTACTTATATTTTACTTACTTTGTGTACTTGTTGTACTAATATGAGAAATTTCGGATTGTCTGGTACTTTGATCGCTATTAGCCTGGTTCGCCAGTCTTGCCTCCTTACATGAATTACATGCACATTTGCAAATTGCAAAACATCCCACGAATGCAATTGCACAACTTATCACCACGGAAAATATTGCAGTGGCTGATCTAAAATGAAACGAAGTTTGAAGTGGTAGTGATTCGAACCAGGACAGCCGTTAAATTTTCTATTCACAGGACAAATACAAATGCATTTCTACTCAGATTTAATAGTTTTTTCTGTTTCTTCATTGTTACTTTTTTTTGAAATATCAATATTTTATAAATGATTTTTATATACGTGTATGTAAACATGGATGATAGGCATATGTATGTGTTCATTTTACTTTCGTGTCTTTGTGAGCTACAAATAAACTTCTTCATCTTAAATCGTGGACAAAAAATATTTTGCACAGCATGTCTTATTACTTAAGGATAAAACTAAGCTCATTACTTTGGACAACTTTTCAATTGTATTTGTGACCTGGGCAACCTTTCTGTTTTTACTGGAAACAAATATCTAACGTTTTATTGTTGGTATGCAATAAACTTCAAACTATATACTTGAATATACAAACATTTATGAACAATGCTCTAACCATGTGATTCCTGGTGAGCCGAAGATTTCTTAGTTAGGTCATTGAGATCAGAACTGTAGCCGGAAATGTATGGCTCAAGTACATGTGTAATTATTGTCTTAACTGGGAGAAATATAAATATTTGAGCACAAGAGTGGGAGGTAGAAAAGTCCAAAATAGGGGTTATTGATGATTTTTCTCACATTTATCACTATGATGTTAACAATTGCTATGGGAAGAGAGTGAGACATGAAGAATATATCATGGGTACGAGTGCAAGATACATGTAGCGGAATTTCATACACCTTGGGTAAGATTTTATCCTTCTCTAACGAAGCTTAAGCTGAGTTTGAAAACTATTAAACTTGAGGGTATGCGAGGCTTCCTTCCCTTGCGAGTTACGAACCCATGTTTGAATCTATTTCTCATTTTTGTTTACGATACGTGATTGTGTATTGAAGAAGCAAAGCACGTCACTTTTGTGTGACGTAAACATGAATCCGAACAACACACCTTGGTAAACGGAACACACCCAAAGAAAGTGGATTTGAAAAACAAAACCAATGCAGCTTTATAGCGGGCGCAACGAGCGCTAAAGGAGCATATGCATTTTCTACATATGGGTCATTTAGAAAAGTCTTTATTTAATGGGAGCAGCCATATTGTGCTACATACCAAGGCTAGAAAAAGTTTCGTTCGCCGGTAACGGAAGTAAATATAATTTTAGAGCCAGAATCGTGATACCAGAAATCAGTTTCTGGAAAGGGCTATTGCTTTGCACGCATAATTAGCCACGTCAACAACATATTAACAATTACAAGTAGAGGTTTTATACAATAACACGAACTTTAAATTAAACACTGAAATAAGATAACCTGATCAAACCTTTTCATTGTGGGTAGTATAGAGTTTATCGAACAAAATCTGAAGTGCATATAGATTTCAGATATATAACGTTGTGGGATTTAGAGAGTTTCAAAATTATTTCCCAGGAGACTTCCCTAGTACAAGACAAGGAAATCTCATACCAGTACAAATTGGAAATGCCTTGCTTTAAAAGTGAGAAATCACTAACCTACACCTTAGCAACAGCGTGATGTCACTGTCTCAAATGTGAGAAAAGAAAATGTTGAAAAAAAATATTCATGCTTATGACTTTGTCTTTAATAATTCAGTCACATAATAATACAAAAGTAGGGAATATGTAGAGCTATCAATACATATCATATCTGTAAAATCTTAATACAACACACCTAATACATGGTCTGGTAATTACATGTACATATGTCCATAAAATGTTCGTGGAATAGCAGAACTTTAGAATCAGGAAACCTTGAGGAAAAGCAATTGGTTGTAGTATGAACTGGTTAACAACAATTCAAGGCCAAACGAACCTCAGTAAATGAATATCGGAACACTTAGCTTACACGCTTTCGTCTACCTACATGTGTGTAACGGAAAGAGTTTCTGGTCTGCTGAAAAAACATTTGGTACTTACGAGTCTTCAGAAGAGGACTTGCCATGGGGATTATATTCGCAACATGGATTTCTATCACCAGTAACACAACATCCATTATCACAATCTGCATAGCCATAGTAATTTGATGAACTCAAGTAATATGTACATTCGTGCAAACCGTTAACAGTTTCTACAAAATAAGAATTATGTTGTTTATGAAATATATGATCTTACATGATCTGTGAAAGAGATTAAAAAAAAGTTTGATCGACTCTTGAAACATTTGTAACCAGACTATCCTGACTCTATGTTGTGTTCATGTATCTGTTTTGTACTCTTTTATGCTATTTTTTGTCCGGCATTTTGTCAGTTGGGTTGCTTTGATTGATTGGTATGTCATTGTTGACCTTTCCTATTATCCATGTTGTTGTTTGTACAAATGCACAAGATGGATTATTAGTTACCTACAGCTGCTACAAGTTCTAGTCTCTAATAAAAAATGGTCTTAAATTTAAATTGTCATGAGTGGCTCTTCTAAAACAGTGCGTCGATTATTTTCTGATTACTTCATTTAGAACAGTCTTGACCAGATTTATTTACTCTTTTACTCTATTGACATAATTATTTTAGAATAATATCTAAGATATAGTTGCCTAAAACATGAAATACTTCTTTTTTTTATATATAAATTTTAACATTATATTACATTTTTGTAATAGAACTAATTTTCCTAGAACAGAATTACTTTACCCTATAAGTTTAGAGAAGCTCAGGCCTAGAAAGCTTAAGGTTACTTATCAGTTCTAGATGCAGCTGATCAGTAAGAATTTAGAACAGTTATGTCACAGTGATGGTTATCATGTCAACCATTGTGAGTTGGGATTGAACACAACTGTAGCTTCAATATAAAGACACAATTTTGTATTCTTACTGTACGTTTGTTCTTATTCTTTCTTATGTTTTGCGTTGTTGATTTGAATATTTGAACTGAATGAACAACAAACATAAATTGGAGCAGTTCCAAGGTACATGTTTCCATAATATGCCTATAAGTTAATTCTAAAAAAATATATATATTTTATTTATTTATTATAAAATCATAAATAACTAGAATAAGGCAGTCGGAAATGACAGCAATCCTCGCACACACACATACTGCATCCTTGGTGCATCAAATACTGCAACACTTTCACCATCATATGTTTGAACATGGGCCCTGATTTTTGAAAATATATACATGTACCAAAATAGTATTTGACAAAACTCCCTTTAAAATAGGTGTAATTTTTCCCCTATTAAATTCCTATGGAATATTGTTTATTTGATGCTCATCCCTTTTCCCTTGTTAAGAAATGATTTGTTCCCCCACACCCGTTTGAAAGGTATAATGGTCAAACCTGCTGAAGAACCACCACTGTATATAGGCAAAATCGTTGTATTTAAAGGGCACTGAGAAAAGTTGTCTGTCGTGAGCAAAGCTTGTACATGTATAAATAATTTGTGTGTAAAACGCACTTTTTCTTGTGCTCATACATGTAGTAAATACCTTGTTGTCCTTGTTTTCTTTGTCTCTGGACTTATCGTCTTGGATACAATTGTATCGTTCGAACTGCCGTTTTACCTGACGTCTCTTATCTTTCAGATGTTATATTGCCTGTATTTGAAGGACTAGATATATTTGAAAATGTCCCTAGAAATGTCAATCAGGTAATATTACCAAAAAAGTATTTGTCAGATAGGGATGAATTTGAATACACATGTATTTTGAACAGATATATCATGTTAAGGAGGGGTATTTGCGAAAAATACCAGTCGAGAGAATGTTAAATTTCGCAAGCCGCAAGGCGAGGGAAATTCATTCTCAAGACTGGTATTTTTCGCAAATACCCCTTAAGAACATGCTATATCTGTTTAATTACACCGAATGTTAACATGATCGTGACATTACAAGTGTCCAGTCGGATAGAGTATTTTTTGGCAAATACCACGGCAGAGCGGGTAAAAAAGGCATATCCTTTTTGCATATACCCCGGCGCTGTTTAAAAATGAACGATATTCATTTGATAAAAGTAAATTGGTGAAAAATACACTGGCTATCACCAATCAAAACCCAGGATTCTTACATAAGGTGTAATTATCTCTGAAATTATGCGGACGAAATTAATTCCGAACGTGAACAAAACACCCACGAAATCGCTCAGATTGCAGGATTTTGCAGCGTTTACCGAAGAGCTCCTGGGGGCCTTAGACGGCCCAAGACCCATCGACCTACAAGTTTATGCCTCCTTCTGAAAAATCTGGATCAACCGCTGTATGGTACAAGGACGGGCCCATATTAAACGTTTTTCATATATACATGTAAACATTTGATCATGTTTAACGTAGCGGTCTACATTTTATAAGGCTCTGTCTGAAGAATTATTATGAAATCCACATCATACTAGTAATACATGTACACGTATTCATTATTTATAGAAATCTTGTTCCGGCAATTTGATCGAAACCTTGGAATAAACAAACTTAATTTTTTTATTATGAAAGTATTTCGAACTACTGAACGGACGTTGATAGTTTATATAACAGATAGACTCTCTCATAAACTTTTATCCTATCAATTTGCATGAAACTACGGACGAACTAGATGAAATATATATCTACGGATGTCATTCTGGTGTATTTGTATCATACAGCTACGAACGACAGTCCCGAGAGATTAAATATACAAGTACATTGCTCTATCCATTAAACAGGAAGTTTAAATGTACTCGCGTGGATGTTTATATTTTTTTGGTCAAATAAAGATTTGAAAGTCTCTTCCCTTACTTCTGTGTGTCCGGTTTCAGATTTTAAAATATCGACTTTTTTCCAAATGTCCCCTCCCGACTTATTTACCTACCTGTTATAGCTAATATTACAAAAGTTCTTAATACACAATCCATTTTATTCCCCATGTTTAACAAATGAATCTATTATAATAGTGAACAAAAAAATGGGTCTTTAAAAAGTTTGTGAACCGAGACGTACTTTTTTTTACCTTATAGTTATACTATTGTTGTGAAAATTGAAGTTGCAACGTGGTATTTAGACATATCTTTAATATATTGTGCCGTTTAGTGGTAAATAACGTGTTTTCCGTTACATTAAAGTATGCCCATTTTTTATTTATTAATGTTGATTAATTCTAATGATGTTTTATTGTCAAAGGATTAGCGAAACTGCGTACATCATACGACTTGATGATCTTCGCTCATCTTTTTGCAACACTTTACCGCTGGAGTTATCTCTCTTTGTTTACTATAAATATCATTTTGAACCAGAAAGCTAGTTAAAGTTTCGTGCTCCTTGGTTATGAATAAATGTATAATCTTGTTGTTTTGTATATATGAATTTGCATTTATTGATGTCAGTGATATTCTCAAAGTTACGAGATCCGCGAAAATATAGTATATGACGCAAAATGTTTCGTGAAGTTGTTTATTAGCAACATCTTGGCATTTGAAATCTACATCTTGGTAAGTTTGGAATTTGCTTTCCCAGAGATCGGACGTGTTTCGATCTCCTGACCTGTCTTTGGCATATTTTGGAGTTCAGGTTAATTTTCTAATCATATTTATTGAACTATTAATATTATTTCATTATTTATCATTGATTTGTCTGTCTTATAACGGTGAAGGCCGTGACAGATTTTCAGTGTCGGAAATCACCAAATTATTTTTAGCAACCCAATATTTATTTTTGTCCTGACTTTCGATATCGAACTGTCATGACTGTTAAAGTATTTTTAATTTATTTATTGTATTTATTGCTGATCACTAACATTATGCAGGGTTTTTACTGTGATATCTTGTTGAATAATATTTGTTTCTGTTGATTGAACTGATAATTTGATAAATTTAAATTTCCTGCATAATAAATTGTTAATTTTTCAGCTTCTTGTTTCAATTTATTTTATTATCCGCTCGGTTTAGACGCATTCGCCACAACACTGGTGGCAGCGGTGCTTACTTATGCCATTCTTTTAGTGAATTTTTGAATTTATTGCCAAGGGTAATTTTTTTTCCAGCTCTTGTTAAATATTTTTATTCATTGCATTAAATAAATTTCGCTTCAGATATTTTTCATCATAGATAAATTTTATTAGAATTAAGATCAGTAATAAATTTTTATCTATCCTGCAAATTTCAAAAAGAGAAGAAGACGAAAATAACCTTTGTAGTTGAGAATTCAATAGATTATTTTACAACATAATGAAATACAAAAGAGGGAGGATACCTACCATGACTTGTATGATGAGATTGCTGAATTAAAGCAAAAGTTTCAGACCAGACTAGAATGCACTGAGTTCTGAACTTAAAGCCACAAAACCAAAACTAGTAAATGTTACCTCTGAAAATACAAATTTGAAGGTAAGAGATGCCTATGAAACTGCATTTCGTGATCCAAGAGTTTACGAATATAGCCATGGCAATACAAACCAGTCACATGCTGTTAGAAATGACAACTGGTTGAGAGAGGGAATACACGATCATGTGCGACCTAGGAATTTACACTTCCCTGGGCCCTATCCTATGTATAGTAGAAGTAAATGTAATATAATAGTACTGATGAACCTAAATTTAGGTTGCCCTATTTCAATGGTAGGAGTAAATTTGAAGGATTTTGGTCAGTTTTTGAACTTGGTTGTCGTAAGTTCCAGTGGAACGAGGTTATGCAGATTGAAAATTTGTGGTGTACATGTAGTTTGAAGGATGATGCTCTTGACTTTGCATCAAAACTTTCTTATGAGGTGCAAAACGATATCTTGAAATTTAGGGATGCTTTGAAAAGGCGTTATGGTGATAATCGGTTGCCTGAACAGTATAGGGAGGATTTATCATATGTAAAGAAACAGCATAAAGAATCTTTACCAGAATATGCTGCTAGAATTGAGAATTTGGTCAGCAGGGGTTATCCAAATTTGCAGGAAACTGACTTGTTAGATACTTTGAAAGTTGAAAATTTTTTGAAGGGCCTCCCTGACCAGAATCTTGCATACGAGGTAAAAATTAGAAAACCCAAAAATCTTGACAAAGCAATTGAATTATTTAATTGGCACGAATGTTGTAAGGGTAATGTTTTCAAGAAACGCGCTGATGTTAGAAAAAATGAATTTGTCGCGGTAAATACATATAATGGTAGTGATAATTTGGAGGTTAGGAAGGTGAATGGTAATGCTCCAAGGTATGTTACCGAGGAAAGGCTTGAAAAGAGATTTCAAAGTTTCTCAAAGGAAATGAAAACTGAATTTTCTAACATTGAAGGCAATATTAGGGCTGAAATTAATAAGCTTGCCGCAAATCTGAATAAAAATCAAACTATTAAAAGAAACTTTAGTGACCTCACATGTTTTCGTGTCAAGAAAAGGGACATATGAGCAAATATTGCACTAGGGCAAAAAAGGCAGAGGGTCGACAACACGTTAATGATAATCCCAGAAGTAAAGTTGGTAATATTGTTACGATCTGCAAAACCCCATACCGTCGAACTTGAAAATAAACTCGCTCGTGACAAGGTTGAAGAATCCAGAATATGTCTAAATATTAGTGTTATTCATGTTCGTGTTCTCTACGAACTCCAGGTTCACTTTACAAAAGCAGGTAATAAAGGGAAATGCCCTAGAGGTTCCATTTTATTTCAGTATTCATGCTGGAAGGCAGACATAGACAGCTAGTAAATGTTATTTGTTTACATTTTGTCCAATTTCCGGTTACATTCCAATGATGTGAAGGTCGCTATTTTCGGAATAGCAAATTGACGTCACTGCCAACACACATCACATTTTACACACGGGAATGGTTGGGTAATAAAATTTAAGTTCATACATACTTTTGCTTGGTTGTTTGCCTACAAAACAACTATTGTTTTCATTGGTAAAGTGCATGCATTCATATGCACGACAGCATACAAGCGATAGGGGGTAAAATGTATTCGCTGACATCTTGCGGCAAGGCGATGCTGATTGGTGTTTCTACAGAAGCTAAATGATGGTTTCGATAAGCCCCGAGGTGTTACAAATGGACGCGGTAAATATAAAAACTTTCCGATTTGTTTAGTTGGGGGGGAAGGGGGGGTCCGCAGTCTATAGGCGAAGGACTCACTTACGGCAAGGCAGTTCGTAAAATCGTAAAAACAACAAAACAAACAAAATCAAAACTAGCGTTGAGGCGTAGATTGAGAAATAAAATAAATAGAAAAAAGGAGACAATGTATGATAAGGTACAGTTGTTTATTAGCTAAAAGTTAAAGTAGTCAAATAATAAATATAATTAAATTATATTTTTTTATATTTAAATTTGTGAATTAATTAAAATTCAATTAACTTATGTGCAGTTAAAGCTTGATTGTTGATTGTTAACATAATTTGACAATATGTTATTGGATTGTTGAACCAAACCAAGATTGAAGGTGGACACTCTGGGTCATAAGCCAGCTTTCAATAATTTGTTAGCTGCTGATCATTTAGCAGGTGTGCTGTTCTCTCGGTTCTGAATACATCCAGTGCTATGTCAATATTAGATAAATTGTTCTTACCAGTGACAATTTGTTAAGATTTGTATACAATTTGGTTCAGGTAGTGAAACTCGCATTTGGAGTTTGTATAATTAATACATGTTCAGTGTTTAGACGTTATGGGTGCTAGAAACAAAATGTTGTTTGCATCATGAAAGCTCTGTGTCACAGGACCTATAAAACTTCAGGAACGCTACCATACTAGAACATTAATTATTTAATATTTAATATTTAATTTTGTTCATAAATAAATGTGTTAATTCATCATACATCTTTGTCCTGTATTGTCACTATAAGCCAGATACTTGACGGACCCTGGATAGGTACAGTGCTGTTTAGGTATCAGCTCAGTTAGTTAGGTTAAGTGGGTAAATCTTGTTCCCATCCTTTTATACTGGTGAAACTTTGACTGGCTAAATTATACAATTAGAGTCACACCAGTATAGATATTTGGTGCTTCCAGCTTTAAGGTTGTTTTCATAGGTGAAGATAACACTATATAGCACAATTTTTATAACACTGACTAAAATTTTTAGTAACATCATAGTACTGTCCTTCATTGTTGTAATAGTTCTCACTATAAAATTTCACTGTCAGGACCTGCACCGCAACAATTTGGTGGCAGCGGTGGGATAACCTCCTGAAAAGTAAATAAATTAATATCTTATAGTAATTATTTAAAATATTTTTCAAGTGCTGGTGGTGACTATATATTAAAAATTAAAATTAAATAAAAGAACAATTTTAAAATGGACGAGACCTCAGGTATAATTTCTTTTGGTCCTGGCACAGGAGCAGGAGCTGAAAATGATACTGAAGTATATGATGCAAATGAACAAAATGTTGAGGACCATCAACATGATGGTCAGAATAGAACTGATGGAAATAAGAAGTGAAATACTGAACGTATGATGGTTATGTTTGAGAGGCAAATGTTAACCTTAAATCAGAACTTAGGAAGAAGTGTTGATATGATGCAAAATCAAATGAGAAATATGATAGGTGCAATGAATGATAAGATGGATCAGATGCAATGTGCAATTATAAGATCTGAGAGAGTGGTGAATAGAGATTCTGTTGAGAGTGCAAATAATAATAGCCCTAGTCCTGGCTTGGTGTCAATCCATCAAATTAATGAGGGAATTCCCCAAAGTACTAGTACGCCAAATCATAACAGAAATGTAAATTATCACATGGAGCCCATAAGAAATAATGTAAATGCTACAAAAATGAAACCACAAAATTTCAGTGGTAGTGAAGACTTAGAAGACTATTTCGCACAATTTAATATATTATCAGATTTGAATAGTTGGGATTATCAAACAAACTCTCTATATTTGGCAAGTAGTTTAACTGGAGAGGCCAGGAGCTTGTTGAATGAATTAAGTGAGAGAGATAGGAGAGATTATGACAAGATAGTAACTGTTCTTGCTATAAGATTTGGTTCAGTCAATAGAGCTGAAGTTTTCAGAAGTGAATTACAAACTCGTACAAGAGGACGAGAAGAAACTTTGCCAGAATTGGCACAGTCAATAAGGAAATTGACCCGTAAGGCATATCCAAATGCAAATTCAAGTGTTATTGACACTTTGGCACTTGATTATTTCATAGATGCCATACCTTTCAAGGACGTAAGAGTAGGATTAAGAGAAGTTTTCCCTGAAACTTCGGCAGAAACTGAGAAAATAGCTGTCCGGTTAGATGCCGTTCATGTTTCAGACAAAAACAGAAATGGAAATGATAAAAATAGAAATTTTAATGTCAAATCAGTAGGTGTTGCTGGTGACAGTTACAAATTAATGAATAAAATTGAAAATGTTTTAAGTAAAGTAGAAACCCTATCATATGAGGTTAAAGAACTAAAAAATGCTCCTAGACAAAATGATAGCAGAGGATTCAATAGAAATGCTCATGGTAGGCCTCAACATGATTTTTCCAATAGAAATGGAAATAAATTCAGTAAAAACACAAATCAACATTTTACAGGTCGTTCGGAAAACATAAGAGGGTCGACTTCAGGGGGCGAAGATCGACAGCGGGCCATGGTCCCCCCAAAATAGTATTAAGAAGTTTATATGATGAAAATGAAGGATATTTCATTTCAGCAAAAATAGCTGCAAATTTTGTTACAATATTGATTGACACAGGTGCAAATGTTAGTATTTTGAATAAGAGCATTTTTGACAATTGATTTGATGCATCAAGCTATGAAATATAACCTAATTTTTTGTTAGCAAACATACAAGACAATTGTATTTTAGGTATGAACTTCTTAGCAAAATACAAATGTGACTTAATGTTAAGCAAAGGGTATTTGGTACTAAATAAAGAAAAAAATACCACGCTACTGTAAAAAGGGAGATAATCAGCCCGTTAGTTGTAGAATTGTTATTAATGAGAAGGTCGAGATACCTCCTCAGATTGAAACTATTGTCCATGGTAAATTAATTGATGGAATTGACAGAAATATGGTAGGAATTCTTGAACCGGACCAAAATTTTGTAAATAAAAGTGGAACTTTAGAAGCCAGAGCTGCTGTTGACTTGAATAATAATTTAATTCCTATTGGAATGATTAATTTAAATAAAGAGTCATAAATTATATGAAAATTTTGATAAAAATGTGAGAATGATGAAGGCTGAGAGTGTTTTAGGGCACAAAATCCCAGAACATTTGAGTAGTTTGTTTGAAGAAAGCAGTAAAGAGTTGAATTCTGAACAAAAAGAAAAATTGAAACTATTGTTGGAAAAACATCAAAATGTATTTTCTAAATCTCCATCTGATATAGGTTGTACTGATGCCGTTGAACATACAATTAACACCGGGGATGCTAAACCCATAAAGCAAAGACCATATCGCATTCCTCTGTCTAAGAAATTTGAAGCTGAAAAAGAAATTAAAGATATAGCAGAAAGGGGTTTTATTGAATCTTCAAATAGTCCTTGGTGTGCACCTATTGTAATGGTGACAAAAAAAGATGGGAGTATAAGATTTTGTTGGGATTTTAGAAAACTTAATGAAGTGACAGTAAAAGACTGTCAGCCCTTGCCTAGAATAGATGATACATTGGCATCACTTTCCAATTCTAAACTCTACACAATTTGCGATTTAAAAAGTGGTTTCTGGCAAGTAAAATTAGCTGCTAAAGATAGACATAAAACAGCTTTTTCAATTGAAGGTGGTGGCTTTTGGCAATTTTGTGTCATGCCTTTTGGTACATGTAATAGCAGCGCAAGTTTTGAACGGTTAATGGAAAGTGTACTGTCTGGGTTATCGTGGAAAATTTGCCTTATTTATTTAGACGATATCAGCATATTCTCTGAAACTTTTGATGAGCATTTAGGGAGATTAGATCAAGTTTTCTCTAGACTTAGAGATGCAAAATTGAAGTTAAGTCCAAAAAAATGCAAGTTACTACAAAAACAAGTAACTTTTCTTGGCCATACTGTTAGTGAAAAGGGTAAAGCTACTGATGAGGAAAAGATTAAAGCAGTCAAAGACTGGCCAGTTCCCAGAAATGTGAAACATGTGAGAAGTTTTATTGGACTTTGTTCTTATTATAGGCGGTTTGTGCCTAAATTTGCTGCAATAGCAAAACCTTTACATAAATTGACCGAGTTAAGTCAAAATTTATGTGGGATGAAAAATGCCAAAATGCATTTGACAAGCTGAAAGAAGCTTGATTAGTTCCCCTGTATTATCATATCCTCAGGAGAAGGGTCTGTTCATTATTGATGCTGATGCAAGTAATGACGGTATGGGGGCAGTATCATCCCAAAATCAGGATGGGGTAGAAAAAGTAATTTCTTACTACAGTAAGACTTTTTCAAAATCGGAGAGGAAATATTGTGTTACTAGACGGGAACCTTTGGCCGTAGTCAGTAGTATTAAAAATGTTTATCATTATGTCTATGGCAGACATTTTTTGGTCCGAAGTGACCATGGTGCTTTAACATGGCTCATGAAATTCAAGAATCCAGAGGGACAAATTGCTAGGTGGCTGGAAATATTAGGGACTTATGATTTTGCTATACAACATAGACCCGGCAGAGTGCATTGTTTAAGAGCAGAAAATAGTTACGAGAAAAGTAAAACACATTGTGTAAGCACCATCTTGCTTCTGAAATGCCCTTAGAATTACCTGGTATATGAAAGTGAAGGCTGAGTCTGAGGTTAATAGTAGAATAGAGAACCCTAATGATGTGGATGTTACTCTTTGTAATAAAGAGGAAAGTCCACGGTAAATATAACTCTTAGTTTAGAGGAAAAATCTACCTCTTCTTCATTAGGCATTGCTCTTGATGGATCTTCCATTGAAGACCCTACTATAGAGGAAAGAAGTTTTGTTGATAGTTGCAGTGTACGAGTGCTCATATCTTCCTTTGAAGATCCGGAAGAAGTACTCTGGACTTCCTTTGAAAATCCCACTCAATGTCAGGAAAGCATGGCATGTACTGATTATTTAAATAAATTCAAAACACCTAAAGTTTCCTCTGAAACTTCACATGAAATGATAGAAAGTAGTGGTATTTCAGTTGGGGCAGTAAGAACCAGAAATATGTCGAATAAAAACATGGAGTTTAAAGGTCAGCATGAGATGAATGACAATGTTAAATATGAAGAGATAAATAGAAAAACAATTATTGAAATGCAAAAATCTGATCCCAATATTAAAATCTTATTAAAATTCAAAATGCAAGAATTAAAACCTAATTGGTTTGACATATCAAATTATAGCCCAGATGTGAAGTGTTATTGAAGTCAATGGGACTCTTTATACATTCACAATGATTTGTTGTACAGAAAATTTGAAACAGGTCCAGACAAAAATATCGAATGGCAAATTTTGTTGCCAAAAGATTAGAGAAAATTTGTATTAAAACATTTACATGATGGTGTAACTAGTGGTCACCTGGGAATTTGAAAAAAAACTTTAGCAAAAAGTGACAAACAGGTTCTTTTGGCATAAAATGAGATCTGATGAAGAAAATTGGTGCAAGTTTTGCGATATTTGTGCTAGTAGAAAAATGCCTCCAAAGAAACCCAAAGCCCCTATGAAACAGTATAATGTAGGTGCACCTTTAGAAAGGGTAGCTATAGACATCATGGGACCCTTACCCAGAAGTAAGAAAGGGAACAAATATATATTAGTTATAGCTGACTATTTTTCAAAATGGATGCAGGCTATTGCTATAAGGCATCCTGATGCAATAACTGTTGTTAAGAAGTTGATTGATCATTTTATCTGTATTATGGGAGTGCAAATGCAGATACACTCTGATCAGGGCTCTAATTTTGAATCGGATATATTTCAGGAAATGTGTAAAATTTTGGGGATAGAAAAAACTAGAACAACCCCAATGAGACCTCAATCTGATGGGATGGTAGAAAAGGGGAATCGTACTATAGAAAATATGTTGTCAGCATTTGTCGATAAACATCAAAAAGACTGGGATGAATACTTACCATTATTGATGATGGCATACAGGTCTTCAGTACATGAATCCACCGGTTTCTCCCCTTGTAAAATGGTATTTGGCAGGGAAATTAATATACCACTTGATGTCATCTTAGGTCAACCTGAAATAGATAAGAATAAAAATTATAGTGCTT
Organism: Mytilisepta virgata; assembly: GCA_028015205.1. Lineage (NCBI taxonomy): Eukaryota > Metazoa > Mollusca > Bivalvia > Mytilida > Mytilidae > Mytilisepta > Mytilisepta virgata. The sequence continues at coordinate 46,340,422 of CM051519.1, forward strand.
ACGCACAGGATTTAGAAAGTAAACTTGAAATTATTCATGAAACTGCAAGAGAAAACTTGAATTTCTCTAGTAATAAAATGAAAAAATGTTATGACAAAAATTTGAGCCATAATAGTTTCAAAGTTGGAGATGCAGTATGGTTGTATGATCCAAAACGCAAATTTGGAGTTTGCCCAAAATTACAAAGGCCTTGGAAGGGTCCATTTATTGTAATAAAGAAACTAAATGATGTTCTGTATAAAATTCAGTTAAATGCAAAGAGTAAACCTAAAGTCATGCATCATAATAGGTTGAAACGGTATAATGGAGATCAAAAGCCTATATGGTTTAGACCCAATGAAACTGATGACTCCATAAATTTTTCATCTCCCATACTTGAGGACAAAATAGTACTTGACTGAGTATCAGACTGAATAAATTAGTTATGTTACAAAATGAATGACATGGTTGATAATAAAGCAGTTGAACTATAGATTAACTGATTAACTTTTGTTGTTGCGATTTTGTTTTGTTCATTGAAAAATTTTGCATAAGATGATTCATGTGAAATCATTTTAATTGTGTAATGTGAGATGAAGATTGTATGATATTGTTAATAAATTTGCAGATGGCGGATGTGTTTGCAAGATATATATATTTTTTTAGGCGACACTGATTGTCAAAATCTTAATACAAAATTATGAGATACCAAATACATTTCTATTTTTCCTAATTCAATATTAATAAAATTTATCACAACATACCGAATAAATTTAATGCACGGTATGGTTATTTCTTTGTCTGACAACTCATCAGCAGTGCTCGAGATCAAAATGTTGGAAATCCAACAGCAATGACAAATATGTATTGTTGCTTGTTTCAGAAAAAAACCAGTTTTCCTCTGCAGCATATGTGGGGACAGGGAATTTGCTTCTCGTTATCCCCTTGAGCGGCACATAGTAGAGCAACATAGCCCATTCAGCTTCAAGTGCACAATCTGTAAAAAAATATTTGATAAAAAAAAACACCTAAACATGGTGCTTGCCGTGCAGAGGAAGGCAACCAGATTTTGATAAATCGTTACACGGGAGAAATGGGTCGTAAGATACAGGATGAGTATGTCAAGTACAAGGATACGGTGGTAAGGAATAATGTGGAGATTCTTTACAAATCTGGTAGGGATACGAGGGAGAGAGGTCGTTCCCCTACTAAGAGGGGGAGACCAAGGTATGGTCACACCCATAGTAGATCGCCCAAGAGAAGGAGGGAGGAAAATCGATCAAAGTCCTCTCCTGTAGCAAGTACCAGTGCTCCTCCTCATCCTTCTGTTTCACCAAGGTCTCCAGTTGTAGACGTAGAGATGAGAGAACCAGCCAGGGAGTCTCCTAAGAGTAAGTCTTTGAGTCCTTCAGGGACTCCAGTTAAGGACACTCGTTTGGTGGTCCCTGGCTGTGGCTCCAAATCTCCTGCTAGGTCGCGTAGATCCTCCTCTTCCAGTTCATCTTCGTCATCTTCATCATCCTCTTCATCTACGTCCAGGTCACCTTCTCCGTCTCCATCTCAGCATGTAGAGGTGGTGATACAAGAGGAAGTGGTAGCATTGAACCTGTGTTTGAAGACAAAAGAAAACTACTTGTAGCTAGGTGTATAGTTGACCCATATAAGGAAACACTTCCGGTTAGAATTGTTAATTTGGAAAATTTTCCCATTCGTATACGCAGAAATTATTTACTGGGAGAGATTCATCCAATTAAAGAGTTTAAAATGTTTGGTAGTGAAGACCACAACGCTAAGGGTGTTACGCCAGATTTTTGTAGATTTCTTTCATGGTGTGAGTCAAGGAGTTATTGATCAACCCCCTTCTATACCAGAAAGTTGGAATTGTTATAAATTAAATTCTGAATTGTTAGATAATAAGTCTGGTGATTGTGGAAATGAGGCCGAATTTCCAGAGTTACCAGAGTACCTTACTGACCTGTATCAAAAGAGTTGTGAAAAACTAGAAAAACCAGAGCATAAATGTAGACTTGCTGAGGTTCTTTTAAAAAATAAAGATTGTTTTGCAAGTAGTAAGTTTGATTTAGGGTCTGTTCACTTGTCCAGCACAAAATTGATACTGCAGGTGCATCTCCCATTGGACAACCCTTAAGGAGGACACTTCAGAGTTTTGAAGGGGAGGAAGAGGCTTATTTTAAGGATAAAATTGATAAAGGGGTTATTCAACTATCCCAGTCTGCATGAGCTTCTCCTGTCTATCTCGTACGGAAAAAGGACAATTCAGTTCGCTGGTGTATTGATTATCGTAGATTAAATGATTGCACCATAAAAGATGTATATCCATTTCCAAAAATATCTATGTGCCTTGACTGTCTTGCCACTGCAAGCATATTTTCTCTCATGGACCTTAAATCGGGATATTGGCAGTTAAATGTGACCCCAGAAGATCGTCATAAGACAGCATTTATAACAAAATATGGTTTATTTGAATACACCAAAATGCCTTTTGATCTCTGTAATACCCCGTCAACATTTCAACGTTGTATGGAATTAATTTTTAGAGGATTGCAGTGGAAAACATTGTTAATATATTTGGACGATATAATTATTTATAGCGCTGATTTAGAAAGCCATTTTGAGCAGTTAGATGAGATTTTGGGGAAGTTGAATAATGCTGGGTTAAAGTTAAAACCATCAAAGTGTGAATTTATAAAAGATAAAGTTCTTTATTTAGGCCATGTTGTTAGTAAAGATGGTATAAGTCCAAATCCCAAAATTATCGAATCAGTGAGTAACTTCAGTTAAAGAGGTCCAACAATTCGTCGGTCTTTGTAATTACTATCGCCAGTATGTGTTTAAATTTAGTGAGGTTGCAGCTCCTCTTAGCAGATTAACTAGAAAAGATGTTCCTTTTGTTTGAATGTCAACAGTCTTTTGAAAATTTGAGGGAATCTTTATGCAAAGCTCCAATTTTAGCATATCCTTTACCCCATGGTCAGTTTATTCTTGACACAGATGCGTCTAATATTGGTATTGGTGGTGTTTTGTCCCAAATGCAAAATGGAAAAGAAAAGGTTACTGCTTATTGCCAGGTGTTAAGCACCAAAACGCGGATTCCTTGTCTAGAAAAGATTCTGAAACTTTCTAATGTGAACATGCAAAACAAGGCGTACTTGATTCTGATTGTAGTTTTTGTGCATCATTAAATGATGAATGGATGAAATTCCGTTGATGATGTCACTGACTTAAGTGGTAATTCTTTTGTAAATAAAGCGAGAGTTCTGACTATAAGTCAAAATACCAAATTGATTAACTCCAATTGGTTGGATGGGTATACCACAAAAGAAATTGAAAATTTTCAAAGGGAAGATAATGATCTTGGTCCTATTTTTCAATAGCTAGATTCTGGTTCCAAACCAAACAAAGACGAAATAGTATCGTATAGTCCAGCCACTAGAAAGTACTGGTTAAATTTCGACCTCATCGTAAGGAAAAATGAAGCTTTATACCAAACTAGAAAACCGGAAAAAGTTATCAGCTACTGGATCCCTAGGTTCTCCGAAAGGAGGTTATGGTCAGTTGTCATAATACTGTTTATTCCGCTCATTTTGGAATACATAAGACCACTGAAAAAATTAAAACATGCTTTCATTGGTACCGAATGACTAAGAATATTAAATTCCATGTTTAGTCTTGCAGTTTGCAATAGATTTAAATCTGTTAACAAAAGACCCAAAGCAGCTTTGCAAAAGTATACCGTTGGTCATCCTATATACAGAGTTGCGATAGATGTAATTTGTCCCTTACCAAGGACAAAACAGAACAATAAATACATTCTTGTTATTGGAGATCATTTTACACGATGGATGGAAGCATTTCCGCTTCCTCATCAGCAAGCAGAAACCATTGGAATAGCATTCAGATCAGGGTAGGAATTTTGAGAGTAATCTTTTTGCAGAGGTCTGTAAATTGTTAGAAATAAGAAAAACTAGGTCAACGGCATACCATCCAAGTTCCAATGGCATTATTGAAAAGTTTAACCCCACTTTAGAAGGTATGATCCAAAGTTTCGTGAATAAAAATTCCAATTATTGGGATAAATATATTGGCATACTTTTAGCAGCTTACCGAAGTACTCCCCATCCTGCCACTGGGTATACCCCTAACATGTTGATGTTGGGTCGGGAGGTTGTTCTACCCACTCAGATTATTTTTCCATTTCCTAATTCTGGAGATTCCTTGGATGTTGATACATTTGCTTCTGATTTAAGATCCAAGTTAGAAGATATTTACCATACAGTTAGAAATAATCTTAAGAAAGCTGCTGTTAAGCAGAAAAAGGATTATGACACAAAACTATGTGAGAAAAAAATTGTCAAAGGTTCATTAGTTTATAAATTTAATAATTTTTTCAAGAAATTTAGTCAAAGATGGTCTGGTCCATTTGTAGTTGTTGATTACGTAAGTCCTGTGCCTCACAAGATTAGAAATAAATACAGGGATGAAGTTGTACACGATGATCGATTGAAAAAATACCAGTCTGACTATTTACCTTTTTGGGTAAATGATGTTTTGAAAAACCTTTAATATCAATCCAGAGATTTACCTGATTGTGCAGTTATGTTTTGGGAACTTTTTATTTTTATGTGACCAGTGATAGGTTTCATAGTCAAAAACTTGCAGTCAATATATATGACTCATCCATTTCAGAATTTCCCAATATTGTATCATTATAGATTTTAATTATGTCTGACCAGGTTAAATGCACCTGGGATCAATGTTTGTATCAGGGACCCAGGAAAGAAGCCATCTTTCATGTTATTAAAGATCATGTGACAGATACAACAATGATACCATTTTATTGTACTTTATGCCAGTTTCGTGCTAAATATGAGAGGGCTTTGAAGAGACATACCAAAACATATAAAAGACATAAAGAATTGGATGACGGAACAGTTGACAATGATTTATATTTACAAATATCCTGTAACCCCTATAATGTCACATGGAGTTCAGATCCCCAGGCAAATACTGATTTGTTGATACTAGGGCCTGAACCAAACATTATTGAATGGATAGAAGACATTATCGATATTGAAGAGCTGGTAAAAACTGAAGATCCATTTGATAGAGTTTTAGAACAGAGTACACAAACAGAAGATGAACATACAGAGATGCAAGGAATAAAGGAAGACCTGGAGAATGAAAGGAGAAAACGGAAGGACGAGCAGATAAGATTTGCGGAATACGTTGAAAGACTGGAAACCAAGTTAAAGATCAGGGACCAGTTAATTAAGGAATTGAGAACAGAGATAAGAAGGAATGAGCCAATGGTTCAAGGATTTGAGGAGATGTGGGAGAAATCAAGAAGGGAAGAAGAAAGACCTAGGAAAAAGATGAGAAGTGTTGTTAAAAGACTCTTTTGACATTTTGTCTTATATTATTATCATGTTATTTTATTATATTTATCGTGTATGTTCTGTATTTTATTACAGGATTGCAATATCATTATTTTATAGTTTTGCTCAAGTATTTACCGATTTTTAAAATTTGATTGGAGAATCTGTGCTAACATACTTTGATAACGTGTATATATTTGTGTAGCTTTGTAGGGAAGAACTTTCCCAGCTCATGAATATATATTTCAACCTTGTTTTCAGAATTGATCTTGGATAATTTTTGTTTCATATCTGAATTTTGAGAAATTTGAAAATTTCTTTTCTTGAATTTTTCTTAAAGAGAATTTCTATGAATAACTATTTATTTTCATAGACATTTGACCTGAGCACATTTGAATATGTATATAAAAAAAAACTAATGAGCACATATTCGTAAATTGTTAACAAAATTTCGAGGACGAAATTTATTCTTGTAGAGGAGCAGTGTTGTAAAAATTGAAGTTGCAACGTGGTATTTAGACATATCTTCAATATATTGTGCCGTTTAGTGGTAAATAACGTGTTTTCCGTTACATTAAAGTATGCCCGTTTTTTATTTATTAATGTTGATTAATTCTAACGACGTTTTATTGTCAAAGGATTAGCGAAACTTCGTACATTATACGTCTCTCTTTGTTTACTATAAATATCATTTTGAACCGGAAAGCTATTTAAAATTTGCGTGCTCCTTGGTTATGAATAAATGAATAATCTTGTTGTTTTGTATATATGAATTTGCATTTATTGATGTCAGTGATATTCCCAAAGTTACGAGATCCGCGAAAATATAGTATATGGCGCTAAATGTTTCGTGAAGTTGTTTATTAGCAACATCTTGGCATTTGAAATCTACATCTTGGTTAGTTTGGAATTTGCTTTCCCAGAGATCGGACGTGTTCGATCTCCTGACCTGTCTTTGGCATATTTTGGATTTCAGGTTAATTTTATAATCATATTTATTAAACTATTAATATTATTTCATTATTTATCATTGATTTGTCTGTCTTGTAACGTTGAAGGCCGTGACAGATTTTCAGTATCGGAAATCACCAAATTATTTTTAGCAACCCAATATTTATTTTTGTCCTGACTTTCGATATCGAACTGTTAAAGTATTTTTAATCTATTTATTGTATTTAGTGCTGATGACTAAGATTATGCAGGGTTTTGACTGTGATATCTTGTTGAATAATATTTGATTCTGTTGATTGAACTGATAATATGATATTTAAATTTCCTGCATAATAAATTGTTAATTTTTCAGCTTCTTGTTTCAATTTACTTTATTATCCGCTCGGTTTAGACGCATTCGCCGCAACACTATCAAGACTATTGTATGGCGATCGTCATTACCAGTATGGGGATCGAAGTGTATTTTAATATGCAAAATAAGTGAAATGTTACCTACATGTACTTTCCACTTCCCCCAAGCGATTGATTGTCTTTTGAGAACCAACGATCGGACTTTTTAAGCACATGCGATGAGGGTTACTGTGCTGGTTGACTCCAAGTCACTAATTGCATTACCAGCTCACTTTCTTGATGTTTAAAATTTACTGTTATACAATTGTTATTTGTTATTTTATTCAGTATAGGTACATTGTATCATGGGATATTTATTACCACTGAGAGCGTACCTTGTTTTTGGACTCAAAATCCCTAAGGTTATTCTATAGAATATCAAATATCTATAGAATTTATCATATTATAAAATAAATTCTACAATGTACAACTATATGATTGATACCTATTTTGATGTACATGATGTGCAAATTTCGTCGATTTACGACATTTCTGTTATTTTGAAGCCTACTAAATTGTTGAAAACGAAAATAATCAATGAAAAGTTAAACAGCAAATTCACAAAATACCAAAAATGACCAGAAGGGTTAAGCCAAAACATCTTTGAACGAGGGGGGAATATTTCCTAGTTTAAACACAATTTAATATTTTTGTAACTGAAAATTTAATTTTAAAAGTGCCTAGTTCGGGCTAGTACCCATATACTAGCAACTGAACGGTGAATACTAAATGATGCAGAGTTATTTCGCTTTGTTTATATGGCTATGCTAATTTTGGCGCATAATCTAATGGGGAGCGTGACGTCATAAATGCAGTGAACCAGAACCAATACAAACGTCGAATGAAAGTGAAGACAAGGTGGATGGATAGCTCACTCTCCACAGGCAAACATCTCAGCCCACTCGGACACATTATACCGACTTCGAGCCGACCAGTCGATCTTTGCTCTTTCTCCTAGATGCCGCGTGTTTGGCGGAAAAGCAGCAAATAACAATTTCAATGTCTTTGGTATGACTTGGCCGTGGATCGAACCCGCGACCTCCCACACACGAAGCAGCGAACACGCTACCATGAGACCATCGAGGCGGTGTCAAGACAAGAGTACTGGGAGATGATATTATGTTACTAGCAGGATACCGAAAAAAAATATATAAGACACCATTTATGTGGCTACTAAATAGCTCACTTGCAAGATAAAATTAGATATGGTCTTGCCTTTCCCAATCAGATTTCCGCACACACTTGGAATGGCAAATATTGTTTCTGTATTCTCAATAAAAATTGTAATGTAATTGGACATGGCGTTGTCTTAGCTAATCAAACGGCAAATCGATGATTAAATTGGCTATTCAGATATCCGTAAACATTTGGAAAGCCGTTATGATTGTATACATTGTATAAAAATACGATATTTAACTCATACGTATTTACAATCTTTAGATTTATTATGGTGAGGCGTATGACACTTGAAAAGAGCATTGGTATTAAAGACCAATCCCTCAATTGTTTTTGCGCATCTAACAGCGAAACGGTATTATGCCGTCGGCGGCTTATGACGTCGCGATTTCCGCGAACTTCCAACATCGTCCCATAACATCATTTTGATCAGTATTACTTGAAATACCTTAGGGTCGATTTAAAAGAAAAGTGATTAGAGGGTTTGTCTTTAAATTCCACAAGAAGCAATGCATGTCAGAGTGGTTGGGACTTCAGGCATCATCACTAAGACACATTTCTTTACTCACAAAACATGCAAAAAGCATAAAATTTGGTATTTTTTGATAATTTGGAAGCAAAATAAAAATATTTCCATTTATTTTTGCGTCTTCAACGGAATCTGTATATTGTTCAAATATTGTACTAAATGATATTGCAAGTGAAGAAAAAACAAGTGGATATTTTCTATAGAAAATTTTAATATAATAACAGATAAAAGATTAAAAGGTGTACCATTTGATTGGTATTATACTTTATGCAAATTTCTGATGTTATCGAGTTATTTTATTGGTTCTTCAGAATGTGGTATTTTGCAGTGTTTTTTTTTATGTTTTATTCCGGCAACCCCTAGCAACGAAAATATCACATTACGAGACCGAGCACGGAAAATATCACATTACGAGACCGAGCACGGAAAATATCACCCTTTCCAGCCGAGTTCTATCGATTAGTATTTCACTTTCGCCCGAAATGACAAAAATAAGACGACATGTTGGTTGTCTTGATTTCTAAGATTATAACATATTTCCATTATTCTGCACGTATGGCATTTGCAGAGGTTTGTGAAGAAACAGTACAAGAACTTTTAGTTAGGAAAGATAGCAAGTCTACGAAACGTACTAAAATAAGTTGTTGTTACTTTTTTTTGTTTTTATTGATATTACTAGTAGAAACCCGTGGTTTATGATGATATATGATTAATGCCCCATTCATGGGCATGTGGTCGCTTTTTAAATTCCCAGTGCAGATGATTGAATAGAAAGACGATTGTTCATTTTCTTTTGTGCATTTTTCTTTACACTTACGCAACGAAATCCTAAACCGTTTTCTGTCGAGCTGTCTTTAGACAAACTTTTCCTCGGTCGATACCGGAAACTTCTTGTGATGTATACTTCCGGAACGGTATCGGTTTTCGTGATCCGCATTAATTAATTAGGGGTAATTAGCAAAACGCGGAAACAATTGCGTATGTACTGATAAAAGTTTTAAACTGCACAATGGTCTCATACTTCTGATATATAAAGATCGCACGTCGCATTTGTTGTTGAAACGGCAACCCGGCTAACAAAAATTTGTCTCATTCTTTTAGTAGTATTAATATTGTTGACATAAAATACACTAATAATTCATTGAGGTACACTATTGTTTATTCCGAATCAACTTATCCTGATGAGATCAAGGCATTCGGTACTCATAAATTATAACATGGCATTTTTCATATCGGACCTATTATCAGCTCTAATTCATGATAGCAGCCCAAGAGTCGCAAGGCTCAAGGGATGATTTTGACCATGGGCTGATAATGGGTCTGATATGAATAATGACATGTTATATTATTTTTACCATATACTTCAAATATTGTGTTTTATAGGTTCAATGATTTCAGTTTCATTGCAGTATTGCCGAATATCAAGGCGCCGCAAATCGTCATCGCCCTTCATCCATTTAGTCAAAATGATTTATGTCACTTATATAATATTGTTAATACTAATGTTACACGAGGCATGTTGTCACAAATGTTTGTTTTTCCTGTTTGTATTAATTACGGAAATGACTGATAACGCGAATATGGATTAGGGGTTTGATAATAAATGGAAACAGTTCATAACAAAGTCATATCAGCCCGCTAAGCCAATTCAAAGATTTGGGAGGAAATGTGTACAATTTCCTATTATATCGTAGGGTAAAATTTTACCTTTATTTGTTATAAGTATATGATAAAATAAAAAAAAAAACATACTGCCTTTAGTTGAGGTTGTTATGGTAGATTACTACACTTAGAAAAAATATCATCCTCGACTCGTCTCGAGTGATATTTTTTCTTCGTGTGGTAATACCATAACACCCTCAACTAAAGGCAGTATGTTTATAACGTACCAATGAATTATTTTTGGTAAGTCCTTATTAAAAACGTTCATCAATGAATAACACCAAAGACATCAAAATTGGTATTTGCAGGCGCCATAGGAGTACGAGCAATGGACTGGTCGGCTCGGTGTCAGTATAATGTGTCCAGTACGGTGATATGTCTTCCTTCGAACATTAACCTCGTGAGCTAGCACGTTAAAAATACGGCTTAGCGTGTCGGTCTTGTACAAAGCAGGGATTGTATTCATATCATATCAACATATTCTCGTCCCGATTAACCTACGGATGCCACTGGAAGTTAAACAATAATTCATCCATCAAATAACAGTTAAATGTCTTTCATTAAAATCTGACTCAGAAATCCCTGCATAGAGTCCCTTGACAGACTTTTTTCTTTTATACAGATTACATAACATTCTTGTAATACTGTATTGTAAAGATCATCGTTATGCAGAGCATAAAGTAAATTATGTAACATTTAAAGTTGATAAACAACTAGATTTCAGATATTTCGAATGTTTAGATCAGTAATACTCATTATAAAAAGGGGAAGGATCATTAACATACAAGTCTAGTGATCACTATACTGTCAACGTTGAGGTTCTGTGTCCAAATTCCGGTCATGGAGAGCTGCGTTCGACTTTGTTAAGGGTTGCCAGTTTTCCTGTCAAAGATCTGACTCTTTTCAGTTACTATGGACTCGTTCACAAATAAAAAAATTATCGCTTTGACATAACCTGAAAGAGACGTGAAATAGTAATTAAAATGACAATTAATACAGCGTGGCTAAAAAAATTTAAATCGCCAATCTAATTTTTCTATGGCCATGTTAAAATAATTACAAACTGTGGACACTTTACTACATCCCCATTTGTGTGTTCCTGCTACTTGCCCGAGTTGGAAAACATAGAATAAATTTATGTTGGTCACGGAAGGATTTATGATTGGTGCACTAAATGGCCATTTCCCCATTAAATTCTTATTACCTCCCTTGATATCTAACTATAATATCGTATAATTGGAGATATAATATGTAATACAAGTAATAAATATACAGATTTCTATCATGTACTTAGATTGTATTATAGGAAAGAGGACAAATATACCTAAGGAGCAGTCAATTAGACAGACAACCACAAGCACAACAAATAAACACTAAAAACTAAAAAAACAATGAGCAACACGAACAAGGAGTGAAATTAGGTGCGCCGGAAAGGGTAAGCAATTCCTGCTCCGTAGGAAACATGCTGTAAAATTAGCAATATAATTCAGTGGAATATGTGAATTTGTTCATGATAGCAATATTGTAATATTGCGCCTTTTTGCATTGATTCACGTGGTTTCCAAACCATGTGCAATTTTGACATCGGGCACTTGTTCATCGATTATTACTTGGAATTGGGGTATAACATTATTTGTAAACGTTTTCAGTGATTTACCTGTGCCCTCACGATAATTTGTGTTTAGATTTTTTCAGTGTTTAGTCATTTGTATGTCTGGATAAGTGATAAAGTTTAGATCTTGTCGTGTGTGTCACAACTTTCATTTTCATGTCGTACGATTTCTGGTGAAAAAATAATAGACCGCATTTGAATTGTATGCAAATTTGTTTGTGGAATGCGACCTGGCGTGACCTTGTTTTTCGGAAAGCGAGTATGAATACGATCTGAGTGAATTTGAGCATTACGACTAATTTTTGAATTAAAATACTGATGATATTTACTATACTGCAACCAATGCATTTAGTGTACGTATATTGTCTAATTGCAATGTATTTTTAGAACATTTTAGTGTTCTGTAAACACGTTGTTTCCGCTGTATAGTATTTTTATTTGCTTTGTGGGAGATTATTTTTCTGTCATTTTCGGATGCTGAACCGATCTTCCAGACAGTTGCTATGAACGCACGCTCGTTGCCCCGACTGTTCTAGGGGATATATAAAGGATTTGCCGACAGAGTCAGGTTCTTCTACGTCTTCTGGCTCATCATCAGTCTAGTAGCTTCAGCTGTATTCATTTTCTTGGACATTTTAGTTAGTAATCATGTTTTTCGCGAATTTTGGAATATTTTCCAAAGACCTTTCCTTACTTTTGACATTTCTTGTTCAAGTTAAATGTTCTCTTAAATTTGTATCAAAATTAACATGAAAATTTAGATATTTCCTGACTTTGAATCATTCTAGTGATGTTCAAAACTAAGTCAGAGCTAAAATTTGAGTCAAACTGTATTTCACATTGATATGAATTGCATGTAGCACAACATTTCTACTTGATCAGATTTGTTTTCACCCTATCAGTTATTTCATTGTGTCGAAATAAAGTATTTGCCATTATCCCATGCCCCTTTTTCATGCAAGGGTTAGGAATCATTTCACGGTTTATAATAATGTTTGGGCATAGGAATCCTAATTAATTGCGTATTCCTATAAATCAGAGGAAACTCGCAGCTTGCTAGAAACCGTGCAATACAACAACGTCTTATATCATGTTGCGCAGAGCAATAATTTCATATTTCTAAACTTTCAAGTATAGGGACGAGTTAAGGGTGATAGGATTTTCATATAAATAAAGGATAGTTAAAAGAAGAAGTAACAGTTATTTTAACTTCTGTGCACTCCAGAAGTTCAGTTGTATTATTGAAACAATTAAAGAGTTCAAAATAAGGGATACTATACTGTAGTGTATAAGTTTACCAGAGTAAAACTGGTTGAACACTGAGGCTTATTTTGACAGAACTGTCAATAGAATAACAAAGTTAATGTTACACAATTTATTGTTATGATGAATGAATTGTTTATTGACTCTGAATAATAGAATATCTGTTCAATAGAGTCCACAACATCCGTCTATGGTTCCCTAGCCATCTCGTGAGACATTAGACCCTCTTGTTGACTGCCAGATAGTCCCTGTTCTCTTCAGATAGTCTGTCGGTATCGCCCTTAAGTTAAGAGATATCGCTCTGGAGTGTCGTTGGTCGTGATTCTACAATATTCTTGGAGTCACCTCCTCCACGGTTGGTATCAAATCCGTCGAACGCATGAGTGTGTGATTAATATCTCCGCAGACTAAATTGAGAGAATAGGTCCTTACCCAATCAACAATTTTCATAAGTTTTCATTTATTCTGTTCAACTGAGATTGTAACATTGAGTTTTGTTGGAGACAAAATACACATAACAACATAAATTACCCTGTTCTAAAAAAACATTCACGATTAGTTTTTTGATCTTGCATTCATTCACTGTGAATTAGTGTCACAGTAGTGCTGGTAACCTGAAAATAACAGAGTATCCATTGTTGTCACAGTATCTGAGAACGAGTGGACCTCTCGCTTGACCGCTACTTAGATTTTGGCATCCTCGGTGGGATCCAAGACGAGCATCGGTTGAATTGGTTTTTCTTCAGCAAGATAACAGATTGGATCTAGTGATTCGAACCTATTGAGTGGTTAGGAAGGGCCAACACAGAGAAATTTGTAATGATGGAGAAGGTGACAGAGACAATGGAAACAAGACGATTTTGATGAACGATTACCAGGTGCCAGCGGAACAGGAGACGAAACAGAAGAACAGAATACTACAGTGATTGTGAGACCAAGGTCAAGATTAAGAAGACACGATGAGGAACCTATAACAGCAAAGAAGACTACTTCAAGACAGAAATTAATAAGAAAAGACCTAAGACTAAGGGAGATACTAGAAACTCAGATGTACTAGAGCCAGCTATAGCAGACGAAATCGAAGGGATATATAAATACTTGAAGCAGGCTTATCATAATCTCATTAAGAAAAAATTCACATACCTTATTAAATGGGCATTTAATGTTTACTAGATAACATTTTTGTTCGCTATGGAGATTCCGTATATCGCTAAGTTATCGGAATTCCAATGGGAACTTACTGTGCACCACTTATTGCGGACCTGTTTCTGTATTGTTACGAATCACAATTTATATCTAAAATCAGCAAGGACCCAACAAACGAAATTTGATACAAAAATTTAATAACACTTTTAGATATTTGGATGATATTTTGGCTGTCAATAATGACGACTTCAGTATGTACACTAAAGAGATGTATCCTGTTGAACTTACTTTAAATAAAGGTAATACTAACAATGAACACTGTCCTTTCATGGATCTTGATTTCTACATCTCTAACGGGAAGCTTAATATTAAAATTTACGATCAGAGAGATGATTTTCATTTCCTATTGTTAATTATCCGTTTTTAGATGGCGACGTTTCCTTGGTACAATCGTATGGTATTTATATATCTCAACTTGTTCGATTCGCTCGTGTATGAAACAACGTATTTGATTTTAACGAAAGATATCTCTGTATTACTGAAAATGTATTACAACAGGGATTTCGATATCACAAACTTGTCAAAACTTTTACAAAATTTTATCATCGGTACAAGGACCTCATTCGTAAATATAAATCAACGTGCAAACATCTTATATGTTCAGGTATTTCACAGCCCATCTTTTATGGTAATATTCTATACAAAGTACAAAAATGTCGTCATTCACATGAAAAGCTAATAAAACCTTTTAACAGGCCTCTACCATACTATTGTCAAGTCATTTAAGATGGCATTTTTTAGAATTAATATTGATTCACTCATAGGGTATTTGCATCGGAAATAACACATTTATTCTAAAACCAGTTGTTGGCATGATACGGGTTATGTTCTTCTCGTATTATTTATGATGGCATGACGGGAGGGATTGTGGCTGATTTTCTATATGATATAGACATAATCTGTCGATCAGTTTAATTGAGGTCTGGAGCTGGTATGTCAGTAACTGATAGTAGTCCTTTGTTAATATATATTGATTATTGTCATTTTGCTTAGTTTCTTCTGTTACCTTTTTTAACATCGGACTCGGACATCTTTTGAACTGAGTTTTACTGTGTGTATCGCTATGTGTTTGTTTTTTCCACATTGGTAGAGGTATAAAAAGGGGGGGGGGGGGTGCTTTGAGATCTCTCAATACATGTTTAACCCCGCCGCATTTTTGTGCCTGTCCCAAGTCAGGAACCTCTAGCCTTTGTTAGTCTTGTGTATTTTTTTTAATTTGGTTCATTTTTGATTCGGAGTTGAGTGTTCCGTCCATTTTGCTGAACTATTATACATTATTGATTAGGGCCACCTGAAGCCCGCCTCTGGTTGCGGGATTTTCTTGCTGCGTTGAAGACCCATAGGTACCTTTGAGCTGTTTTCTGCTCTTTGGTCGTGTTTTTGTCTCTTTGACACATTCCCCATTTCCATTCTCTATTTCATTTTACAGATATGTTCACCCAGATTGTCACGGCAATCCAGGCAACATTTAGATGAGGTTTTTCCTCTCCTGCATCAAAACACATTAAAGAAGATAATCTTTCATTGCAGTCAAAAGAAAAGACTACTAAAACGAAAAGACTGACAGGAAGTCAAAGGACATTATTGACCTCTAACCCCAGTGTCATCAGTCCATGTAACTCATCAGAAAGTGAGAGCAGCGATAAAGATTCTGCTAGTATTAGTGGCGGTCAGATAGTACAAAGACCAAGGCACCATTCAAGTGACAATTTAAGCCGAATACCAGCATTTACTGGAAAAGACAAATGGGAAGTTTGGATTAACCAGTTCGAAGCAGTATCAAGACTACAAAAGTGGGGTGAAGTGAACAAACTGGAAGTACTGCTCCCACGATTACAGGGACTGGCAGGAGAATTAGTTTTTGATCAACTGCCACAGAAATATTTGGATAGTTACCGTAAATTGGTGAAAGAGCTGACTAATAGATTTGGTACCCATGAAAGCAAGAAAAACTATAAATCACAATTTACTCGAAGGAACCAAAAGCAGAAGAGTCCCCAGACGTCTATGCTGCAGACCTTAAAAAGATATATGATAAAGCATATACTAACCGTGACAGTCGAATCAGACAAGAAGACATGTTACATAGATTTCTAACAGGCTTATATGACGAGAAGGCCAGAATTCACACTGAATATGAATAAAGAGCAATCTACGCAGTTGAATGCGTTATTTCCTATACTGAAGTTGCAAGAATAAAACTGACAAGAAACATGTAAGGCAAGTAAAAGGAAACAAGACAGAGACAAATTCAAAGAATGGAAAGTTAAATGGAAAGAAACAAGGAGACGCAAAAAGACAACACTTCTCTATCATGTCTATGTAAAGAGGATATAGAGGCAATTTTTGAGAAGTTAAATCTAGTAAAATTTAATATCCAAACCAGAAATACAGTCAGAAACTTTAATCAGAATAGATGAAATACCTTTAACAGACCAAATATGTCACAGAACCAGACAGGAACTCAAAATAGACAGCCGATCTTATGCTTCAACTGTGGTCAGCTAGGACATTTTGCAAGACAATGCTGTACAGCTCAAAGCAACGGACCTAATAGACAAGACAAAGACCAGAAACCTAATAGAGGACGTTTTAATACGGTAAACACTTCACTGGACAGTAATCCCAGTACAAGTGGGAAAACTCCCAACCCTCTACCCGGATTTGCATCAAACTAGAAAGGGTTGTTTCTAATGACCGAGAGCCAATCCCAGTTGAAGAAAATGGTCAAACTTTGGATATGGAGAATGTCAAGAGAGTACAAAGTAGTAGTAGCCCACCAATTATTCATACAGTTGACGAAGTTGAAGCTTCTGTTAATAGATCAAATGAGTATCTTTTAACATCCAAAGAGGAGAATAATTTTCATTGTACAGACCTTAAGGAAAACAAGACAGTGTACAAACTGCTACCTGTAATATCAATGGAAGACAAGTGCTACGGACAGATGGGGTATATCTGAAAGGTCTTATTCAAGTAACAGGAGTAACCTTAACGGTCGACACAGGCGCCACAAGAACTGTCATATCAGAAAAAGGTATACCCCCGGATTCCTAAGAAAAAGAGACCAGTCCTACACATTAGATAGTGCTGATGTTAAGCCCCTAAGGAGTTAGGAAAATCCATCTTTGAGGTTATATTATAAGAATTGGAGTTCTCTATAGAATGGGTTGTAGCCAATATTGAAGATGATGCATTGTTGAGTTTAGATAAATTGCTGAGATCAGATTGACTGATGGAACACTACTATTTGGTGATGTTACCATTCCTTGTACTCAGATTGGCCAAACAGTTAGACGAATCCGTGTTGCTGATAATTTTGAAATACTGACTATCATCAGAGGTTTGTCAAAGAGAGGGACAGAGCATTGAGGGAAAGGCGGCATTGTTCCTCCTCATTTGACAGAAATGTATGACAAAGCAAATAATTGTCACACTGAGAATGAAAATATCATAATAGCCAACCTCCTGAATAAAATTGCTATGGAAGTAGAACTGTCAATTAAGCAGAAAGAAATTATTGTGAAACTGATAATGAGGTATCGGCTATAAGATACTTTTTAGAATATTATCGCCAATATTTATTGGGCAGACGATTTGAAGTTACAACTGAGGACCAAAGTTTGATCTGGATTTTCAGCCTAAAGGAACTAAAGGGTAGAATTGCAAGATGGCTTGAAATATTATCCCCATTTGACAGTATAGAACACAGACCAGGTTAAAAACATGGCAATGCTGATACATTATCAATATGTACGAATCCTCGAGATTGTGATTGCTCAGATACAGATAACCTTAAATACAGTAAATGCCGGCCTGACACAAAATGTAAGAAAGAGCTGTGGATATGGTAAGCACCTTTCAAATAGATGAAATTAACAAATTAAGGCTGTAAAGACAAGACAGCAGACAAAAGAAGATGTTTGGACTCCTTAAAAATCTGTTTCTTATTCCATAAAATATTCAAAGACAATGCAAGAGAAATATCTCCACTCCTGAAATGGAAAAGTGAAAATAAGAGACCCTGTGTGAATGATATTGAGTCATGAGCCCTGCAGTTCGACATTATTGGCTTTTATGGGAATCTTTAATGCTTGAGAATGGTTGATTGTTTAGAGAAGTTGTGAAACATGATGGAATAGGAAAATATTTACAATTTATTACACCCCTTCAGTTAAAAGAAGATCTGAAACAAATACTGGTTTGATATGAGGGAAGACATTCGCCTGTGGATTGTACAAATCAAAAACTGTGGTGCCATCAAACCACCAACTCGAAAACCAAAGGCTCCTCTCGGAAGCATGCCTGCTGGTGCTCCATGGAATCGTTTGGCTGCAGATGTTTTAGGCCCCTTCCCTCGACTCCAAGAGGAAATAGATACATTTTGACAGTAACAGATTATTTTACCAAATGGACTGAAGTTTTCCCGATTCCTGAACAAACTGGAAATAAGAAAAACCCGCGCCAATCAAAGAAACCCAAAAAGGGAATTGCGAAGCAGAACGCTTTAACTGCAGTTTGCTATCCATGATCAAATCTTATCGAGGAGAACAGACAGATTGGGATTTATATCTAGGCTACCTAGCCGGAGCTTATAGAGCCTCACCAAACGAGTCTACAAGCTTTACCCCTAATTTTCTCCTACTTGGCAGAGAAATAGTTTCCCTTAGACATAACTGCAAGCAGTTCAGCCTTTGAAAATATTGAGTTAACACCAACCATTTTTGGCGAACATGTATTGAAAATAAAGGAGCGGATCCAGAAAGGCCATGGGGTTGTCTGTAAACATTTGGAAGTGACAGCAAAGAGACGAAAGGATCATTGTAACTTAAGATCCAAATTGTACTCATACGAAATAAACGACAGAGGCTGGTACTTTGACGAGAGTCGGCAAGAAGTCCAAAGTAGTGATTACATTTACATAACAGCGATGCTGACCCGTTACTTATGATACTTTCTTACCTATTTTGCAGCCATGGTATCAAAATCAGACAGAGGCCGGGTGTAAGCTGTGTCCCTTTAAAGGAGAAAAGAAACTGGCAGGCAAACACTTTCTCTCCAAACATATTCAACCAGAGAAGTACAACTTCAGATGTAAACTACGTCAATTTCACACTAACCAGTAACATCTCTACGACAGACATGTCAAATTCTACCAGACCTATCTTAAGAGGAGGAAACAAGCCATTGATGAGGGTTCTATTGAGTCCGATCAACAAAACTGCCAGGAACCTAAATTTGGCTACAGATTTCAAAAGGTGGGAGGCAGCTGAGTCGAATGAGTATTGGCAACAGAGGAGGAGACTCCAGTTGTACCTGTTTCGCTGTCAGCCATACCTGTTCCACCTCCAGTCACTACTATTACACTGCTATTTTTCCAGTAACTACATCCTTTTCATCAACTGTTACGAGAATTGTACTCTCTGAGATCAACATAGTTGACGACATTCTTGACCTGCAAGATGAGTGTGACGCCCGCCTCAGCCCTTCCTTTGACCTTCCTGTACCTCTTCACTCGCCTTCATGCACCGTGCCTCGTCATGTCCTGCCAGATATTACTTTAACGGAATTACCCACCCAGAATGATGATGTTGAGGATCTTCGTGACCAGCTATTACCCAATGATGAGCAACTAGATCTCTCTTTCCGTTCCGTTGTCCTTTCCCTTATTGATGCCATCAATGAAAACACCAGAACTCAAAAGGATCAATTGTATAGTATTTCCCCATTAACATTTAATGAGATATAGGTATTGTTCCTTTTATTTTGAAACCGTATCCGTACTTCAAAATTTGAGATTATATATGTGGGTGGATTTATTGTATATTTAGTGATGATTTAAAATGTATTCACTAACTTAGGGACGAGATAAAAAGTTCAATGTAGGATAAAAAAAACTTAATTCAAATAGATTGTTTGGGGGGGGGGGTTAAAAGTCTCAGCAAGTTTGTTATCCGACATCGATTTTCAGATTGAAAAATACAGATTCAAGTGATGTCCAAGTCAATATACAGAATAAACATATTGTTGAGGAAAAACAGGACCCATGATACAAAAAGTATACTCTCAAAAGCATATGCACATATTGGTCAATCATTTTATCCAAATTAAGTTAAGAGGGGGAGTGGGGGGTCAGTGAAAAAACTGAGAAGAAAGATTCTAAACTCGCGCTACTTACAAAATTTAAATTTTATCTCTATTCTGCTTTTGTTTCATATCCACAATATTAATGTTTACTGTCACATAAAACATTTTTTGAAAGAAAATTGTCAATACTTCAACAGTAGATTAAGGTTGCAGACTGAAATGCAGTCATATATATATATATAGATTCATATAAAAAGAAAATGATATCTGTTCATATATTTTGGCATTTAATGTTAACCGAATCATTCAATAAATGTACATCTGCAGGGTGTTTATTTTCATACAACTGAAAAAGAAACT
Organism: Mytilisepta virgata; assembly: GCA_028015205.1. Lineage (NCBI taxonomy): Eukaryota > Metazoa > Mollusca > Bivalvia > Mytilida > Mytilidae > Mytilisepta > Mytilisepta virgata. Next base: position 46,361,033 of record CM051519.1, read on the forward strand.
AGAAGTTTTTCTAGCATCTTAAATGTTTTAAGGTAAAGTCTCCTACCCAAACGCACATACATGTAAAGCTGCTTTGAAAGACATTATCCGGCGGGACGTCAGTGTATGAACGAAGGGCCGGACAGGATATCGGTTGATAGGATAGAGACAGAAAAAGAAAAATAGGGGAGGGAGAGAAAAAATAAGAAACATGTGAAGGAAAAATCTGTTCGGATGTACATCATCATTCGTCTGTAGAATTGTTTGTTTGGCAGTTTTCGAATATCACTAATTTTGCATTATAAAACTTCATTGTTTGGTGTCGTTTCTCTTGTGCGTACCTTGGTCGTACAGTGTTTTCAAACAAGAAAAATATACAAAATTACAGTTTATAATGCACTGGCCAGCAAAGTTTTTTACATGTGGTTTACAAGTAATGAAGATGGCGGGTGTCCTACAGGAAGCAGAGACTGCTTACTCTTCCGGAGCTACCCTCGTTTTGTGGTGAGGTCTATGTTGTACATATGTTTTAAGTTTTTAATTGTAGTGCGTCTATTGTTTTGGTCTTGTCTTCGTTGTTCTCCGGAGTTTGTCAATTGTTTAGACGAATATCCATTTCTTTATTTTAAAGACAATTATGTTCATTTGTCTGGCACTTTTAATAAGGCATTAAAATAAGTGCAGTGCATTCTGAACGTTTACTTGATTTACGCTGAATTATTAACAACAATATCTTACATTAAAAAAAACATTTAAGATGTTTAGAATAAATTCAGCGATACAGTTATACGCGAAAAGATCATTAAAAATAAACATGTACTGTTTTTATTTATCGAATATATCACTAGTTTTTCTGCAGAAAGTTGGTAATTATCTCCCGGTTCTCCTGCTCGCTCCACCAATAAAAACTGACCCGCCATGATAGTTTCATGTGAAAACCACAAAAAACAAAACGATTTATTACAATAGATAGGTTTCTCGTATTGCTTGGATTAAGTACTCATGTACTAATAACTATCCCCCTTGTGTTTTATCCAACTATAACTAATTATGTTTATTTTTTAATCTTTATATAATTCGGTCGTACTTGTTTTATTGTTCATTCAGACTTTTCACTCAAAATATACACCGAAAGTGTCGACGGATGCTAAAAACGGAAATAATGCTTCAAGACATTCTTAGGAATTTTTCTGTAATTCTTATTCATTAGTCTTAAGCACAAATAGGGCGTTTTTATAATATCAGTTTTTTAAAGGTCCAAGTACTTTACTTAGAAATTTTTAACGTTCAAATAGCATTTCATTTTCATTTGTTCATATCTGATCCATACATTGTCGGTACAAATGTTTAAGCTAATTTCTTCACTAACACAGATTACGGTATCAAATTATTTACCCCATTTAAAGGCAAAGATCAATACATGAAAAAAACATGTACATGTACCATATATGAATATTGAGCATCATCATGGTTGTATCAAATCATGTTCTAATCCATAGATTTTCTTATAATTTATAATAGAATATGACAAGCATTATTTGGGTCAAGAGTACATGGAGTTTAAACTTGCTTTGAAGACAAAGAACATTCATTTCAACAGGAACTCTTCTAATCTGATTTTTTTTTCTAATTTAGACAGATTTTTTCTGACTTGGACTTGGAGCGCACTGCAAGTTCATAACTGGGAAATTTGTCGATTTCATAATTATCAACTTTTTTGCCGGCTATTACATTTAGATTCAACCGGAAAACTTCATACAGCTGAAAACGTTCTTTAAAAGGGAAAGCAGTATTGGACAGCAACATAAAATTTAGCAATAGATTTGAAAGTCATAACACATTGATACATTGTAAATGACATTTCTCCAAATTATTGGGCGTATTTTAAAAATGAAATTCGAAGTATTTTTTTTCACTTTCCATAGACAGTTCAACATCACGTTACGAGTGCAATTAAGGTAAACAGTCGAAGAGTCTAATACAGAAGATTACCCTTAACGCTATTTTAAGTATAATGTCTTGAATGGTCAGTCATCTTTATGTCTATTACACGTATACAAACTTTATAATCTGACCAACGAAAATTGTATTATGAAAATTGTATTAATTTTCATTCTGTTGACAAAAATTTTGTCACATGCAAACATACTTTCACCGTATTTGTTTCGTGACCGATTAAATTACTATGTTTCGTAAAAAATTAATTGAATTCATTTGATTGACATTTGAAGCTATATTTAAAACCTACTTCATGGTACCCGTATATTACATGTACGAGTTCGTTTTGGCTTTCATATTTAGAGACTGGCAGTCATTTCGAATCTTACAATAACACACATCTAAGTAAACCAGCATACTAAGCATCGATTTCTTTTCTTTTGTATTTTAGGCCGCACCAAATTGACTTTTTAGTTCTTTGGATTTTTGGATGGTAAAAATAGGTGCGAGCGAGCGAAAATTTAATTTTTTAATTTTTTTTCCTGAGGACTAGTTTTTTTTTTTCAGGCGAAGATCAAATTAACATGCGGCACAATTTTTTTTTAATAAATAAGATTGCAAAGAATAAATGGGGTAAAATCCAAGGTTTTACCAAATTGTAGTTGCGCACTTACACTTTTCACATTTTTAAGTTTTAAATTTCTTGAAAAATGAAGAATTTGGGGCGAATTTTCAGTACTTTTGCAAAATGAAGCGGCAGAATTTTTACTTAAAATTTACATAGTCGAAAAATCGAAGCAGCGAAATCCAAAGATCTAAATATCAATTTTGTGTAGCCTTAACGATACGATTCAACGAATTATAGTGGTAGTGGTACGTATTTATGCAAAATAATTATTTAACTTGAGGGTAAGCAATATATACGGAAAACTTTGAGATGTAGTTCAAAGCTAAAGTTCGTTTGTCCTACTGACGTGTTTTTGTAATTATGCTTCCGTAAAATTGTCATGAGCTATTATGGTTAATGTACAAATGTATACTGCTGATGCAATATCTGATATAGTGCATCAACCTATGCCATTTTCAAGTGCAATTCGCGGAGCGTCATCATGGCATCACGCTCTCTGGGCTTGTCTATTAACGACGTCGCTTATCGTGAGGAGGAAAAATGAGCATAATGGCCATTATTTCTTCAGTACAAAAAATAATTAATGCATCGTTGTATGCTTTAACAATTTTAATTGAACATGACACCCATCATAATAGTAATAAGAATGTTGTGTTGCATTACATGTACCTAGTAGACGGGGAAAATGATCGGGTGACGAAATAGTGCAGCCTGCTGTGCGTAGTGCACCATATCTTCACCTGGGCTACTATTTGAAAATTAAACCTGCAACTCAATTTGAACAGTTCGTTCAACTTTTTTCCATTTTTAGGTTTAAGTAGCATATTTTGTATAAGTTAACATTCAACATGCATGTACGATGTTACATTTTTTTTCAAATAGAATCAATTTGTGCTTGCAATCACAGTAGTTTTAAAGTGAAACCAGGTATTTGAATATTCCTCTTGAAAACAAAGTAGCTGAGGGGCTGAGAGAAAAATCTATCAAACACAAGAATTTACGTGTGAAACATACATTCATAAAACACTGGAACCTAATCATGTGCTAATCAAAACCCAAGTTGCTGCGATTTATTGTTGTTCAACAACTTGAAAATTGCTGTTAGGTCTTCAAAAATGATAATTTACTGTGGTTCCTTCTCATGAAATTCATAATTAATCAAATTGTTTATCAACTTACTTCACTTTCAAACGTAATTAATCACTTTATGAAGTTTTACAAATTTAATTTGGCTAACAAGGGTACAATGATATCAACATTCGTAGATAGCCTTGTTAAGACATACATTATACTTGTGTCACAAGGTATTTATACTTTTAAATTAAAGATTAACTTTCTATATCCTTCTCATGGTATACATGTATATTATTTTTATTATTTGTATTATCTGATTGTAATTACGAAAATAAATGAAATAGTGTATACTGTCATCGGGCGATTTGCCATTCCTAACCTAGGACCTCCAACGTGTATTTCAGGACAGCAAAACCCTTACCTTGTTATACTATTTCGTATTACAACACGAATCATGGATTTAAATGGAAATTTAACTACTTTACTTAAAAACGACAATATTACCGACGTTCCGAACGATCATTATTATTATTATTATTACTATGAAGATGAATCTTACAGTGTGGAAGTTCCAATGCAACATATACCTGCGTTAGCCATTGTTCTACCACTGATTGGAATGATTACCATATTAGGAAATGTTTTGGTGATTTTCATATTCTGCAAACAGAAACTCAAAACGCCAACATCTGTTTTACTCATTGAATTAGCAATTTCTGATTCACTCGTGTGTTTTCCAATTTGTGTTTTATACATATACATTTATGCCTTAGGAAATTACAAGTCGTATTTATTATTTAGCTGGTGTGTAGTTCACCATGTTGGTTACGTCATTCAGCAGATATTTCGTTCTACAGCTAACTGGTTGACGGCCATGTTGGGCTTGCAGAGATGCATTGCTGTGTCATGGCCTTTTCAGGCACAACGTATTTGTACTGTCAAAATGTCCGTGGTATCATTCTTTATGTTTATTATTGGATCTACTGCGATATACATCAATGAAGCTATATCAATTGAAATTTCACCACATGAAGTAAATTCTTCATTACCTATAGGTTGCGTTCGAAAAATACCCTCGTGGTACTCAGAAAATATCGGCAATTTGCGCATGTCAGTGATGATGTATTACATCTTCAATGGTCTTTTGACAAGATTTTTGCCATGCATTGTACTACTCATTACGACTGTATCTCTGCTAAAGAATCTTTGCTGTGTACCGTCGGGCAGAGGAAAATCCATTCAGGAATCATATTCCTCTAAGAGTAAATTGCGCAGAACAAATGTGCTCGTTCTTGTAATTTTATTTTTCTTTCTTATCGCAGAATTACAAGATGCTATTGCTTTCTGTATTTACTCTTATGAAATGGCAGTTGATAAACCACGTTCTGTTTTACCGGAAGGAGCTGATGACCTGTGGGATATTTATGGTATGGTAGTAACATTACTAGTATATCATTGCATATTCTGGATTTTCTTTTTCATGAGTTCCCAGTTTAGAACTGCACTAAAGCAAGCCATTTTCGTTTGCAGATTTAGACCAAAAGGGGAAGAATCTGTGAGAATTTCATTTGTAAAGAGTAACACTCGTTCTGGAAGCAGTGGAACACACTGAAAAAAATCTATCGCAACAATAAATCCTGCACATGTAAATTTTCAAGTTTGGAGATTTGAAGTTTATAGATTTGAAACAAATAATCATCATAATGGTCACGAGAAGTGTTTGATTTGTGCGTATTCACTACATGTTCCTAAATGTAATGAAAATGCTATTATTAAGTTATGTTTTCCCAGTTTATCTTGTTGTCAGGCACTTGTCATTATGCAATGCGCTCACAGCAGATTCACTCTTTAACGTTTTGTAGGCCAACAGAAATAACAATTATGGCAAAAGAACTTTGCAATCCAACATAATACAAATATCTTTAAAAATGAATAAATAAATCAAGTGAAAATTTAATTATTTGTTGAAATGACATTCAACATAAAAAGTTTTAAACATAAAAATCAATATCTGAATAATAGAGATGTTGTGTTCTGCATTAGCAAAAGGAACTTCGGTTATGTGTACTTTTGGAAGCATTTCTGTTAGTTTTAAATTGACAGGTTTTATTGGTTTTATCACTGAAATTAGGGCCACACCAATGATATCTTCATTTCTTTGCATTTCGCCGCTCCGTTTAATGGACTATGTAAATTTACAGAAATTTTTTTTGCCGCTCGATTTTGCAAAAATGCTGAAAATTCGCCCCAAATTCTTTATTTTTGAAGAAAATAAAAAATACAAATGGTTCCTCTGTTCCCAAATTTTGAAAAAAAAATGGGATTAAAAAAATAAAATAAAAATATCGCCCGCTTGCCCCTATTTTTGCCATGTAAATGTCCAAAAAACTAAAAATTAATTCGGTGTGGCCTAATATTACTCTGTTATGTTTCTCTTCCTCATTTTATGAATATCGGTGAATGTTACATGTAGGACTTTATAATTCAAAGTACAACTGAACTTAATTAAAACCGGTCTTTGTTAATCAATTTTCATTGCATGTTAGCTATATTACGATCAGAGAAAATGTAGTCAGTGTTAATAAATATTTAAACTGATTCAATTACATATTATTGTATTACGATATTGGTTCCTTTCATTATGTTTGCAAAGTGAAGAATGTAGATTTTTATTTGTCGGAGTGAAGTTTGTGTTCCAAACAAAAGCACAAAATAAATCTAATACAGACAAACGACGATTGTGGTGTTAATTGTAAATGAGAAACTGACCAGTGAATTTCCGGAGCATTATCAAATAGCAACTTTATTTTACTGATGTTTGCCATCCGAAAGTCATTGCGAGATCTTAAATAGTGAGTGAAACACGGATTCGATTTCTTCTTAACATTTAACATGTTTAACTTTATTTGTTTTGACAGATTGGCGTTGGAATTCCCATTCGATTTTCTTGATGTTTTTCGAGATTTACATAGCACCGTGTGAACAATCTGCAATAGTATGCGTAGTACAAATATCTCTTACCAAGAACTTATACACATATAGTAAGGACAAAAATCAGGCACTTAGATTCATCAACGGGGATAATCAAGGGACCCACCCAAATTTTCGTTACAGATAGGCTTCGTCATATGCAGATGAAAGATGTGAGAGGGTCAATATACGGGGTTCATGGCGAATCATGTATTATTAAGGCTTATTTAAACTGTTGAAAGAATTAAAAAAACAAAATCTTACATTATGAGCAGTTTACTGTTTGTTTTGGGTTTTGGTAGCTGCACTTATTAATTCATCATTACATCTTTAACCGGATTTCCAACATTTTGATCTTGAGCACTGCTGACGAGTTGTCAGTCAACGAAATGGCCATACAGTGCATCAAATTATTCAGTATTTTGTGATACATTTTATTACTATCATATTCCTACAACCTCGATAGTCAAACCTTTAAATTTCGAGCATTGGTGGTTTAACCACATGTATCTTGGCTGTAGGAATACGATAATCAACTGCATGCGATGCAAGATTCTATATTTTTTGTACCAAGCATTCCAACACTTCGTATACTATCGTGAGTGTATCTGGTGTATGACAGAGTGAAAGTCGCAATATTTCGGCCTCTGATTTTAATTATTGCTCTTAATATTTAATCTTATTATAACGCTATTACTTTAATCCAATGAGAAACGTTCATTTTAGTCAGTTTAAATATGTCCCCGTATTGTACAACCGAGAGGCGTATTTTTTCATATTGGACGTCACGAGAAATTCGTATTTTAGTTCGTACTGTACATTTGTACGTTACGCAAGGAAAGTAACTTTGCATCTATTGAAGTGGCTTGTAATCTCTTTGATGTATTGGTTAAGCCAATAGCTACATACAATGCAGAGATTACTTATTTAGATACCTATATTTCCTTATTTAGAGCTAAAAAGAGAGCTTATAAATCAAATAAGGAAGTTAATGTATTTTCATTTATTGATAAACCATCAATTGAGAAACTACACCTTTCTTTTTGCAAATATATTTTGGGAACAAGAAAAAATGCTTGTAATTTAGCAACTAGAATGGAACACGGAAGACTTCCCTTAGAAAATCATATAAAAGTTCAATCCATACTATATTTATTAAGACTTTATTCAGAGAGCATTGACCCTCTTCTGAAAGAGTCCTTTGCACTGTGCAAAGAATTGGATGAATATGGAATCTTTACGTGGTATACTTATGCCAAAAACATTATAGAAGAATCAGATGTTGATACTGACCAAATACAAAATATTAATAGGCTGACTGATTTAAAAATAAAGAAAAAAGAAATAAAGTCAAAAGTTGAAAAATACTATGAAATTTAGTAGAAAATAAGATGACTGAAATAGATGAAAAAAGTAAATTATATTTATATAATAAAGTTAAACTAGATTATAATAATCCCTTTATCGAAAATTTCTTAGTAAATCCAAATTTCGAATATCGAAAACTTATAGTAAAACTTAGAATTAGTGATCATAATTTATTAATAGAAAAAGGCAGGCATTTAAAGATACCTAGAGAGGATAGAAAATGTAAAGTTTGCAATAGCTTAGATAATGAATGCCATTTCCTTTTAGAATGCAAAATAAACTCTTGTATTAGAAATAAATATTTAACAGAAATTATAAATGAAAATCCAGGATTTGATGATTTAAGTACAATTAAGAAATTAAGCTTTATATTAAACTCATCAACATCATCACAAGTAAATAGACTTGGTTCCTTTATAAAAAGGTCATTAGAACTGAGGACGGGGGACTACTGATTTACTTGTGTATATACAATTATAATGTTTTTTATTTACTTGTATTATTTGTCACAAACATTTTATATGTTTATATGACAATAAACATTTGAATTTATATTGGATTTATAGTAACTGTAGCTACAATATTGTAGCTCCTGTGACAACTTTTCACCTGTTTTGATTAAAAAACTGTAAAAATATTATATGTATATCATTTTAAATAAAGTAACATACCATGACCTAACGGGAAATTTCCAATCCAGAAATATGGCATTTAAAATTTTTATCCATGTTTTGAATTTTGTTTACTTTTCAAGTCCCGTTCCTTGGCAAATTATTATTTCCCGCGATATTGTTAGTCATAGTCGATAAAATGAGAAGATGTGCAAAGTCTCATTTGTTACAATGTATACAGTCCTACAATTCCCCCTCCCTGAGATAATAATGATCCGTTTAACGTGTTATGTTGATCTTGATCTTCATAATAGTAACTTTTGCGTCATATGAAAAAGAATTGCGTACGTTGAGTTCTGAAACTGATAGATGATCGCTGGTCTAACAGGAAGTAAATAGGATTTGAAATAGGTGTTTTAGTTTGAGAGAACATATGAATAATAAACAAATAAGCAAGAAAAAAATATAGGTTCATGTGCTCATTTTAGAGCTATAAGGCCTTGAAAATTTGCAGGAAATGAGTTTTCTCTGGAATTTTCATTGTCTTTGCATTGACAACTTCAGTCTCTCAAATATATGAAAAAATAAAAAGGATTTCATAAAATTTTGTCAAATACCATTTTAAAGTATATCCCCTACGAAATTTCATGTCCGTATTTTATCCGGTAAGGGTCTGGTTTAGGTCTGGGAAAATGTCTGGATATGGTCCGGATTCTTTCCGGTTTTTGTCTGGGTAACATTAAATTTCCGGCTCAAGTAGGATATAGGGAAAAGTAGTTTTAGCGAGATATAGAAATTCATACGCCATTAATATATTACTACAAAAGTATTGGGTAACAAATAAATGATGGTGGAACAGAGAGAGTTGACAAGGTCGACAGGTTGACGGGGTCAACAGGGTTGACGGGGTCAACAGGGTTGACAGGTAGACATGGTCGACAGGTTGACAGGTTGACATGGTCGACAAGTTGACATGGTCGACATATTGACAGGGTAGACAGGTTGACAGGGTTGACAGGTTGACGGGTTGACAGGTCGACAGGTTGACAGGGTCGACAGGTTGACGTGGTCGACAGGATGACGGGGTAGACGGGTGGACAGGGTTGTCAGGTTGACAGGGTCGACAGGTTGACAGGGTCGACAGGTTGACAGGGTCGACATGTCGACAGGATGACGGGGTCGACAGGTTGACGGGGTCGACAGATTGACGGGTCAAGGGAAGGAAATAAGGGAAACGGAGGAGTCAACGACCTCTGAAGAGAGCCACTTTAAGATCTTCAATGAACGTTGATGAGACAACACACCAACGGCAGGTAGGATTCGTCCCCTAAATAAAAGTATATTACAGTTCAGCAAAATAAACACCCTTCTAGACACTTCTGGACATAGATAAACTAAAAGGCAAACCGACAAGACACACAAAGGCGTGAAAATTCCTGACTCTAACCCTGACCCTAACTTTAACTATAACCCTAACCCTAATCCTTAACTCTAACCCTAACCCTAACTCTAACCCTAATTCTAACGCTTACCCTAACTCTAACCCTAACCCTAACTCTCACCCTAACTCTAACCTAACCCTAACCCAACCCTAACCCTAACACAAACCTAACTCTAACTCTAAGCTTAACCCTAACTCTAACCCTAACCCTAACTCTAACCTTAACTCTCATCCTAACCCTAACTCTAACCCTAACCCTAATCCTAACTCTAACCTTAACCCTAACCCTTACCCTAACCCAACCCTATTCCTAACCCTAACCCTAACCGTAACTCTAACCCTAACCCTAACTCTAACTCTAACTCTAACTTTAACACTAACTCTAACCCTACCATAACCCTAACCCTAATTCTAACCCTTACCCTAACTCTCATCCTAACCATAATCTAACCCTAACCCAACCCTAACCCTAACCCTTACCTAACCCTAACCATAACTCTAGCCCTAACTCTAACTCTAATCCTAACCCTTACATAATCCTTAACCTAACCCTAACTCTCATCCTAACCCTAACCCAACCCTAACCCTAACTCTAACCTAACCCTAACCCAACCCTAGTCCTAACCCTAACCCTAACCCTACCCCTTACCCTAATCCTAATCCTAACCTAACCCTAACTATAACCCTAACCCTAACCGTAACTCTAACTCTAACTCTAATCCTTACCTTTACATAATCCTTAATCTAACCCTAACCTTAACTAAACCTTAACCCTAACCCTAACCTAACTCTAACCCTAACACTAACTATAATCCTACCCTAACCCCAGCCCTAACCCTAATTTTAACCCTTACCCTAACTCTCATCCTAACCATAATCTAACCCTAACCCAATCCTAACCCTAACCCTAATATAAGCCTAACCATAACTGTAGCCCTAACCTAACCCTTACATAATCCTTAATCTAACCCTAACCTTAACAAAACCCTAACCCTAACCTAACTCCATCAACATACCAATATCAGAAGTTTAGCAAACTTTAAGCTTTTCTTTGATGAACAGGCGAGACCAAAACCTCTTACAATGTTGCCCACCGCCGGTAAAAACACATCTATACGCTTCCATGACTTAGTTGGCAAAATGCAGGCATATTATTTGAAAGTGTTTCATACCAGCTCTTAATAATGTTAAACAATGACATTCAATGGGAAATAATGGCCATTTGTTCTAAAAAGTGGATGACAGCAAACACCCACAATGACCAACACAACCAACAAAACATCACCCACCAAGCTAAATCCACCAAAAAGTGTCTTATTTGTACACCTTTTGGACATTTGTAGTCTCAATATTGCTACTTTGATACATTTCAAAAATGACTAGTGGTTTTTTTTTGTGATATTTGCGTGTTTATACTGTCCTAAACGTTTTGGCTTCTTGGTACTGTATTTTTTGTTATTCTTTTATTGTTTAATTAAGTAATAGCTGTCATAAGTATTTGGTTTATTCGGGTATAACCTTAATTTTCGTGAAGCACATAATCCATATACGCTTGTACGTTTGGTTATATGGCGGTTCTCCTATAAAAGGATGGACTTCGAGCATCCATGTACATACATACTTACAAAAGTCATACTGGCATTTAATGGTCTATTGAATTTTCCAACGTGGAATTGGTGCCTAATATTACCAAAAACACTTAGTGTAAACAAATGATTGGAAAACCAATGTACATCCGGCATTCAAGAGACGTACGTAATCCTACCAAGGGCTTATTTAAAAATAAAACACAAACAGGATTGTTAAAGTAAATGAAAGCAAGAACTATAAAGCATGAAGACATGAAACATCAAAGAACAAAACAACAAAAAATGGACAACACAGACCATGAACATAAATTACAAAACAGGGTGCATCCAGCTGCATGTGTTTCGGAAGAGCGAGCCATGTCTGCCACTACATGTATATAGCCACCAGAATTGCCAATGGTAATTTAATCTGAGGTAAAGTCAAATCCAGTAAGAGGTAAAAATGTATGTTAACCAGAATATACATTTTCATTTTTTTCGTTCATTGGAGATCTTACGGTGGCTTTGAGTTGTTATTTTTCCACCCCTTGGGGTCGTTTATTCTTTGACACACTCCCCTTTCCTTTTTTTTTTTATTTGCGTAACTATCAACTAACACGTGTTAATTTCGGCAATCACTTGGTAATGTGTACGTCACTCCTGCCTTTTTAGTATTTCTAGGTCGAGCTATGTGTGGAAAATGACCCTAACATGATCTAGTACGTACTGTCTTGTTTATATTTTCTATAACTGAGGCCATAAATTACCTCAAGCCATAACTATGAGCCCTGTACCTGTGTATTGTATTTTACGTAAATGAATGAGCTTGATTTCAAATCTAAATTTGTAAAATGTACAGTGGACAATTTTATAATTAAAATTCATAACATTAAATAAAAAGTCATTGCAAACAATAAATTTTAATATGTACAGTTGGTTTATAAAAATGGATGTAACTCTTTGATATCCTGTAGCAACTGAAAATATACATCCCCATTTTCATGCCCGAAACGATATCTGTACATGAATTCATCAATGATGATGGGAAGTTTATCGTGACCAATGCCCTTCATTTTCTTTATCCGAAGTTTTGCTAGTCCCCACAATCCCTCTATTGTGTTCGTACAACATCCACTCTCCGATTTGAATTCCTTGGAATGGTTAACAGTGTCATGTGTGTATCCAGCGTCCGTCAATGTAAAGTACGCACCCCATTTGTCTGAGTAAATCGTTGACCCCTTGGAAATGTAGCTTGTGATAATTGGTATTAAAGTGTCTTTGTCCCGTTTATCTACAATGTGAAAAAATGCGTTTCTAGTGCTCCTTTCCACAGCTCCAAATACCCAGGTTGTTTGGTGACCTTTTCCACGGTGGTATTTTCTTTTTTTCCCAAAAAGACTCTCGTCTATTTCAATGATGTTTCCCGAAACATCTCCATTCAAGACACAAGGTGACTTAATAAGTTTTCTTGTACATAAATCCCGTAGAATTCCGAACCATTCAATGACAGTTGTGTGGCTAATTTCTGGTAAAAACTTTTCACATTCATAAATCTGCATGTCAAGTCCGAAGAAATATACAAGTAGGGTTATCGTTGTCAATTTAAGTCTTGATCCCTGTAAATATAAGGGGAGAAATCTTTTTCATATACCATTTATACCAGTCCAGAGGAGGATGGACGTTTGCACACTGATACCAGTAATTGCATAACCTATACATAATATTATAATATCCTCAGATGGCGAACTTAATAAACATAAGGATACGCTTTATTCAATTGTATGGCTTTTTATTGACACTTTTTTTATTTTTTTTCTTTTATCTCTGTTTGTTGCTGATTATTATATATGTATACATTGTATCTGGATTACGAATCACATGCTATATTACTGTGTTATGTCCAATAAAATTTGAATAATGTGTTAAATTGCCGAGCGGAAAACAATATCACGTAAAATCTTCAATGTTTTGTCATCATACAAACTAAAACTTCACACTCATTGTGCAGCGAAACAACATATTAAACTGATGTTGAAAGACTGTATATATCTTGGACATAGATTTTCTAATTGTTAAATACCGGTACATATTTACAACATTATTATTTAACAGTCTTCGGTATTTTATTTTGTTTCTTCTCATTACCGATAAGAATAGTTTTACCGACAATATCGAACTTGACGTTTCCGAGAAATTTGATAAAAAGTAAGTGTGACGGACGGATGGGTTCGAATCTCGTCGTTGGTATTATTGATGTGCTGTCCTGCCTTTCTGTTACATGTTTAGTCCTTGATATAAGTAAGTAGTGTGCAAAATATCCTGTAGATAGGACTTGACGTTCCCGAGAAATTTGATAAAAAGTAAGTGTGACGGAAGGATGGGTTCGAATCTCGTCGTCGGTATTATTGATGTGCTGTCCTTCCCCTCTGTTACATTTGGCGCCCAACGGAATAATTCACGGTTTGAGTCTCTGTGTTAGAGTTCATCAGCAGAGTGCTGACTCTTGAAGAGGAGGGGGGGTTGACAGAGCGACCTAGTTGCGTTGTTGCTTTCCAGTCGTTCCGTCCCCAAGTAGTTCCGGCCCAAGTCGTTCCGTTCCAAAGTAGATCAGGCCTAATTTTAAAAGGTTTACCGACATAGTGATGAAAGTTGCAGATTTTTTTTTTTTTTTTTTTTGCCGACATTAGCTTGTATTTTCGTAATTGTGCCGCTAAGATCAACAGACATTGTTCTGTATTGTTCCGTAATTAGGAGTGTAGAAAATTATGACTACGGAAGTAATTCAGGTGTAAGCCAAATAATTAAATCATGTGCTTCTAATTATAAATAATTGAATTAGTAATTGATGATTGATGAATGTATCAAAAATTGATTGGCGGTAATCATTTTTAATTCGAAAGCCGAAGGCTGAAGAATTTATAAAATCACTTGAGATGTTACGGAAGTGGACATGGCTAATAAAGCATATTTTGTGCTTCCGATCAAACATAATCCGTCAGTTTTGTGAGTGTAATAGTGATGGTACTATATAATAATTCGATACTAACAAAATATATGCAATATTTTCGGTTGTCTCAATCAAGAAATTCAGCAGACCTGTCGCGAAGCCGAATTTAAGAATTATAATTCATTTATGTCGGAAATGGACAATCAATAATAATTGATAAAAGAAAGTAGGTCAGTTTTGTGTGTCTAAGCCAGCTAAATATAACTCAATCGATAGTGGGCGGGGCCTTCATTAGGATAGAATTTGTGTATTGTTCTGGTCAATATCGACAATTATGGAAAAATAAATGATCGTTTTTTTCGCTTTTTGTAGTTACTTTTTAAAATATCACATAAAATGTGTACTTTCTGTTGGCGTTTTCCAAATAATTAAAGCTGCAGCAGATCTTTCGGTAACTATAAGGTTTGCTGATTTTAGAGAAAGGCTTTCGAATTTCAGCTCCATCGGAGCTTTGATTTATTTTTTATATTAGATTGTATTGCAAAATATGTTAGAAAATGACATATTTGGTGGTATGTGGTTGTTTTAAAGCAAGTTGAACACGAAATTAACATTTTCATATTTTTTGGAATTCCCGTAAAAGTTGTAAAACCAATAATTATTCCAGTTCCCATTACTTTCTAGGTTAGATTGAATAAATTTGACGTCATGTAACATCATTGTCTAATAAACCACATTTTTTAATTTTTAATATACAGCATATCAAAGGAACTACTTAGTCTCTCTAAAGTACTACTGGTTTCCGAATTAGTGGTATTACACCAAAACAACCATGAAACAAATAAAGATCAAAGATCGCGGCAAATATACAAACAGTTAAAAATTTGGCCCTGAACGACTTTGGGACCGACTGGTTTGGGGACGGAACTACTGGTAGGCTTTACTATGGCCAAAATTTACTGGGCTAAAGGATGGATTATTTAGCTCATTCGGTTAGTTGTTTTTATTAACAAGAAGCCAGTTCTGTTGAACCAACGCACTTCTGCGTGTCCACATAATTTTACCATTGCAAATCGTCGGAACCATCACTGTTCCGCGTGACTATCGCACCTCCGAGTAGGTCGATGTTAATTCCTCGACTCTGATATTATTTCAAACGTTGTAATATGTGGGTAAAAATATATGTAGGAAAAAATTAACATACTTGGAATAAAGATCCATCTCTGATGCTTCGTTTTGAATAGCACTGGTTGCATCGGTAAATTTCTCCGTCACTGCTGTCCTTTTTCGGCACCAATTTCATTTCTATGTTGCAAATCTTGCACGTTGCTGTACTTCGTAGAAGCCCATGTTCCCTCAAGTATGCAATGCACCCACTTTCAGTTGCTAAAATGGCACAGATGGTAAGAATTCCGGGGCCTTTTGGTTTCTTTTGTATTTCGTTGGTTTCCATGTTTTGTCTGAAACGTCGGGAAAAGATGCGCAACGTGACGTCGACAAATGTCGCGATACAAATTGTGACGTTACACAATAACGGACAGCGGACCTCCGTCGACGATGGCAGCGAGGAGATTTTCCGAGTCGGACGTTTTTAATCTATACAGAACTGCATTCCGTATTAAGATTGATTGGGAGAACATTTTAGAAGAAAATGTACACCAATTCCTGGATGTCTACGAAAGGTCAACCAACTGTTTGAAGAATATGGTGATACCTACCCTGTTTGCTTTGACTTCTTCAATGTGTGGACCCAAGACGAGAGTTAAATCTTCTGCTGGATTTTCAACGGTTTTGAACTCATACATTTTCTCAGTATGTGACCCTGGCGGTGGTAAATCGCTTACGTATGAACGTGTTATGGAGCCTGTATTAGAATCATTTCACATGAAGACGGGAAAACGTTTGAACATGGAAAACTACACCACAGCCGGGATCCAAAATCATCAAGTGGATAACAAAGGAATGGGGCTTATTACTAGTGATGAAGGAAATAGGTTTCTATCATCAGTGCATGCAAAACAACTTAAAGGGGAATCTGAAAGTGCCTTGCTGTGCAAGATGTGGAACGGTAAGGGGGATTTCTCCAATCTTGCTAGAGGAACTCGCGGCTTCACTGAGACGTCCATGTCAATACTGTTATTGATACAACCACAGCCGTTACTAAACGAACTCCAAAATTTCACTGAAAATGATGGCTTCTTGGATAGATTTTTGTTTTTTGTCTGTAAACCAAAAATGTATCAGTCCAATGAATTAAGAGAGAATTACGCCGTGATGGAGACTTACAAAATTAGAGATTTCATCACTGTGTTTGACAAGATGTACGAAGTTCACACCAAAGAGCAGCTGATATACACCCTGGATGAGGAAGCTCAAGAAGAGTATGACAGGGTAGTGGATGGGTATGCAGAGCATATCAGTAACAGATATAATTCAGGTAATGTCCAAAAATTTATTTCAATACATAAAACTTGAGAAAAAAAAACTTTCTACAATCCTGTATTTTGCATGGTGGTGCTCCATATTAAAGGAGTGTAAATGCTAATATACCGCGCTGTGTGTATATATCCTGTATAGGAAAACCTCCATACAACGTAATGTTTAAGCATAAAAAATAACATAAACTGTTAGTCTTCTGACTACTGCCACGCCACACAATTAATATAAAAGTAACAATAAATTCGGATGTATGAGGGGTCCTTCTAAAAAGAGCCCGAGACCGGATTTAGAGCCCGAGCAGTATAAATAAATCAATGTTTACTTTTTCTTCAAATTGCCACATTTTTATTGACTCTGTGTGTGATTAAAATTTAAATATCATATTTCGATAAATATATTAATTTTGTATCAAAATAAGACCTAAATATTAATTTTGCATGACAATTAAAGGTCATTAAAGGCTCGGGCGCAAATTTTTAGTCCGGGACGCTAAGTACCAGCTCGGGCGCTTTTTTTGTGGAACCGTGTATACAGGGGTCTGTGGTTTATGGTTAAATCGGCCTGCTTTTGGGGTTGTATCGGACTACTAGGAAACGCCATAGAGGTTTTTTCTGACATTTAAAAAGGGGGGGGGGGGGGGGGGGTCACAAGCCATTTCCAAAAGCAACGACCACCACCAATGCGACTCTTACACCTGGGGTCTTATACCCAGTCATAGTTTTCAAGGAAATCTAGGATAATTAAACTACGAAAGATGTTTGATTACTTTATATTGTACCAATAAAATAACTAATGGATGCATCCAAAGAATTATGACGGATTATTTTATTAAAGCTTATATAAATAATTGCATCCTGGCAGGGACTGTATATACTAGTATATATTGTCCCTGATCCTGGCAACCGATTCACTGAAAGTCATAAGGGCTACGACCGCTCGTAACTTCTTAACAAACTACATGTATATAAAGTAAGCGTAGTTGTAGTACTGACGATCTTTAGTGAAATGGTCGTCAGAGTCTTAAATGTCTCTAAGTTATCTTTTGTCAGACTAACACAATATAATTAAAATTTATTATAAACCTTGAACTTTTTGACATTCAAGATTAGGAGATCTCTACACTGTTCTCTAAGAAATGGACGGAAATCGTTCATTCATTCTTCGGACAGTTGATCCAATTTTAACAGGCGTGAAGCTACGTAAGGCTATATACTAGGCTATAACCTGGTCTCAAATTTGGTAAGAATGGGTGGCATGATATATTTCTAAATCTAAATGTCAATCTATAGATTTTGCCATGTCAATTCCAGTGATAATAGACGATGCATTTTATCTTCGCCAAAAAAAAATCATTTCCGAAAAAAAAAATCTCCGCTAATAAAAATATATCATCTACGCGAGAAAAATCTTTCCTCTCAGCGAATGCATTATATTTCAACTTCGCGAATGAAATTATTTCACTTCAAATACTAGAACGTATATAAGGACGTGATTACATTTTGATAGTGAAATAATTGGTATCCTTTAAGTTAATATGTGATCAAACACACAGTTTGAAGAATTGCATATGGGATCGATAATATGAAATTGTGGAAAACTGACTTTGAAACATTTTAAAGCATCTGCCGTAGCATATACATTGTGATTGATGTTGCTAGAACTTCACGTTTAGGCCATTAATAACACTAACACTTTTTATCTGATTTCCCCCCATTTTTATCGCCCAAAGGGAGCAAAATAGGTATCTTCAGTTAATCTAGTTGACTACATATGGCAAAATTGGTAAATTTGCGGAGATGATACATGCTTTTAGTTTTTTGATTCGCTGATATTATTAAAATATAAAACATTGGGAAAGATGAAATATGACCAGTATTAAAAAGTAGTGGAGATGAAATGCATCCATACTAGAGTATAATTAAAATATACTGTCTTGAAATTTTGTGCGGTTGAATTGTGTAATGATTAGGCCATTTGATTTCTAATTTGATAGATGATGAAGAAGATAAGGAGAATGTAAATCCGACACAGACTGAAAACTTGCATATGACATCGAGTAAAGACACTATTCACATACTACGGTTGGCAGCACTACTTCACATCATCAACATGTACATTGGAAACAAATTGGAGGAGACCGAAACTTATTCAACCATCATTAGAAAAGAGACTGTTAAAAGAGCTCAGATGTTGTACAATTGCCTAAAGCAGCAGAAATCTGTGTTTGTACAGGTATGTTTTTTTAACTTACGGTTAATGCTAAAAAATTAGGCCAAATAACGGTAATTTTTCAGCCTTTACGATAAATTTGACATTTGTTCTATACAATATTAAAAAAAAACGGATATGGTAGTAAATGTCAAGGAGACAACCACCTATCTCCAAAGTTTCCGCTCGAGAAAAAATACATCTAGAGGTCGCCACATGATATGTAACAATTGGGAAATTTCCTCCATGTAGCAAGCTCTAAATTAGTTTTTTTTACGATTGACGATATATTGTTTCTTCAAATGACGATAACGATACAAATTGCGGTAATTTCACAACTAACCCTAACATTTGTTTTGACGGTTAACGGTAAAATTTTACTCGATTTGACGTTAACGATAGACGAAAAGAGGCGTTTGACGCTTGACGATAAAGGGCATTCCTACCATTACTTAAGTGTGGGGTCCTCACTGTTCATTGAAGATCTTACGGTGGCTTTGGGTTATTGTTTTGTTCACCACCTTGGGGTCGTTGTATCTTTAACACACTCCCCGTTTCCCGGATTTTTTTTCTATTTTTTACTTAATGCTACATAGTAACTCAAATCCCGATATTATATGATTATTATAACAATCATATTTTGTAATGTTTTTTAGGCTCTGATGAACAGTACACAGAGGCTAGAGAGCGGAAGAATGGTGAAAGTTAAACCTTTCAGGAATAAAGTTCTCAGATGTGTTTGCCAATATGAAGGACCAGTAGTCCCAGTCCGAGATATATATAGACATATTAAGAAAGCTGTTTGTAATGATGTGAAAAGTAAGTTTGATAGTTTTGGAGTGTCTGTCAGTGTTGATGATATTGAAGATCAAATTATAGAAAACCTGACTGTACATGTAAATCAGAAGTCTGCCTTACACTTTACCTAATTATATCAGTAGATGCATGGGAATCGATGTAATACGCAATTGTTCGTTGTAATTCGCAGTATGCTGGTATTTACTATTCACAGCTTTCTGATCGTCAGGAACTAAATTTGCATTAGCGTAAGGTTGTTTTTGAACACACGAAAAATTGTGTGCCCAAAATGTATAAATTAATACAGAGAGTGAATTGTTTGAATTATTTCTTTATGTTGTTTAATATTTTTGGTAGGAATTTCAATGCATATTGATTTAAATCGCTATTTCTTGGATTCTAGACATTTTTGTTTTAATTTGTGCGTAATTGATTCAGACAAATTGTTCGTTGTAATTCGCAGTATGCTGGTATTTACCATTCACAGCTTTCTGATCGTCAGGAGCTAAATTTGCAATAGCGTAAGGTTGTTTTTCAACACACGAAAAATTTTGTGCCCAAAATGTATAAATTAATACAGAGAGTGCATTGTTTGAATTATTACTTCATGTTGTTTAATATTTTGGGTAGGGATTTCAATGCATATTGATTTAAATCGCTGTTTCTTGGATTATAGAAATTTTTGTTTGAATTTATGCGTAATTGATTCTGAAAAATTGTTAGATTTGATTTCCGAGTTGAATTATTTTGTGTTTGTCTAATCTATCCACTAAAATTAATATTAAAAAAAAAAAGTAAAAAAAAAAGATAAGCACAGTACTTATCATCAGAAACACTAAAATAATTTGTAAATTTCAGTTGAACTTGAAAGATTGCAGAATGAGGGCTTTGGCAGAATGCATTCAGCTGTGGTTGGAAAAGCCAAAAGAGATGTCTTCTTCAAAGAAATACCGTCATCACTGGGAGACAACAGCGCCTATATTAAAGCTGCTGAAGTAAGCCTCCAAGAGTACAATCAGAAGTTCCAAGTACCGCCAAAAGATGACTTTCTGAAAGCTGTATTGCCAAATCATCACCAATTTGAGAGATTTGAGGAGAACATGATTATTTAATGTAACAATATTCACAGTTTCCGCATGATGTAATTGTATTATGTTTGTTTAAATGAAAAATGTGTGTGATATGGCTATTATCATGATTATAATGTTTTGAATTAGTGGGTCCACTCAGTTTTCGATACGGTAGAATTTTTAAATATATGTTTGAAAAACAAGGTCGATTTGCTTCATGATTTGTATAAGTATATTAAATACCCTAATTTTTTTAACAATGTGTATTTTTGGTCTATGTCAATTTTTTCTATAGTTCTAAAAAGTCCTTAAATAAATTGTTAGCAGAAAGTTCCAACTTGCTGTAAATAATATATAATGTATCCAAAATTCACAAATGCAGGTACATGTACCATGATCGAACATACCATCATCAAAATTTGAATTATATTGTTTTTATAACGGCATTCAAGGTCTCATGAGTTTATTATAATTTTTTCCACTGTGAAATAAATTTTGTTATTTCTTTTATGGCGAAAGATTTATTACTTTTGCATGTGTAAATGTAATAATTAATTTGAATGTCATAATAAAACAGTAAATCTTAATTGATTGTTTGTAGAGCGCTTGAGGAGTACATGTATTCTATTGTACCCAGAAATTCATGAATAATCATCAAATGAAAACTGAATAATTATTCATAAAATATTCAAAATGTCATATGGAACACGTTCATGAAATTTAAAAATTCTGGGACATTTCATTAACCAAAAATATTCATAATCTATATTAATTATTGATTTTTTTTCTCATGAATACTCATAAACTTCAATCATTCACGAATATTCATGGATTTACAAAAAATTTTTAAAAAATATGTGATATTTAACTGCCATCTTGTACTGGCCATGACACTAGTGCTGATAGAACATTATTTCTGCTTCGGTATATCTGGAAACTCATTGAATATGAAAATAATAAACTATGCGTGTTCATGAATTCTAACTGGCATCACATTCAATGATATGAAGTGAATGTACATGTGAGAAAAATGCACACAAATCCAAGTATGTATATGTACATGTAAAAACTAAAGTTTATCAAGGACAGGACTTTTAGTCATGTCTTCATCTTGATGTCACCTGACAAGCTTTCCACCCATAAACAGGTTCAACCACACCGCTGACATTTGTTAGTGCCGGTACCAAGTCCGGCTATCCTGTTCTCCTATTAGTTATTTATGTTTGTATCTTGTCTTCCTTTCGTGTTGGTTTGAGTTGCGCTTGCTTGGTGGGTGATGTTTGGTTTGTGGTTCTCGTCATTGTGAGTGTTTTCTGTTATCTCGTTTTTGTAACACTATGGACCGAATCAAAATGTCGACCGTGTCAACCTGTCGACCGTGTCAACTTGTCGACACTGTCAACCCTATGGACATGATCAAACTGTCGACCCCGTCAACCTGTCGACCCCGTCAACCTGTCGACCCTGTCAACCTGTCTACACTGTAAACCCTATGGCCAGAATCATACTGTCGACGTTGTCAACCTTGTCAACCTGTAGACCCTGTCAACCCTTGTGGAAACTTGTAAACCATCTTTTATCATCTTTATTTTGACCGAATCAAAATGTCGACCCTGTCAACATGTTGACCGTGTCAACTTGTCGACACTGTCAACCCTATGGACATGATCAAACTGTCGACCCTGTCAACCTGTCGACCCCGTCAACCTGACGACCCTGTCAACCTGTCAACACTGTAAACCCTATGGACAGAATCATACAGTCGACGTAGTCAACCTTGTCAACCTGTCGACCCTGTCAACCCTTGTGGAAACTTGTAAACCTATTTACAACTGTATGCATCCGAGGAGGGAACTATATTCCCCTATACAATACTTGAACCAAATTTCCTACAGTCTGGGCTTGGTCCGGGAAGTCTGGTATTGGCACCTTTTCCCGGAATAACCCAGACTAAACCCAGACTATTTAGTCTGGGAACACCAGATTGTTCACCCAGAAAAACCCAGACGATTTAGTCTGGGTTTAGTCTGGGTTATTCCGGGAAAAGGTGCCAATACCAGACTTCCCGGACCAAGCCCAGACTGTACACCCAGAAAAACCCAGACTAAATCTGGGAACACCGGACCATACTTTTTGGTTACAGTCTGGCATTCCCAGACTCGAATATAATTCTGTGAAAAGTCTGGGTATTGGTACCTTTCCCCAGAAAAACCTGGACAATTCCCTGATTCCACTCATTATTTTTAGTAATTCCTAAATTAATTCATGTTGTGGCTTCAAGAAAATAATAAAATATTAACAAATTTAACATTTCTATTATATATTAGTAAAAATTGTATATATTAATAATAGTTTTTTTTTGTTCATTTTCTGGTCTTTCTGGTTCTCTTCTTTCTGCAAAAAAAAAAAAAAAATTGTACATATAATAGCTAGCTACTTATACTAGTACTGCGAAACAGCGTGAAAAAAGCAAGATGTATCCATCTTCTCACAGAGACTCGGCTAGAGAAAATCAGTGATTAAACAGTAATTACATTTGATTCATGTTTCATTAATTTTTTGATTGAAGTAAAGACACCCATTTGACTTTCAAAAAATGATATTTTATATACCAATAAGGCCAAGCCAAATTATTAACTCGCTCCAAAAATTGTTGAATGAAAATTTCGCTTCATTTTTCGCACAATTTTGATAAATATTACCACTTTTAAAGCATATGTTAAAATTTTAAAAAGTGTTGCTCGCTCCTAAAATTTTTTAAAAAGTGTTGCTCACTCCTAAACAAGAGGCTCTCAGGAGCCTGTATCGCTCACCTGCTGCAGGCAGGCCTCACAATTAAGTCTTTTTATTCTGGTAGCCACTTGGCTACCAAATGTAAAAAGTTTAGTTCCAATTGGTATAGTAGTTTCAGAAGAGAAGACCTTTAAATGCATTTCTCCATAGGGTCCAATGTTAAACTATGTTCACCGCTGCCGGCCATTTTGGATCGAGCGTGGAACTGTCAGATATATAATTTGACAAACAAAGGGCAATAACTCCAAGATGGGTTTTCAGATTTTTTTAAAAATTGCAGGGTAGGTTACTGTAAGATCTTGCCATGCTGATCATGTTTACCCTATGTCAGATTTTCGATATCTGTAACGGTTTTTGAGTTATTAGCCAAAAACAGCAATTTACCCCTATGTTCTTTTTTTAGCAACAGCGGCCATGATTTTTATCTGATCAATATAAAATGAGGATCATTTGTAGAAAACATGTCATACATCATTCCTATGAAGTCTCAATCCAATCTGCCCAGCCGTTTCAGAGGATAAGATTTTTTAAAAAGTTAACGACGGACGCCAAGTGATGAAAAAAGCTCACATGTCCTTTTAGGACAGGCGAGCTAAAAATGCTAAAATGAAGAATATATTTGAAAAATTTCCATTCCCTCGATACTTTTAAGGCTGAGCAACAATTTTTTGGAATAACAAGCCATAAAATTTTGCTTGCTCGTAACAGCTTTTTACACAAACGACTGTGAAGTACAAGTAATTAATTTGGAGTGGCCTAAAGTGCAAATTCTGTCTTCTATGGCAACACGTGCTGCCATTGCTATGTAGGAATTAACCCAAAAAATAATCGGTATGATTTTCAATTTAACTAAAATTTTCCTGATTTTAAATCGTAAAAATGTAATAATTATAATTATTGAATGCAGATTTTTGTAGTTTTATAGGGTTGTAAAAGCATTTACCAGGGTTATTGTCTCATGTACATTTACTCAATATCTTGCATTTTATCATATAATACTTATAATACATGTATGTGCTTATAATCTGCAATATTAAAAAACTGCCTAGTAGGTAAAATGTATGATGAGTTGCGTTGACAAAACATGTACCCCATGTATAAAAATATTGCAAAAAGTGATCAAGTTCGACAATCTGTATCTTGGAGAAAAAAATCATGGAAATCAAAATCCAAATAGTATGCAAATCTTTACAATATATACCAACATTCTGCAAAATAAAAATGTCATACATTGAAAACTGTGGGAGGAGTTGCGTTCATGAAACATGAACCCATGTACATGTATAAAAATGTTGCAAAAATTACTAAGTTTAACAATTTGTATTTTGGAGAAAAATTCATGGAGATCATCAAAACTGTCTGGATGGTAAATTGTAAGAGGAGTTACGTTAAACAAACAATGTATCCCATGTATAATATGATTTTGCATAAATTCAAAAAGGGGACGTAACTCTGTTAAAAATATATTGAGCATTCCAATAAGGGCTGTTCCAGGAAAACATACATGGGACGGGGGGAATGCGATTTTCTGACAGGGGGACTACCCATAGAAGTGATTATGAATAATGCCTATATAATCGTTGAATTTTTCTTAGTTTTTAATACCCACCCATATGTGATAAATAAAAGTGCCTCCCCCCATCCCATGTATTTTTTGCTAGAACAACCCTAAGATGGTATGCACAAACAGTGCCTACAATAAAATTAAGTTTGTTTGCTGATTACAGGTTATCCAGAAAAATTGGCCCTACCAAAGTAATTTATTTCTTTTTGCTTTTAAATTTTAAATCAATAAAATAAAAAAAAATTCACAACGTACCTACCCTGATTTAAATATGTTGGTTGGTAAACAGCAAACAAACATTGCAATCCAATGAAAGACATAGGAGTTGCATTGACAAACTTTTGTGATGGACGGACACAACAAAATCAACATGTCTTCCATCTGAAGAGGGGAGACATAATTCTGAGAACTTCAAATAATGACTGGAATGCCAAACTCTTCCAATGATTATGTGCAATAAAACACTTCATATGTCAGATCTGCTAAATTTAATCTGATAAAATCAGAAAGAGTAGACAAAAACCAGTTAGGGATACTTCCAAGATATTCTCCCTTAAATTAACCACGGACAGGAACAGCTATTCACTTGCCTTGACAGTTCAATAACATGGTTGGCCAGTGCTTTTTTAATTATGGTCTTCTTCAGCACTGGCAAGTCTTTTACTTCTTCACATTTGATTCCCATTGCACATCCTGTAAAATATCAAAATTAAAGAATGTTAAATTGACACTATCTTGAAATGAATTTTTGTAACAATGTCTTATTTTTAACTTATGGTGGATATCCTGGATCATTAACATACAATTACTGCAATTGATGAATGATGAATGAATGTAAGAATATTCCTCCAGCAACAGTTGTAGAAACTACTTCATCAGGACTTGTCAAACAATCAAAGTTATAATTCTGTCATAAAAGATGCCTTCAACATATACAAATCTTATCAAATCAATTTTCACACATACAAACCCATTGTTTCTCTTATTTTCAAAAACTATTAGAAATTTTATGATTTGTGAACAAGTCGCAGGACATCACTGTTTTTGTTTGTGCTTTTACGTCAAAATTTATTTTGAACAATTAATATGACAGAATAAAAAAAGTCACTAGTGAGATTGTCAATCTCCACGAATCGTCGAAAGACAGTAAAATGGGCTGAAAATTCCCTTCTGCATCTCAGGGGAATATTACTAAACATCCAGTGTGTATCAGACTATATCCCCTGTATGAAACCAAAATAATGTTATATTATACTTTTGTTCTCCTTTTAGGCGATGCATGGAAACCATAGACACAGACATTATTGCGGTTGGCACACAGTCTGTCATTGATAAATTTAATACAAGACTTGTGTTGGCGTGCATAGAAGAAGTTTTCCCACATTTTAATGGAGATATTGCTCAATTTAATAGATTGCTATTACATGGACAGATGATTCACAGTTTATCATATCACAGAGTGGAACAGAGAAATAGTTTCACAGTTGAATACAGTTCGGACAAGTTTGGCCAAATAATTTCTTATTACAAATTCTCAGGAGGTTGTTTATGTCCATTTTCTGCAATTCAGTGTGTATGTGGTAAGAAGACAGCATTTTTTGCAGCTATTGCAATCCTTCCAGTTCTTCATATATCTTTTGTGAAAGATACTCTGACAGGTCTCAAAATGAACCATGCAAGATGTGTGGAAAAGGTAAAAGAGGAAAAGATTGAACTTGTGCCAGTCAGCGATATTAAAGGGAAAGTTTTGTATGCTGACTTTGATGGAAATAAGAACTTTGCAGTAATTACAAAATTTCCAAACAATATTGAAAAAGATTAAGTACCAGTCTCACTTAAGGTAGTTAGGGGTATAGACAAAAAATGAGAAAAGTTTCTCATATTTTGTAGGTTGCGAAACCTTGTTGTGTGGGTATTGAAAAAATGCAACAAAAATGGGGGGTACCCTACCATCCAAGAAAATTATCGCCTTCTGATACATGGAGCCTGATTTGCTATTTTAACAATGAATATATATAGAAAATGGCCATTATAGTCTCTTTGTCTTAATATTCACAGCAAAAAAATGAGGGGTATTTTTGTTATTTTGTGACTGAAAAGCCCTATGTATCTACTTTATAAAACATGAAGAAAAAAAAATTGGGGTTGACCGGCCACATTTTTCAATAAATTGAGAAAATGTGATTTTTCCCTGTTATATCTTTGTAAATTATCTCATCTTAATAAGATAAGGATTTTTGAATGCAACTTAAATTGGGCATTCTAATTCAATGAAGATTCCTTATTTTATCTAATTTATTATCTATAAACCATACCTAATCATTTTGACAACTGTTGTATAGTGATTTCCAATTTTATGTCAGATGCGCAAAATGGATGCTCAGTTTTATACCCCCGAACTACCTTAAGAATCATGCAGAAGGTGATTCATGGTCCAAAAAAAACACACAACTTTCTCAGTGAATTTGCATTGGTTATCGCGTACAATCACAATAATAATAGTGGTTTGCTTGGTTTTGTCCGGTCTTTTGAGAAATAAATTACATAGAAAGCACTGAAAAACGCCCAATAAAGGTAAAGAACTCTTACAAAAAAGAAAAATTCAGTGTCTTTCATTGAAAAGATTTTTCCTTTAATGCTTAATTTATGATATGAAATGAATGTAATAATAAGCAATTTCTTAATTTCCTATTTTGTTTTAATTTTGCTATAAAGCCCATATCTGCTATCATTACAAGACAATGCAAATTGAATTCATTTACTTAAATGACAATAACTTTCAGGTAGATGAATTTACTGCTTGAAGACTCAAATTAGTTTTATATATTACATTCTATTATAACATTGTTTGTAACATGAATTTTGAATGAATGACATAAAAAAACTCATGGCATCATAATTGATGCCACGAGATGTTAGCGCAAGTGCAGACATCAACGCATCATGTTTAAAATGGATGTTTTAAAGCTGTTTTGTTTAGTTTCATTACAATGAAAAAAACAGTATTGTATTTGAAGATTTACCAGCAACAATTTTTGATTTGATGGTTGCCGGTAAACTAAATTTCCTACCATCAAATCACCAATTTATGCTGGGAAATCTTCAAATACAATACTGTTATCTCCTAAATATCAAGGACAAAATCCAACATTGAAGATTTTTTGCAACACTCATAAGGTGTGCCTTCCATTTGTGTAACCATAAATGTGATTGACTGAAAAATAATTTGTACATGTCATATTTTGATAAAAAGAGTCAACTTAAGGATCAAGTCTAAATAAAAGTTATCTTTACACATGTGTATTAGTATTCTTTGTTCCCAGACTTTTTAAAAGATAATCTGGAATGATAGCTTATTGCCCAGACTACACACAGACTTCTGAAATAATTACCAGACAAAAACCGGAATGAGAATTTATTGCCCAGACTACACCCAGACTTCTCAAATAATAACCAGACCAAAACCGGAATGAAAATTTATTGCCCAGACTACACCCAGACTTTTAAAATAATACCCAGACCAAAACCGGATTGAGAACTTATTGCCCAGACTACACCCAGAACAAAACCGGAATGAAATTTGTCTGGCCAGACTGATCCCAGACCTCACCCAGACCATAACCAGACACCATTTTATCTACCCAGACCATTTCTGGACTACTTCCAGACCAAACCCAGACAAGTTCCGGACCAATCCCGGAAAAAAAGAATGGTAAGGGATATGACTGAATTATAAAAGAAAAAGTAGGGGTTCAAGGGCAAAAAATTTCATGTTTAAGAAATGGATAAAACCCAAGGATTCCGAAAATCTGACAAAAAGACCAAAACATGAGCGAGCATCCTTAAGATGTATCGCTTCCATCACACCAAATACCACTGATTCTCAGACCAAGAATTTGAAACTATAAAAGAGACTTGTAAGGAGTATAAAGTATGTATTTTTGCCCAAAATAAAGAGGGGTGGCAATATCGTTTCTGTTAAGGTGTTTTGTGCATTTTTAGACTTTTGTTAACTGTTATTTGCTGTCAACTGTTACTGACTAATTAGCTGTTTTCTTAAAATTGACATTGTTTTTAACTGATAATAATTTAAAAAATGACCTCTGTTAGCTGTTAATGGTCAGTACACTGTTAACTGTTTTTTACACATTACTCTGTTATCTGTTAATTCATATTATTTATCCGTTTTTTAATCTCTAAAAACAATGCGGATAGAGGACCATCTCAGTGATCTCAATCAGAGATCATCCGAGTTATGGAGTCTTCCTATTAAAAGAGGAAGATACAAAGTATAATTAGACTGGTCGGGTCATGTTGGTTTGTTTCAGTAAAGCATAGCAAGTTGGAAAGGGCTTTTAAAAAAGAATATTTCTGCATTTTATTTCAGGTCAATATCTGAAATATTAACATTGTTAAAGATCGGCAAGACCAGGAAAACATAAAAATGACATACAAATGTTTCTTTTGATGAAATCAATAGCACATTACAACTACATATCAGACATGAATGCCATGTACTACAGGGTGATATGTCAATATCTTTTTTTTTCAACAAAATGATATTGATAGACAGTACATACATGTGCATGTTTGTCGTTGATTATTCGAAAAATATCAAAATTATTTATTTCATTCATCTCATAGACTAATAACTCATGTGAAGTTTGCTACATGGCAACTTATTACAACACCTTTTAGTTCTTATGCATTAATAAAGTGAAATAACATTTATATATAAATGTTATTCACCTTAAACAATAACTTCTAAATCTTTATTTTCCCAGTCATCCAGCAATTTATATGTGTAAACGGCCTCTTCGTCACCTTCATAAACAATGTGTACCTGAAATAATTGAACAAATCAAATAACATCCAATTAAAAAACTGTGACTTAGATAGTGATGGAGATTCAACTAGTAGTGGATCCGATTGTGACTTGAGATGGTGTCGGGTGATTGAGATTGTGACTGAGTTGGTAATTTAGACTGTGATGGTGATCTGCAGCACTGTGAGTTGAGGGGCCAAACGTGGTTGAAAACCGAACCACAGCGACAAAGTAATGGGATTACCTCAGAATCGTCTGGTTGATCACTATTTCTATCTCTCTAAAGAAACAAAACAAAAACAAATTATATTCATGAAGTAAATTACTCTGGAACAACTAAATCAAAAATTAAACAGGCCTGTAGACCATATGCATGTAAAGTTTGAATTAATTCTGACAAGGTTTATTTAGTAAATTACGAAGTAAATCTGACAAGGCGTTCTCAAGACACAGTGTGATATGTGAATGTTCGCACCAGCCATTTATTTACATTTTCATCATATGGCTTAAATG
Organism: Mytilisepta virgata; assembly: GCA_028015205.1. Classification (NCBI taxonomy): domain Eukaryota; kingdom Metazoa; phylum Mollusca; class Bivalvia; order Mytilida; family Mytilidae; genus Mytilisepta; species Mytilisepta virgata. Next base: position 46,391,767 of record CM051519.1, read on the forward strand.
CTGTTACATTGACCAGTACTCCACCCTGCTGATGCAAAGCGCAAAACAACATTTTATAATCTTGGACAGGTATATTGGACTCTAGTTGTTTGTTATAAATATTCTGGGTAGTAATAATCATCACTTACATTTACTACTTTGTTAGTTTGGTGAAGGTGTCCAGCACAGGAAAAAATATTGATAACGGAAAGTAACGCAGGGGAGATAATTGTAAAAAATACGATAAAATTGTGAGGTACCATCTCCAAAGGGGCGATAGTGCTTGTAAGCGCCAAATAATGCTGGACCCATCCGGACATCAAACGGTAGAAATAACAAAAAAATTTCTATCAAAAACACAAATGCAATCCTATGCCATAGTTAAAGAAATATATAAAACATTGCTCTGAATATGTGGCTATTTCGTTATTAAAATATTCATCCAAAATCTTAAAATATTGACACCTGTTTATGTCTGCTTCAGCATCCATTTTCTTTCATTTTTTTCCAGCGCACGCTAGGATTTCTCCAGTTTGGAGGTAAAAATCATTCGAAAACGTGACCCATATCAGGTGATCACAAAATGGTCACCTCCATATTTTTTGGAAAAATGTGTCGGTATTCAATTTTCGAAAACGAGGCTACAAGATACTCTGTGGTAAGACATTTAATTTTTAGATATCATTTGATTGTTTCCATTTGATTTCGTACTGAAGTGGATGGCTATAACTCGGAAATAAAATCAGTAAAATACCGATATTTACACAGGGGGCACTGATGGCAACGTATACCGGAAAATCTAGAATAATGCAACTAAGCATAATGTACGATCATGTACGCTTCTCTGTCCATACCTGTGTAAAAAAAATTCAAAGTGCCTCAAATTGCGGTCAATGTTAACCCGCTTTGAAATTTTTTTAAAGTGCGTCAAAAATTTGGACCACTTCAACGCGGTTTGAAATATTTTTCAAATTGCTATCAAATCGAAACCACTTTAACATATTTCGAAAAAAAAATTTCAAAATGCGTTAACAGTATACATCTTTTTTATTTTATTTTGCGTAATGGCATTTTGAAAGGGATTAAAAGCCGAATTGCAGCCAAAACAAGGTCTAATCGGCTCCAATTTTGTAAAAAAATAAATGCAAGCGTAAATTATGCTCACGAATCTGCATCAAAAAATTTGAAAGAAACACAACAGCTTCCTTTTGACGAAATTTCTTCTTTAGAATTATGGCTTATAACATAAGGGAATATATGATTTAAATAAATTGTACCGATACTTGTTTACGGATTGGTACATGTAGCGATTCCAATTGATGTAATTAAATATGTTATTGAATTGTTGTATATTGTGCATGTGTGCGCAATTAAGCTGTCAGAATTTGATTTTGTTCCAGAGGCCCAAACAGTGGGCTCTAAAGTATAAATACCTCTGAATGTCCGTTTAACTTGAAATCTTTCAACAAGTTTTAGGGTTTTAGCTTTTTATAGTATCAAAGTTAAAATTTTATTTTTCCGGTATACTCCATGTATTATAAGTTTGATTTGAACTCTTCCAAGATGGTTTTCGATGGCTTTTTTAATTTTATTTAAAATTGTAGAATCAGAGAATTTTAATCTTGCTCCGGTAGGATGTCCAAATATTGGACATAAAAGGATTGACTTGAACTATTCAATATAATGTTTTTTAGTTTAGGGTTTTATTTTTGTTATGGAAACAAATTCACTATTTTTCTTGACTATCCGTACACGGTGTCAAAAGGATTAATGCATGTATTACTCATAGAATAGCTATTTAGTTTATGGTCGCAATTTTGCTACAGAATAATTGCAGAAAATCTGAATGCTCAATAGCTTTTGGATTTTTATCTATGAATTCAACGTGCCCAAAAAGCGCCTTACCTGACTTGAACTCGAGTTAATAATTGACGCACTTTGAAAAAAAAATCATATCGCGTTTATATGATCCCAAATGTTGAAGCACTTTGAAATTTATTTTTTTAACACGTGTAAAGTTGGTCACAATTTTATACTCACTTTAATAAACTTTCAAATCGCCTTTATTTGGTCCCTATTTTTGAAGCACTTTGAAATTCAATTTTCAAATCGCGGTAAGTTGGTCTCAAATTTTGACGCACTTTTAATATTTACATGATCTTATCTCAAATACTGTGAGAAGAGTTCGATGCAATCTATTATTTCCTTTTTTGGACTCCGAGGGTCTTGCACAGGGGTCATGTCACATCGAAATTCCTATTGAAAGATTTTGCATGATTCAACTGGCTATTACTTCAGAACATTTTACTAATTACTGGGTAGGTCGATATCAGGAAAAGATGTTTACAAATCTACTCTATTCTGAGGCAACAGATGTCAAAATTTGTTGAAGCTGTCCTCTCTCTTGTGTCCAGACCTTGGAACAATGTGTGTTTGTTCAAAGAATAGAAAAATTATCGAAAATGTATTTTAAAAATTGTCACAGAAAGTTCCTCCGTAGAAGGGGTGCTATTTTGAACATGGATAAACATATATATCTACGTAAGAAAGAAAACTATTATGAAAAGTATGATTGCTTCACTAAATATTTGTAATAGTTGTGCACACCAAAATAATAATTATGTGATCAGTCCACCAAAAGAAATGACTATATTCATTTGCAAGATTTGGGTGTGGTCGATTAAACACTGAAAAGGGCCATTACACTTGCAGTTGAACCAAAAATCTTTGTAATTTCATGAATGTATGGCTGATTCTATCATGCCCAAATATAATCACACTCGCCCAAATGATAAATGACACGAGATATATGCAGAAAGGCTATAACTCTTTCAAGACAAAAAATATCTTGCAAAATTCAACTAGATATTAAATTGGCATTGTACATTTATGCATTCTATGTACATAATGTACATGTATGCCCATTAAACAAAATAAGATATAATCTGCAAAAAAGATGAATAAGTTGATATCACACAGATATCACTCTTACAAGACACCAGAAGAAAGAGTTACTTTCAATATTATTATACATTCCTTGTAAAATTAATCAATCATGAAAATTGTCGACAATAAAGAGAACAACACTCGTGTTTTTACCGCAAAGTATCTGTTTTTTTTTGTCTAAATGTTTCGCCTAATCGATAGGCATCTATTCCATAGATTTCTGTGTATTGTTGATATTTTCCTGGTATGTACCTGTATTCTTCTAGGCCTTGAAATTTGTATAATGTGCATGTTATATCATAGTCAAACTAAAGATATTCCAACTATACAAATGAAAAAAAATGAATAACTCCATCAAAAATTCAAATCAACACAGCAGGGTTCTACTATAAAATGATTCGATTTTCATTTTGAACGCAGACAAGTATCAGATTTGGAGCTTTATCTCGTGATAAAACATTTCCTTCAAACCGTTACATTCGTAATAGTCATATGGTTTTCCTTTTCTTATTTTGCATTCATTCAGGTGTTTTTGTTTGGTTTTTTCTTCTTTTTTTTTGCTGTCTCGCTCGAAGTTGAAAACAAATATGATGCGATGTCTGATAAAACAAATTTGGGGGAGGGAGGGGCACTTTGTTAAAGCAATTTTCTCCTCTTCCCATTCATTAAATATTAAAGGACTGGGAATACCAGCCAGCTGGACGATAGTGTCGTAACCGTTAATATTTTTTTTTATTTCATCCTGACTTTTAACCTTCGGAAAGTTCAACTCACAACGGAGCACCACATCAATCAATCGGGTTTTCTTTCGTGCCTTCTGTTGCCTATTTTCGCAAATAAATTTTTAAACTATAAACCCTCCAGGTTTAGAAATATTCCAAAATTGAATCGCCATAATCATTGAAAAATTTTATTTAAAATCTGCTTAAACTTTGATAAGAAAACGTAAGAAATCGTTAGCAGTGATTGGTTTACTCTGGATATCGCCATGTATCCTGTGACCTTGCATATTTAGTCAATATTGAAAATTTCGACCATAAACTGTCAAAACGTTCTATATGTATCATGGCCGATGAAAATATTTATATAGGTATACAAGTCTAAAGTTATGAGACGTCAGTGCCTAATTTCAAATTGAAAATCAGTTTGTAACTAGGCACTGAAGAAACTTGTTCATCAAGAGATATATCAAATTATAATTAATAATTATGTTTCATCTTGTTTCGGTATTGTTCCATAAATATTTAGACTTCTGTAATCATCTTTATTTGTGTACCTCTAACATTGCCAATAGAGTTTGCTGGTAGATACATATATTATACCATTAAAATGAAATTGATATTCTGAGTATATTAATAAACCCCCCCCCCCTTTCCCGAAAATTTGAGGGGGATATATAGGTTTAAGTCTGTCTGTCTGAAATAACGGTGTCCGCGCAACTCCTACAAGAAATGTATAAGATACGGCTGTTTGGGAAATTTTTAACAAAACTTCGTTCCATGTGTTGTCCACAGAACCGGAAGTGATTTGCGCACATGCGCAACCGGAATATTAGAATTTCCCATTATTTGCTTACGGAAGTGACGCAAGTCACTAGCTGGGACCCGGAAGTGCCATGGTTGACCATAATTCTGATTGGATTATCTCCCTTTTCCCGCACTTTCCGGTCGTCTCTGGATCTTTCATCGGTCTGTATAGGTAAAAGTCTCGCACCGAGTCTGTAGGGACTGAAACTCACAGTTATGCCGAAGTCCGAGAGTACAGAGGTACTGTTGGATTATCCCCCTTTTTCCGCGTTTTTCCCCGCGGGTCATGTTTTCTGTGAGGACTAAAGGTAGGATTGGATTATTTTCCCTTACCTCCAGCTGATGCGTGACCATTAGGTCAATGGAGGGGTGTCCTTGGCAACGGCGGTCCATTTCACTGCCCTATGATGCACTTCGTATCTCTTCTTCGTTTGAAAGTCTACTCTGCATTTATCCAGGCTTGACTGGCTATCATAAGATAGGCTGCATTAGTCCTCTCCTACTGTAAGGCCACTCTGCATTTATCCAGGCTTCTGACTGCCTATATATGTATAAAAAACGCTTGCTTAATTGGACCACCGACGATGGGGTTATGATCAGTTAGTGTAATAGTTCGAGTCAGACATACGATAAGGGTTAGAGGCAGGGCTAGGGTTAGGGTTAGTACCAGGGTTGAGTTAGAGTTATGGCTCGATTTAGGCATCGAGTTGGGGTTAGGACTGGAATCCGTACAGTTTCATTCCCGTCCGGAAAGACTAAAATTTCCGTTTCATAAGGATGCTCTTTCAGGTCCGCGTTACATGGGCGCAGCCATCTTTGATGTCGATCGTAACATATACGAGACCGAGAACAACCGTTCTGGACCTTGACGCAAAACTTAACAGGGTCAGTCATGCGAAAAATGTAGGTGTCGGTGGAAGCTGCTTTATTATGCAAGACACATCTACTGACCAAATATAATTGAGGTACTGCATGTAGTATCCTAGATCTGGACCTTAACCAGTTTGTCGATGACGGATGGACTAATGGGCGAAACGCTATATCCCCTCCATAACGTCGTTGGGCGAGGAATAAAAAAGAAATAACACGATGATATCTTCTATAAAACATATTTTGTACATAGCAATGTACATGTAATAGTGCAAGTAGTAAAGTCATATTTCAGATTTTAGCGTCATTTATTATATTATCTGTATTTTTCATTTGTTGGTACTGATGATAAAGATGCATTTTTCTGGAAGCATTATAGTACACGTATGTGGTGAATATTACTAGTACATATACAATATATGAATATGATTTTTGTATAATACGTAAAATTATCTGATGAATATCTAATTTTCAAGTGAAAGATGCAATATTATAGCTTTATTATCAGCAGTATCTAGGATATGTTGAAAACATATTTTAGTAGTAATAATAGATACACATGGCAAATCTGTAGTAAATTTGTGCCTAATTAATGCTCTTAAAAATGTATCTCGATATGTATTCAGTCAATGTCTCTATAAATAGACCCCTATTTGTCTATTAATAGAATGCAGCTGTACAGGAACGACATTGTGAAACACGCTTTTTAAAGCATTAAACTAAAAGCGCCAAATGAAGTTCTGTGTTTTATTAGACAGCCAGTGATAAGTTTAAATCTTTACTGCAGTAAACTGAACAAATATTGTATGTTGCACAGCCCGTGACGATTTTCCCAAGTTTACGTGATGCTATCCCGTAAACATGTATGGAGTTGCATCCACAGATCAGCTATTCAGTTGACTGACCAATCAGAGGCCGTTGATCATGCATGCGTCCATCTCGTGATGTGGGGACGGCTAATCAGGAGACTTATTCTGGTCCTTTTTAACGACTGATTCCCTATGTTTAGTTTTTGATTACTTATCCCGTCTCGCAGTTAGGGAAAATTGTGAAACCCATGCTGTGGAGTACATGTATGCAACACCGGAAGGGAAGCGCATTTACTGATACTAGACGATAGAATCATATACTGGTTAAAGTTTTCATTCTGGTACTAATCCATGTTTCTCTCACATTTCATTGAAAGAGGCGTAACGGCCGTTCCTAGGTCGAAAACGGAATAAATATTGTTGATTTCTAGTGTTTTACTTACAACTAAACTGCATTTCTTATTATTACGGGAACGATACATAGAGCCTCCTGGGCATTTGTCATCTGATTTAATTTTTTTATATTTCCGTATAGTGCATAGTTGAAACATTTCATTAGATGTAAAATTGCTTCCTTTATTACAAATTCCGTCTTGCATGTTGGAAAACCTATTTCCGTATCTTATTGACACGTTTTATGTCGCTTTATTTTTCTATTTCATGCTGATGCGTTGAGGGATTTCTCTTCCTATAAATTATATAGATTTTTTTCTAATTACCGAACCAGCACCACATTTTGATTTTTTTCCAATTAGGCTCTTCTGTCAGGACTTTACTCTGATGGAAGGAAGTTTTGTCTGACTGTCATAACTGTATAGTGACAGAATAAATTTGTTTTTTTTATACATTTAGAGTAGAGATTTTAATAAAACAATTCCAGCTACAATTTATTTCAGTTCCACCTGTTCCATTATGACCTTGAATTAATAGACCGGACTGTTGAGCCGGAAGTTTAAAATGTTTCCTTACCTGTATATATTACTGAATCTGAACTGACCAGCTCTTTTCCTTACACCGGATTGCTACGTGCTTATCCTGAGGTCAGCATATACTAATTTTAGTCTTTGGTTGATCTGCCTGGGTATAGAACCAATGCCATCCAGAAGTATATGTGACGACGCCACCTTGAGACCATCGGACATGCATCCTTCAACGAATCCACCCACCCGTCATATCTAGGTAATTGAAAATTTTTCCTGAATATTCTCGTTAATTTTAACAAAGGCCATTAAGGAACGACATTAAAAGTTCAATGTAGGATAAAAAACTTAATTCATATAGTTTTTTCACTACCACCCTCCCCCCTCTTAATTTGGGAAAAATTGATTGACCAATATGGAGAGTTCTGTATATTGACTTGGACATCACTTTAAAAGAATATTGGAATAAAGTGACGTGTATTTTTAGTATGCATTAAACATATTCAAAAATCATGATCGATAAAGCGTTTGAACGACGTAGATACTATGATTGATTTCGCCCCAATACTCTCGACCAAAAATTTGCTTTCCGGTACGATTTGATGGCTTTTATTTGCTTACATACATATGTTAGGGCCGAACTTGAATCCGAATTTTTCAATCTATAAATCGATGTCGGATAACAAAACTTGCAGCGATTTTTACAGTGTATGGGTTTCTCCCGAAGCTATACTACTTGTCATTAACTAGTTACCACTATCTATATTTGTTTTATTTTTGAAAATGTATCTTAAATACTTTTTTGGTGTTTCATTGTTAGTCTCTCTAAATGGCAAATATTCATTGCTGAAGATGGTAATAAGACATTTTTAATATTCCTTGATACCAAGTTTTGATGCACAAGATGTGCACATTTTGTTGATTTACTACTCATACCGAAGCAAATCTGAAATTGTATGGTTGGATATGAGTTAATCCTGTCGGTCAGTTTATTTTTAATTTGGTATCTGTTTCCGAATGGTATTGGAGAAACCCGTTTACTGATTTTCGTAATTACCTTTTTAAACCCTATTAAATCAGTTTCCTGCTTCTGACAAATGTCTATCATTTTGATTGGCTAAGAGCTATGTTAGGTGAAACCGTATTAAACACATATGCTAGAATGGACCTAATGATTGTATCGATCACGATGCATCTCTTTGATGATAGAGACTGATGCCAATTATAAATCATCCTCTTGGGCAAGAGTTACTTAATTTGAAGCAATATCAATATGAATTTTTGATAAGTTAGGTCTTAAGATAAATCTATGATACAAGAGGACATTAAAATTTCACATGTTATGTCTCTCATTATATTTTCAGATATAAAATCAGTACACCAAAGAAATGTTAACACCCTATGTTAGAATCGGACATAAAAATGTAAAAGAAGAAAACCGAAATTCCAATACATGTAATTCCAAACAGAATGAGACTGGAGGTTATCGATTCACAAGTTTGCCAATACAATTAATGAGATGTTCTTATCGGGACAAGTTATAACATAATTGTTGAGGAGTTTCTTCGTTCAAAGGAGAGAGCCCTAGAAAAATAATTTCTTAATTCACACAGCAGCTCTAGTCAATGATAGGCCAGTGTGACTTTAAGTTTATTTGAAATAATGAATTAAGTATGTTTCCAGTTTTGTAATTAGAAATTTCAAAATGTATCTATCACAGCTAATGTTCAAGATACATTTTCTAATTTTATAAATACTTTAAAAATTTGTAAATTATAAAATGGGATTACAAAACATGTAAAATGTATAATAATTTGTTGAAGGATATGTTTGATCTTAAAGCTGTTCCAAAGCTGCCAACACAGAATAAGAAAATCTATTATCCAATCAAGGGCCCGGCTTAGAACAAAATATTACAATCATGATAATACAGGATGAAATTACAATAATGAAATAAGCATTTATTATACAACAACATAAATTTAGCAAAAACAAGTCAGTGCATTTTACAACAAGACACAACAACAGCAATATCAGACAACTTTGATTAAAGAAAAGAATAAATTAATTCCTTTTATTTAAGTCATTTAAATGCAGAGACCACCAAGGACATGTGCTAAAGGACATTTATTGAACGTGTCGTTACAGTTGTATAGTTCTGTTTCACAAGCAAAATATAATTCCAAAGTATTTTGAAATTTTGAAAGATCCACAGAGTCTACCTCATGAATAAAGCAAATGGACGATAAGTCATCCAGGGTCAATGCTACAAGACTATATGTTCATGGATCTTCACGTGAAAAAAAAAAACAATATGTGGTTATACAATATACACTTGGGTTGGTCCTCGTGGTCAAATTAGAAGGACAAAATGCTAAACAAGTCACATAAATGCAGTTATCATCAAGAGCAGGTGCTAAAGAACACTCAAGTGCACAAGCTCACTGAATATATTGAAGAAATATTAATTATAGATAAAATAGAGAGACTTAAACAGTTCTATTGTATTAATTATTCATTTGTTTAATATATAATGAAAAGAGACAATTGTTCGATTATGAAAACACTTGAAACGTAAGAAAAATAGACTAAAATATGTTGCAACGAACCGAGTCTCTCACATTTTCTATATTTTTCGCAATCTATAGCAATAGATGTTTGTAAAAATTCGGTAAACGTGTTCTCCAAAACTACCGGCAACTTTTATCAATTTCTGTTTCATCTGATACCCTTTCAGTTTTGTGGCATACAGTATAAAATTCAATTTTCTAAGAGTTTACAGTTGGCACGACCCATTATTTTAAAGGGTACATATGTAATAGTTATCATTTTGTTTTTATCAATTATACTTTATTATGCAATGCATAATGCTAATTTTATTACGAAGTATCAAGAAGTGCAATGTTTCGGTTGGTCAATAACACCAGAGTGGTTATTAAACTAATTGCTAGTAAATATACCGGCGTATATATGCGACAGGGAATACATACATATGCACACTGGAATTATTTTTTTAATCATTATTTTTACAAAATGTTCTACGACCGTTTGATTCTATGATATTTTCAGTCTAGCACTTTTGATGACATTTTTTAGCCTTTAAGGACATTTATTTCATTAATTCCTATTTTTTTAGTTATGAAAACAAAAATGCAAATTTAAATATATTTTCCTCCCATATCTTGATTTTAATTGGTCTACGAATAGTTAAAAATTGTTAATATTAATGCACTACAAAATTTTAATTGAATAAGAATGAAATACAATTGATTTCATACTACTAATTCAAAAGTTAAAAAAAAAATCAGTTTTGCGATCTCTGTTAACATTCATCGCTATACCTTCTAGATACCTTTTTTATGCTATAAGGTATAATTAAGCAATACCATCCAATCGTCATTTAAAGATTTAAAAACTAAGGCCATACTTCAAGTAGTTAGAAAATGAGTAAATAGGAACTCACGAAATACAATGAAAATGTACCGGCGAATTGATAAATCGAATTCAAGTAAAACCACTGCTATCACATCAGCCTATTCATTTACCGTGGTTTCTTTTTCAAGAACCAATCTTATCCATTGTATCTCTAATACTGAACTTTTCTTACCTACAGCACAATGGACTATTCGAAAGGTTAGTAAAGGTCATAAAATGTCTCCCTATGTTTACCATAGACAAAGTTAAAAAGTTAGGAAAAAACTTAAATCGGAAAGCCTTATTGTTAAAAAATACAGTTGCCGGTAAATTCAGTTTTCAGAATTTCTCAATAATTTTACTCCGCACGTTCTTCAACTCCATACAAAAACACTGAATAAATTACTTTTTCTTGCTCAACACTATTCCATCCATCTGAAATTTGCAATGAACGGTTGTCACAAATTTCATAGTCCAAGTAAATATGCCGTCTTGTGAGGCTATGAGGTACTTTTTTGCCTTTACGAATTTCCATATTTTCCCTTTTACCATTTAATAGTTATGTCCTTTATAAATTGAAAAAGTGTGAAGATTGTGGTTTTCGTGCTCTAACTTGATATGAACAGAAACTAAAAGGGAGTATGCGTCAATAAGACATTAATTCGCAACAAACCACACCACAAGACCAATGAATGACCACAGAAACGGAGGAGTTATATATTTATAAAATAATTACCATTGTATAATACATGTACCAAATATTCATTGTAATCGTTTCATAATTGCAAACTTCTTAGTCTATTTTTTGTCAATTTACTTCGAAGATGGGATTTCTCCATATTTGTAATACATGTATATACTTAGCCAATATCCGTTCTATTTCATAGTCGATGCTATCAAACATTGACAATATCAACACAATGATTCTACTAGATTTTGTCTTAATAGGATGAATTAAAACCAAATTTTCAGTCTGATCATGTTCATCGGAACTTTTACTAAAGCCGTGCTTTGCATGCTCAACATACGCAACGATAAACAAAGTTCATTGAACGTAATAATTATTTTACTCTAAATTTAATTAAATCTTCAGATATAGCCATTTACTAATACTGGTTAATTATTCTTTAACTGAAATGATGTAAAATTGAATTAGTCTGATTTCATCTCTTCATCGATATTTCATGATTGTTTGTCTTTATCATGAATCTTGTTCTAGAGCTATTTAAAGCAATAAACCCCTACAATATGTTATTGGAAAGAAATATAACATGAGTTTTTATTGCGGTATGAAATTTGACGTGTAGGAAAAGAGGGAGTGAAAAACAAATCAGAAACGAATGAAGTAAAAATCTGGGGGCAACAGCAAGTACTCGGCCGGTGCGAGTAGGGTACTAACACCATCAAAGGTCAATTCTTCAGCAACGACATAATTTAGAGATACGGTAATTTACAATTCCAGTTGATAAATTCTGTTAAAGCTGTTAAAGTGTGTTGCACGGAACCGAGTCTCACATTTTCTGTATTTAACGCATGTTAAAGCCCCAAAAAAGTTTGTAAAAATTAGATGATAGTATCCTCCAAAACTACTGGTAACTACTACCCGTTTCTGTTTTATCCTATACCCACCCACTTGTGTGGTATACAATATAAAATTTAACTTTCTAACGGTTTACAGTTAGAATGACCCTTTATACAAAAGGGTACACAGGTATTTACAGGCACATGTACCTAGACGGAAGGCGACCTTGACAAATTTCCAATGTAAGTTATCATTTTTAGTTCAACTGGCCAAAGGCCATGTGAGCATTTGTCATCACTTGGCGTCCGTCGTCCTTTAACTTTTCACATTTTAATCTTCTCCTCTGAAACCACTGGGCCAAATGGAATTAAATTTGGCAGGAAGCATTTATTAATTTTGCTCATTTCGTCCCAGCAAAATGGCCGCCATGGGTAGTTCTTGTTTCTGATTGGTTCATTAAAAAAAATCTTCTCCTCTGAGATCGTTTGGCCAAATTGAACGAAACTTGACTGAAAGCATCTACGGGAGGTTCTTTACAAAAATTTTTTCATTTCGTTCCGATCGGCCAAAAAACATGGCCGCCATAAGCAATTTTTGTTTCTCATTGGTTGTTCAAAAACATTTTTTTTCTGGACCTGCTTTGCCAAATAGAACGAAACTTGACAGGAAGCATCTATTGGATGTTCTTTCACAAAATTTCATCCGGATTGGACTACATATATGGTCGCCAATGGCAGTTGTTGGTTCTGATTGGCTAATATAAAGGAATCTTCTCTGAAATCGCTTGGTCAAATGGAACTAAACCTGACAGGAAGCATATATGGGAGGTCCTTTATAATGTTTCCTCATTTTGTCGCGATCGGAATACAAATATGGCCGCCATGAGCAGTTCTTGTTTCTTATTGGCTGATATAAAAAAAAACTTCACCTCTGAAGTTGTTTGGCTAAATGGAACGAAACCTGACAGGAACCATCTAATTGTGAGGTTCTTTACAAAGTTTCCTCATTTCGTCCGGATCAGGCAACAAACATGGGCAGTTCTCGTCTTGCATCGGTTGATAATCTTTTTTTTTGAAACGGCTTGGCCAAAGGGAACGAGACTTGACTGAAGTATCTTTTGGAGGTTTTTTACAAAGTTTCCTCATTCTGTCCAGACCAGGCGACAATCATGCCCGTCATGGGTAATTCTTCTTACTGATTGGTTGTTTTTTGTTTTGTTTTTTTTTTAATTTCTCTTAAACTACTTGGCCAAATAGAGCCAAACTTGACAGAAAGTGTCTATGTCAAAAATGACAAAATATAACAAAAATGTACAGAAACCGCAGAATTGCATGAAACCAAGTATGGCCTGAATGTTCCTCTTCAGATGCTGACCATGTGTTGTTACTCTGGTTCCGATCCCTAATTTAAAATGGTCTTCAACAGAGGATTTGGATTTAGGTTAACAGAAGACCGTATGGGAAACACATGCAAAAATCTCCTGAGAACTGCCAGATGTTTGAATATGCTGACCTGTAAATAGAAAGACCTTGATGAAGAAAAAATTGGTTCCAACAAGGCTTACCACACTGACTTCTCTCTCACTAGTAACACACTTTTCATTTTAAACGGCCATTCTGGTCTTGCTTATTCTCATTTCTTGATTTTCCGCATCATATTTTTCAGCCAAGTAACGATAACAAGATAGTAGTATATGGGCACAAGTCAGTTGTTATTTGTGGTGGAGGATCCGGAAGTTGTTTGCGCGCATGCGTAACCGGAAGTAGTGGTTTTTTGCGCCATTTTCTCATTTGTTTACGTAAGTCACGTGCTAGGACCCGGATGTGTGGTCTGCGCATGCGTAGGAGGAACCGGAAGTGATTTGCGCGCATGCGCAACCGGAAGTACTGGTTTTCCCCATGATTTGTTTACGGAAGTGACGTCAGTCACGGACCCGGAAGTGTCATGCTTGACCAGAACTCAGATTGAATTATCTCCCTTTTTCCGCACTTCTCGGTCGTCTCTGGATCTTTCATCGGTCTCTAGGGTCTGATACTCTCACTGTTATGTCGAAGTCCGAGAGTATACGAAGTATACTATTGGATTATCTCCCCTTATCCCGCCCTTTTCATCTGCGGGTGATGTTTTCTGCGAGGACCAAAGGTAGGATTGGATTATGTCCCCTTACTTCCAAGTAATGCTGTCACCAATGGAGGGGTGTCCTTAGCAACGGCGGTCCATTTCATTGCTCTATGATACACTTCGTTTCTCTTCTCTTGCTCCATGGTGCTCTTCGTTTCTCTTCTCTTGCTCTTTTCTGCTCATCGCTAACCTTACTCGCGTGCTCATTTCGCTCCTGCTGCTTGTTGCTGTTCGTCATCGCTGCTCTTCGTTTTAGTGGCTGCTCAACTCTGCTCTGCACTGTACTCAGACCTGAAAGAAAGCACCCTAAAGACAATCGTTTATCATAACACTAGTTATACTGCTTACTAGCCTGCTTCAAAGTCATGTTTCAAAGTCTAGCCCAATGGAGGATTGGGCTCAATCCCTTATGAATTTGAAGTAGTACTAGTGGTAGGATAAGATTATTTTAGGGTTAGGTAAGTATTTTTTTTAATTTTCTTTTATTATCATTATCATTTAATTTTTTTATTTTTTATAATTTTTTTAAATATAATTACATAATTTAATAATTTTTCTAATTTTAATTTTTTTAACAAGTAATATATTTACGTATTTTTTTAAATTTTTTCATTAATTTTAATTCCTTTTTGGGGTTTTAGAACAATATAGTAAAAGCTTTTTTAATAATTATGAAATATTTTCTGGTATTTGGAACCATTAAAAAAAAAGTCATAATTATTTTAACTATTTACTGGCTTTTTTGCCAACATTCGGGTGTTTTCGTCAACATTCGGAACAATTTTTACTCTTCGTAAGCATTCGGTCGTTTCCGGAGGGGGTGCTCACTTACAGGTTACACAATACCGTTAATGTGACGTCATGGAAATTTTCAGTGGAAATTTCCATTAGAAAACGGATTGAAACATGTCGGTGAACGCGACCGTTAGACACCAGGTAGACTCAAGGCTTTTATGCGCCTGTACAAATTGAAAAATACAACTTAAAGATCAAATTATCTCTTTTCGTTCTTTTAGTATATTTTAATTCTCACTTGTCATATCGTATCTGTACACCATCCCTAAGTTCTGTTGCCACACATTTACCTTGTCTCTTCCATAACCCTTCAACAAATTGACATAAAAGTCATGAGAAAATAACTTAAAGACAATAGAAATCTAAGCTAAGAAAAAAAATTTACATGATTTACACAATTTTTAACATCTTTTTGGAAAATTTGGTGGCCCTTAAAAGGGCCGTTTTGTTGTTGTATCCCTGTCAACAGGGATACAACGTCTTTATCTTTTTTTGCTGACCTGCAACCGCTACCACACCCTCGTACTCTTTAGTAACGACCCAACTCCCGTCTTTGCGGGTTACACCCACATAGAACGGGAGTGCCCCTCTGATGTAAAAAGTTCTCTGACAGCCAGGGCTCGGTCGAATCTCCCTGGCTTTCTCCACCACTCTCTCCAAACAAAGTTCCATATCCTCTATCGACCAAAAGGTGGACTTCAGTGGAAATTCGTGGTGAATTTCCACATGAAGCGCCACGATATGTGCCAAATTCACGCCAATCTCCATTGTCAACACTAATGACGCCGTGACGTCAACATGACAGAAACGTGTACACAAAATGAATTCCGGTTATAGAAACGATACATGTTTCGGAAAACATGGCATGAAAGATAACTGCATTTATCCAGGTTTGTGGATGGCAGTTTTATAGGCTGCATTAAACCCTCCGTTTTTTTTTATTCCTTTTTTAATTTCTTTTTATAATTTTATATATACCTTTTGCTGCAGAGGTAACTCTTGGCTGAGTTTGGATACCTGTTTGTTTGATGTTCGTCATCGCTGATCTTCTCTTGCTCTTTTGCTGCTCATCGCTACTCAGGACCTTACTCGCGTGCTCATTTCGCTCCTGTTGCTTGTTGCTGTTCGTCTTCCTGCTCATCTCTTGCTCATCGCTGCTCTTCTCTTCCTCCGTGCTGCTCATCGCTGCTCATCTCTTGCTCATCGCTGCTCATCTCTTGCTCTTTGCTGCTCATCGCTACTCAGGACCTTACTCGCGTGCTCATTTCGCTCCTGCTGCTTGTCACTGTTCGTCATCGCTGTTCATCTCTTGATCCACCTTTTTCCCGCACTTCTCGGTCGTCTCTGGATCTTTCATCGGTCTCTAGGGTCTGATACTCTCACTGTTATGTCGAAGTCCGAGAGTATACGAAGTATACTATTGGATTATCTCCCCTTATCCCGCCCTTTTCATCTGCGGGTGATGTTTTCTGTGAGGACCAAAGGTAGGATTGGATTATGTCCCCTTACCTCCAAGTAATGCTGTCACCAATGGAGGGGTGTCGTTAGCAACCGCCTTAGCAACGGCGGTCCATTTCATTGCTCTATGATACACTTCGTTTCTCTTCTCTTGCTCCATGGTGCTCTTCGTTTCTCTTCTCTTGCTCCATGGTGCTCTTCTCTTGCTCTTTGCTGCTCATCGCTAACCTTACTCGCGTGCTCATTTCGCTCCTGCTGCTTGTTGCTGTTCGTCATCGCTGCTCTTCGTTTTAGTGGCTGCTCAACGCTGCTCTGCACTGTACTCAGACCTGAAAGAAAGCACCCTAAAGACAATCGTTTATCATAACACTAGTTCTGCTTACTAGCCTGCTTCAAAGTCATGTTTCAAAGTCTAGCCCAATGGAGGATTGGGCTCAATCTATGGAACGCCATGACTGCCTTATGTTAATAATCAGCATTATATGCAGTGGTCACAGCATTATATGCAGTGCTCACAACATTATATGCAGTGCTCACAGCATTATATGCAGTGCTCACAACATTATATGCAGTGCTCACAGCATTATATGCAGTGTTCACAACATTATATGCAGGGTTCACAACATTATATGCAGCGGTCACAACTTTATATGCAGTGTTCAAAACATTATATGCAGTGTTCACAACATTATATGAAGTGTTCACAATATTATATGCAGTGCTCACAACATTATATGCAGTGGTCACAACATTATACGTTTTTGTCGATGAAGGTGATGATCAGTGATGGTGATGATGATGATTGATGTTAGTGATGGTGGTGGTTCAGATTCGGTAAACATCGGAAATTTTATCGGACATTGCCGAATCCGGTCAAAAATATAAGACAAAAATTGATAATGCACCACCAAAATTTCAAATGGAACAGTTACTGAAGTCCTGTAATTTAGGCAATTTATCCGAAACGTTTATAAGAGAAAAAATTACACCGGATATTATCTGCAAATTGGACAGACATGATTTTTATAATTTAGGGGTAGTTCATTCAGATGACATGATGAAACTAAGAATTGCGTGCAGCAATTTCATAAAAAAAAAATAATAAACACACCGACAAAATATAGCTTGGATCCAAGCTTGTGACTGACAGGGTTAAACACCCCCCCTCCTCCTTTTTTTTCAATTTTTCATCTTAAAATTTATTCAATTCCATAGACTTTTCAGACTGATAATTTCGGAAGCCGATGATAATTAATGGAGGCCTAATATCCAGCGGCAAATTAATATGCATATTGAGGACAAGAACTTAACAGCTTAAGGGCATACGATACAGTTACAGGGGAGGTAATTACGTTGCTAACGTAAATTGTTATTTTCGCGACGTCAAACTATGACTTATCGGGAAAAGATTCAGTTTTCCACTAATTTTTATCATTCAAACTTATCTAACTTCAAAACGAGTTCATTGACCCCTATGTTTTAAGGCCATTTGGTTTGATTACGGAAAAAGATTATGTGTGCCAATTTTCATAAAAACGTAAATAGTGCATTTTTTTTAAATTTGATAAATATGCAGCAAAAAATGACGGTTTTTTTTTAATACTTTCGTGAACATTCGATAAATATGAGTTATTTGAAAAGAAATTGCACACATTTAAATGACATTTATATAAAACAGAATTTACAAATAATTTAACAACAAACAGCTTGTGTTTATCTTTTAAAACAAAAAAAGTTATGTATTTCTGTCGAAAAGAAAAATACGTCCACAAATCCAAATTATGAGTAAATATATAAAATTTGGACCCCATTTTACTAAAAAAAGTAGCACATGAAGGTATATTTTTTATAACATATTTGATTTAATCAGGCAAAAAATATCCTATATGCAAATTGTGAGCAAATTTTCAATGTGGGATCAAAACTGTATCGTATGCCCTTAATGTTAAATGAATATTAACCCTGTTTTGTACTAGACCGCAGTCAGACATGTCACCTTACCCAGACACATTAAACTGACTCTGAGCGGACATTCAGTCTTAATGCCGTGTGCATGCTTAGGGGAGAAGCAAGAAATACCATTTTTAGGTCTTCAGTTTGACCCAGCAGGGTTCGAACCCATGACTTCCAGCACTCCATGTGAACACGGTAGCTGCGGTAGTTACAGAAGGAGGACGTCTATCCTCCAAAATTTATTCAAGTCAATATATATGAGTTGGATGTATTAATTTCTCATATAAAAATTACTATACACCAAGGGTATGTTTTACAGTCTTATTGCATCGTAATTGTATATGCAAATTCTATTTGGGCCCTTAATTGGTAATAAAAATATATATCTTATCTTCCAATACAACAGAAATACCAAAGTGTATTTTTTGAAATGGGAAATCTTCAAATTTATTCGGAACTTTTCGAGGTGACATTACACATTACAAAACAATCTAAGTGTATGTCTTGTCATTGAAGTGGGCCGTCACAGCATAGTATCCTCAGTGACTTTTCACGCTTTAAGCTGGATCATAAACAAAAAATTAACCAGAATAGTTAATGCGTAAAAAAGTCGGTCCCAATGACCTACTTTGTTTCAAGGTCTTTTGTTACTGTTGAATTTGCGGGTCACAGTTTACATGCAGGACACACACAACAGATAGAATCAATAGAGGAAAAGTCACTGTTCCCGAAACAAGAAAAATTAACACCTTCATCACTGAGAACGTGTATCAAATAAACTGACTATAGTGCTGCCTCCTGGCTCAAGTAACCCTACTATCTGGGTCAAGCCGCGCAATTGTTTTCCTGTTACAGAAGTCATGAAATAATAGGCTGCCATTAAGTCTGTACGTTTCGTTGAAACATGGGAGATGGCTCAAAACGATCGCCATACAATGGCACATATCCAGTTAAAATCTCGGGGTGTGAAGTCAGTCTACTTTTTCCGTAATTTCAGAAATCACGAGCCATGGTAAAAAAGTCTCCTTCCGCAAAGTAAAATGTACCTCTTTCATGCTCTCCATGTAGAATAAAAATTTTCTTGGTTTTATTCATTTAATCCTTTCAATATTTCTATGTCAAATGTCTCAGGTAAATACGCCTTTAAAACAATACTAGTTATTCAGTTATCATGGTTGGTTTTGTTACAGTAGGTCCATATATCATGGTGCAATTATAATTTTTTTAATGGACTTCTTTTCTATCCCTCAGGTCAAAGTTCATTGCAGGTCTTGAGCCATATTGAAATATGACATATAAATTTTCTCTACATTATGGTATCTGGTTGGTGCGGAAGCTTTTCCTGAACATAACTGTGCAATATTTTTCAGATCTGAAAGAAAATAAGAAAGATTCAGCATAAATTTGGGCATAATGCAAACATGTTTATTTCATGAATAAAAACCAAAAATCAGTGAAAAAACCAAGATTCATTACTGATATATTTAGAGCCTCAGTTTACTTTTTGGAACTCACTAATGCCTTCTAAAATTATCATTAATATTTATACTTTTAAAAAAAATCATATAACAGACAAATAAAGGTAACTTTTTATATTTTTTTAAGCTGAAATATTGCAAATTTTGAAAATTATTATCCGTCATTTTAAAAGTTTCAGCTTGCAATTTTCACATGCTCACAAAAAAGTTCAATATTTTTTAACTAATAGCTAGATTATGTAAAGACGAATCTAAAATGGGGTCAACTGTCAAAATCTGCCCAGTACAATGCAGTATTAACAATTTTACAGCTATTTAAAAATTTGCAGTTTCTATGTCTGAGAAATGTAAACATCTTGAAGGCGAACAAATTATGATGTTATATGAATTATGATGTCATAACTTTATGACATCACCAAGTATTGTAAAACACAATTAGTCCTATCCTTAACATTTCAACGATAAATGATTAAAGAAAAAAATATTAATCTACAAGTAGTAACCAAGGATTTGCATTGAGGAAAAAATGCATAGCAACCAAGGAGAATGAATTTTTTCCATTACACAATCACATGTGCACTTTTAAATAATTCATCAGTATGTGTATAAGTGTATAAGCTTATAAATTTACAGGAACAATAGAACAGTCCATTTTGCTGCCTGATATTAAAAGTTTAAAAACCAAATAAATTCAGTAATACATGTACATTTAAGTTACATGCTGTCATAATGAGTTACTCCCCTTTACAATTGACAAACTGCAAATTCTAAATCACAAGAATTTATTCAACCTGTTATTAGTAAATGTTGGTTTAAAATTCTTGTTCAAAGGGATTTGTGGATGGTATAGGTCTCTTTGCATCTGTTTCCATTAAATACATTCATCTAATGTTACAATTATTTAGCTGTGGTTTTCAATGCAACCACCTGTTCGTGTTTACAATTGTCCTTGTTACATGACATGTATGTATTCTCGCCAAAATTGATACATCTAAATAAAAAGCATGTGTTTCGGAAAGAGTTCCATATGGCACCCCCATCTGTGTATATCTTAGACGGAATAAGCATATAGATGTACTTATGGGGGTGCCAAATGGAACTCTTGCCTGTGTTTCCTGCTTATAGTGAGAATTTTTCATCATACAATAACTGACCTGTAATATATTATTAATAGCAATGCAAAATCCCTGTGTATTTATTCACACAAACACATGTGTTTCAATGTTTACATCATACATATTACAACTTCCGGTTGGAGGGGGGGGGGTATTTGGGTTTCTAGAATTTTAAGGAATGACAATTTTTTTAAAGATTTTAGTAAAAAGAACAATAATTTTTTCATTTTACTTTATAATATATGTAAAAAAAATTATTGCACAAGATTTACATTACATATGGACTGTTCAAATTTAGAAAACCCCATTTTCACCTCTTTTGCATTCTTTTTTAAAGCATTACATTAAAGTTTTGGACCGTATGCAAACATTTTATACTTTTTGTGTGAAATACATACTTAAGGAATTATACTGACCCTAGTTTCTCCATCAGTTGTTTACAGGATGGATCAGCATCACAAAATATTCCTTTACACACGTTTGAGATCATGACGTCAAGTTGGGTCAAGCCGCGCAATTGTTTTCCTGTTACAGAAGTCATGAAATAATAGGCTGCCATTAAGTCTGTACGTTTCGTTGAAACATGGGAGATGGCTCAAAACGATCGCCATACAATGGCACATATCCAGTTAAAATCTCGGGGTGTGAAGTCAGTCTACTTTTTCCGTAATTTCAGAAATCACGAGCCATGGTAAAAAAGTCTCCTTCCGCAAAGTAAAATGTACCTCTTTCATGCTCTCCATGTAGAATAAAAATTTTCTTGGTTTTATTCATTTAATCCTTTCAATATTTCTATGTCAAATGTCTCAGGTAAATACGCCTTTAAAACAATACTAGTTATTCAGTTATCATGGTTGGTTTTGTTACAGTAGGTCCATATATCATGGTGCAATTATAATTTTTTTAATGGACTTCTTTTCTATCCCTCAGGTCAAAGTTCATTGCAGGTCTTGAGCCATCTCTTTATATCTATTAAATATGAGACTTGTCATCAGTCTACTCATACCAAATTGAATTAAAATCGAGTCACGAAAAATGCACTAATCACTAATCACGGATAACAAATCCGTGAAAAAAAAACTTAACGAATCAAAGACAACAAATCCATGGAAAAAAGTCATGGAAAACAAAATTCAACGATCACTAAGAAAGAAAATATCCCATCGTTCCCCTCAAAGTAGCATTCCTCTATATATATGACATACTGTACTTGCTTATAGATTCCGTATCTTAACGGACTGAGGTAATTCTGCATAAAATGTAGGTCGAGATGACCCACTTTTATTGGACCATTGTTACTACCCAAGATGTGCACATGAACAGTAACAGAACATCTTTCATCTTTAATTCAATTCGCAGTTAATTTATATATATATAGACCTTGTCGCAAAACTTGACCGTGACGGATGGACGGATGAACGAACGGACGGAGGTAATGCTACATTCATTTCAAAACTCCGATTGACGAAGAGATGATAATTAAAGGGGACGACTATAGTCTATTTGATGTCTGTGATATTCTAAGGGATTTGTTTTCGGATTGATTGTTTATTTTCCTCTGCTGCTACACATGCTTACTAGTATTAATTTATGTTTTACCGCTATTGTACTGTGGTAAAATTGTTCATTTTTAAAATTCTCCTGATATTTGATGTTTGATGTAATCTATGATTACATATATCATTATTATTGATTGTTTGTTTTTTTCACTCACTTTATTCCTTGTGTATTTCTCTGGACGAACAGTACCATAACTAATGCACGCAATTCTTAGTTTCATCATTTCGACCGGATTCGGCAATGTCCGATAAAATTTCCGATGTTTACCGAATTTGAACCACCACCATCACTAACATCAATCATCATCATCACCATCACTGATCATCACCTTCATCGACAAAAAACGTATAATGTTGTGACCACTGCATATAATGTTGTGAGCACTGCATATAATGTTGTGAACACTGCATATAATGTTTTGAACACTGCATATAAAGTTGTGACCGCTGCATATAATGTTGTGAACACTGCATATAATGTTGTGAACCCTGCATATAATGTTGTGAACACTGCATATAATGCTGTGAGCACTGCATATAATGTTGTGAGCACTGCATATAATGCTGTGAGCACTGCATATAATGTAGTGAGCACTGCATATAATGCTGTGACCACTCCATATAATGCTGATTATTAACATAAGGCAGTCATGGCGTTCCATACATTTCGCTCCTGTTGCTTGTTGCTGTTCGTCATCCTGCTCATCTCTTGCTCATCGCTGCTCTTCTCTTCCTCCGTGCTGCTCATCCTGCTGCTTGTCACTGTTCGTCATCGCTGTTCATCTCTTGATCCACCTTTTTCCCGCACTTCTCCGTCGTCTCTGGATCTTTCATCGGTCTCTAGGGTCTGATATTCTCAATGTTATGTCGAAGTCCGAGAGTATACGAAGTATACTATTGGATTATCTCCCCTTATCCCGCCCTTTTCATCTGCGGGTGTTGGTTTCTGTGAGGACCAAAGGTAGGATTGGATTATGTCCCCTTACCTCCAAGTAATGCTGTCACCAATGGAGGGGTGTCGTTAGCAACCGCGTTAGCAACGACGGTCCATTTCATTGCTCTATGATACACTTCGTTTCTCTTCTCTTGCTCCATGGTGCTCTTCTCTTGCTCTTTGCTGCTCATCGCTAACCTTACTCGCGTGCTCATTTCGCTCCTGCTGCTTGTTGCTGTTCGTCATCGCTGCTCTGCACTGTACTCAGACCTGAAAGAAAGCACCCTAAAGACAATCGTTTATCCTAACACTAGTTCTGCTTACTAACCTGCTTCAAAGTCATGTTTCAAAGTCTAGCCCAATGGAGGATTGGGCTCAATCCCTTATGAATTTGAAGTAGTACTAGTGTTAGGATTAGGGTTAAGTTAGGATAAGATTATTTTAGGGTTAGGTAAATATTTTTTTTTAATTTTCTTTTATTATCATTATCATTTATTTTTTTTATTTTTTGTAATTTTTTTAAATATAATTACATAATTTAATAATTTTTCTAATTTTTCTTAATTTTTTTAACAAGTAATATATTTACATATTTTTTTTAATTTTTTCATTAATTTTAATTCCTTTTTGGGGTTTTGGAACAATATAGTAAAACCTTTTTTAATAATTCTGAAATATTTTCTGGTTTTTGGAACCATTTAAAAAAAATCATAATTATTTTAACTATTTACTGGCTTTTTTGCCAACATTCGGGTGTTTTCGTCAACATTCGGAACAATTTTTACTCTTCGTAAGCATTCGGTCGTTTCCGAAGGGGGTGCTCACTTACAGGTTACACAATACCGTTAATGTGACGTCATGGAAATTTTCAGTAGAAATTTCCATTAGAAAACGGATTGAAACATGTCGGTGAACGCGACCGTTAGACACCAGGTAGACTCAAGGCTTTTATGCGCCTGTACAAATTGAAAAATACAGCTTAAAGATCAAATTATCTCTTTTCGTTCTTTTAGCATATTTTAATTCTCACTTGTCATATCGTATCTGTACACCATCCCTAAGTTCTGTTGCCACACATTTACCTTGTCTCTTCCATAACCCTTCAACAAATTGAAATAAAAGTCATGAGAAAATAACTTAAAGACAATAGAAATCTAAGCTAAGAAAAAAAATTTACATGATTTACACAATTTTTAACATCTTTTTGGAAAATTTGGTGGCCCTTAAAAGGGCCGTTTTGTTGTTGTATCCCTGTCAACAGGGATACAACGTCTTTATTTTTTTTTGCTGACCTGCAACCGCTACCACACCCTCGTACTCTTTAGTAACGGCCCAACTCCCGTCTTTGCGGGTTACACCCACATA
The DNA here is from genome assembly GCA_028015205.1 of Mytilisepta virgata. Lineage (NCBI taxonomy): Eukaryota > Metazoa > Mollusca > Bivalvia > Mytilida > Mytilidae > Mytilisepta > Mytilisepta virgata. The sequence continues at coordinate 46,416,531 of CM051519.1, forward strand.
GAACGGGAGTGCCCCTCTGATGTAAAAAGTTCTCTGACAGCCAGGGCTCGGTCGAATCTCCCTGGCTTTCTCCACCACTCTCTCCAAACAAAGTTCCATATCCTCTATCGACCAAAAGGTGGACTTCAGTGGAAATTCGTGGTGAATTTCCACATGAAGCGCCACGATATGTGCCAAATTCACGCCAATCTCCATTGTCAACACTAATGACGCCGTGACGTCAACATGACAGAAACGTGTACACAAAATGAATTCCGGTTATAGAAACGATACATGTTTCGGAAAACATGGCATGAAATATAACTGCATTTATCCAGGTTTGTGGATGGCAGTTTTATAGGCTGCATTAGATCCTCCGTTTTTTTTTATTCCTTTTTTAATTTCTTTTTATAATTTTATATATACCTTTTGCTGCAGAGGTAACTCTTGGCTGAGTTTGGATACCTGTTTGTTTGATGTTCGTCATCGCTGATCTTCTCTTGCTCTTTTGCTGCTCATCGTTACTCAGGACCTTACTCGCGTGCTCATTTCGCTCCTGTTGCTTGTTGCTGTTCGTCATCCTGCTCATCTCTTGTTCATCGCTGCTCTTCTCTTCCTCCGTGCTGCTCATCGCTTGCTCATCTCTTTCTCATCTCTTGCTCATCGCTGCTCACCACTGCTCTTCTCTTGCTCATCGCTGCTCATCTCTTGCTCTTTGCTGCTCATCGCTACTCAGGACCTTACTCGCGTGCTCATTTCGCTCCTGCTGCTTGTCACTGTTCGTCATCGCTGTTCATCTCTTGATCCACCTTTTTCCCGCACTTCTCGGTCGTCTCTGGATCTTTCATCGGTCTCTAGGGTCTGATACTCTTACTGTTATGTCGAAGTCCGAGAGTATACGAAGTATACAATTGGATTATCTCCCCTTATCCCGCCCTTTTCATCTGCGGGTGATGTTTTCTGTGAGGACCAAAGGTAGGATAGGATTATGTCCCCTTACCTCCAAGTAATGCTGTCACCAATGGAGGGGTGTCGTTAGCAACGGCGGTCCATTTCATTGCTCTATGATACACTTCGTTTCTCTTCTCTTGCTCCATGGTGCTCTTCTCTTGCTCTTTGCTGCTCATCGCTAACCTTACTCGCGTGCTCATTTCGCTCCTGCTGCTTGTTGCTGTTCGTCATCGCTGCTCTGCACTGTACTCAGACCTGAAAGAAAGCACCCTAAAGACAATCGTTTATCCTAACACTAGTTCTGCTTACTAACCTGCTTCAAAGTCATGTTTCAAAGTCTAGCCCAATGGAGGATTGGGCTCAATCCCTTATGAATTTGAAGTAGTACTTGTGTTAGGATTAGGGTTAAGTTTGGATAAGATTATTTTAGGGTTAGGTAAGTATTTTTTTTAATTTTCTTTTATTATCATTATCATTTATTTTTTTTATTTTTTATATTTTTTTAAATATAATTACATAATTTAATAATTTTTCTAATTTTTCTTAATTTTTTTAACAAGTAATATATTTACATATTTTTTTTAATTTTTTCATTAATTTTAATTCCTTTTTGGGGTTTTGGAACAATATAGTAAAACCTTTTTTAATAATTCTGAAATATTTTCTGGTTTTTGGAACCATTTAAAAAAAAATCATAATTATTTTAACTATTTACTGGCTTTTTTGCCAACATTCGGGTGTTTTCGTCAACATTCGGAACAATTTTTACTCTTCGTAAGCATTCGGTCGTTTCCGGAGGGGGTGCTCACTTACAGGTTACACAATACCGTTAAAGTGACGTCATGGAAATTTTCAGTGGAAATTTCCATTAGAAAACGGATTGAAACATGTCGGTGAACGCGACCGTTAGACACCAGGTAGACTCAAGGCTTTTATGCGCCTGTACAAATTGAAAAATACAACTTAAAGATCAAATTATCTCTTTTCGTTCTTTTAGCATATTTTAATTCTCACTTGTCATATCGTATCTGTACACCATCCCTAAGTTCTGTTACCACACATTTACCTTGTCTCTTCCATAACCCTTCAACAAATTGAAATAAAAGTCATGAGAAAATAACTTAAAGACAATAGAAATCTAAGCTAAGAAAAAAAATTTACATGATTTACACAATTTTTAACATCTTTTTGGAAAATTTGGTGGCCCTTAAAAGGGCCGTTTTGTTGTTGTATCCCCGTCAACAGGGATACAACGTCTTTATCTTTTTTTGCTGACCTGCAACCGCTACCACACCCTCGTACTCTTTAGTAACGGCCCAACTCCCGTCTTTGCGGGTTACACCCACATAGAACGGAAGTGCCCCTCTGATGTAAAAAGTTCTCTGACAGCCAGGGCTCGGTCGAATCTCCCTGGCTTTCTCCACCACTCTCTCCAAACAAAGTTCCATATCCTCTATCGACCAAAAGGTGGACTTCAGTGGAAATTCGTGGTGAATTTCCACATGAAGCGCCACGATATGTGCCAAAATCACGCCAATCTCCATTGTCAACACTAATGACGCCGTGACGTCAACATGACAGAAACGTGTACACAAAATGAATTCCGGTTATAGAAACGATACATGTTTCGGAAAACATGGCAGGAAAGATAACTCTGCATTTATCCAGGTTTGTGGATGGCAGTTGTATAGGCTGCATTAAACCCTCCGTTTTTTTTATTCCTTTTTTAATTTCTTTTTATAATTTTATATATACCTTTTGCTGCAGAGGTAACTCTTGGCTGAGTTTGGATACCTGTTTGTTTGATGTTCGTCATCGCTGATCTTCTCTTGCTCTTTTGCTGCTCATCGCTACTCGGGACCTTACTCGCGTGCTCATTTCGCTCCTGTTGCTTGTTGCTGTTCGTCATTCTGCTCATCTCTTGCTCATCGCTGCTCTTCTCTTGCTCCGTGCTGCTCATTGCTGCTCATAGCTGCTCACCACTGCTCTTCTCTTGCTCATCTCTTGCTCCGTGCTGCTCATCTCTTGCTCTTTGCTGCTCATCGCTACTCAGGACCTTACTCGCGTGCTCATTTCGCTCCTGCTGCTTGTCACTGTTCGTCATCGCTGTTCATCTCTTGATCCACCCTTTTTCCGCACTTCTCGGTCGTCTCAGGATCTTTCATCGGTCTCTTGGGTCTGATACTCTCACTGTTATGTCGAAGTCCCAGAGTATACGAAGTACACTATTGGATTATCTCCCCTTCTCCCGCTCTTCATTTGGGGATATTTTCTGTGAGGACCAAATGTAGGATTGGATTATGTCCCCTTACATCCAAGTAATACTGTCACCATTAGATCAATGGAGGGGTCACCTTAGCAACGGCGGTCCATTTCATTGCTCTATGATGCACTTCGTTTCTCTTCTCTTGCTCCATGGCGCTCTTCGCTGCTCTTTGCTGCTCATCGCTACTCAGGACCTTACTCGCGTGCTCATTTCGCTCCTGTTGCTTGTTGCTGTTCGTCATCGCTTATCTTCTCTTGCTCTTTGCTGTTCATCTCTACTCAGGACCTTACTCGCGTGCTCATTTCGCTCCTGTTGCGTGTTGCTGTTCGTCATCGCTTATCTTCTCTTGCTCTTTGCTGTTCATCTCTACTCAGGACCTTACTCGCGTGCTCATTTCGCTCCTGCTGTTTGTTGCTGTTCGTCATCGCTGCTCTTCTCTTGCTCTTTGCTGTTCATCTCTACTCAGGACCTTACTCGCATACTCATTTGGCTGCTGCTGTTTGTTGCTGTTCGTCATCGCTGCTCTTCTCTTGCTCTTTGCTGCTCATCGCTACTCAGGACCTTACTCGCGTGTTCATTTCGCTCCTGTTGCTTGTTGCTGTTCGTCATCGCTTATCTTCTCTTGCTCTTTGCTGTTCATCTCTACTCAGGACCTTACTGGGGTGCTCATTTCGCTCCTGCTGCTTGTTGATGTTCGTCATCGCTGCTATTCTCTTGCTCTTTGCTGCTCATCGCTACTCAGGACCTTACTCGCGTGCTCATTTCAGTTTTGGGGCTTCTGCTGCTAGTGGTGGTCGATTGTCGTTATTCAAAGATTGGATCTGTGCGAGAGCACCCTTACATTCAGGTCATTTGAAAGGCCACTGCATTTATCCAGGCTTGTGACTGGCTATCATAAGATAGGCTGCATTAATTCTCCTCAATTTTTTAAGGCCACTCTGCATTTGTCCAGGCTTGTGACTGGCTATATATATGTTTAAACATATATAGGCTGCATTACCCTCCTCCTTTTTTTTAATTTTTAATTTTTTTTTATATATATTTTTTGTTTTTTTTTGTAATATGTTCCAATTCCTCTGTCACATAGAGTAATTGCTGTCTTCAGCTGGTGGTGGGACGTAGTCGTTCAATACACGGTTAAGCAGATATTTTAGTTTTTCTACGGCATATTCCAATGATTCTTTTGATTCGTAGTCTTCCTCTTCTCTCAGGCGTTTAGCCGTTTTCTTGATCTTTCTATGTACGGGGTCTTTATTCATGTCTTGATGCCAGGACAGCAGTCCGAGTTAATGCTTTCGTATTTCGTCTCTTTATGTGTCAAACATGTCTCGATATGCTGCCAAGCGTGCCTCATTTTCTTCCATTCCGGCTTCGACTAGTTCGTTTACTTTCTGTGAGTATTTCGATTGATGTACTTGAAATGTTCTCTTCAAAATGACTTCCCATGGGGACTGTTCGCATTGCTCTTCGGAGTCTTCGTTGGATTCATGGTCACTGCTTTGTTCCGATTCCTCGTTATCGGCTTCTGTGGTGGTGTCTGAGACTGAATCACTATAGTCTGTTGAATCCTCTTCCATACCGTGTGCATTCTTTTTGTGTTGCACTAGGATGAAGTTTCGCTTGGACTGGTATTCACATATGTCACAGTTATACATTTAAGACGTCTTTCTTTCCTGGGATTCAATAGTAGAATGAGCTCCGGTCGTCCTGCAAGTGCTTATATTAGCTAGAGGTTCCTCAACGGCTTGTTGATTCATACACAAACGTTTGGCAAAGTATTCGTTTCGATATTGTTGCAGTTCAGATTTCACTTTTCTGATGAGCTCTCTATTAAGTCTTGTCCACTCGTTGTCAATCCTTCTACACCCCTTGCAGACATTCATGTTTTTGTAGAATTCCCCAAAGCTCTTGTTCATTTGACACTTTGTACATTTCTTGTTTGGATCCACTTTGCTGGGTCCTCCACTTGTGTTGTCCAGCCGTTTGGTTCTCTCCACTTTGGTTGGAAGTATTTTCCTTTTCATTTCTGGTTTTGCTTTGGTCTTTGAAAGATCCACAGGTATTAAGTATCTAGCAGGAACCAATAAACCGAGAGGCGTTTTCGACTCCATTGATACGTGTGTGTTGTTTGACGGTCTTCAAACAACTGACAAAATTAAACATAACCTCTCATTATATTTTCGTTAAAAGCTTTCCATTGGTGTCATGGTGACGAAGATTGTTTTTTTTTCTATTCATACAGACCTCCCAGTTCGCTCTTCGTTGTTGTTGCTGGTGTGCCGGGGAGAAGGTGGGTTTCTCACTGTTTCGTTATAAATCACCTCTTGGTCTCGTTGAAGTTACGATGAACATCAAAGATGGCTGCCTCCATGTAACGCGGACCTGAAAGAGAGCACCCTATGAAATAGAAGTTTTAGAGTCTCCGGACGGGAACGAATGTTCTCGGTCTCGTTGACACTTCCGGGTCCGTGACTGACGTCACTTCCGTAAACAATTCATGGGGAAAAACCACTACTTCCGGTTGCGCATGCGCGCAAATCACTTCCGGGTACTTCCGGTTCCTCCTACGCATGCGCAGACCACACATCCGGGTCCTAGCACGTGACTTACATCACTTCCGTAAACAAATCATGAGAAAATGTCGCGAAAAACCACTACTTCCAGTTGCGCATGCGCGCAAACCACTTCCGGGTACTTCCGGTTCCGGTTACGTCATTTCCGGTTCCGGTGACGTCACTTCCGGATCCTCATGATCCTCCACCACACCCACCACCACAAATAATAACTGAACTGTGCACCTATACAACGAAGAGTTCGCTCTTCGTTGTTGTTGCTGGTGTGCCGGGGAGAAGGTGGGTTTCTCACTGTTTCGTTATAAATCACCTCTTGGTCTCGTTGAAGTTACGATGAACATCAAAGATGGCTGCCTCCATGTAACGCGGACCTGAAAGAGAGCACCCTATGAAATAGAAGTTTTAGAGTCTTTCCAGACGGAAACGAATGTTCTCGGTCTCGTTGACACTTCCGGGTCCGTGACTGACGTCACGTCCGTAAACAATTCATGGGAAAAAACCACTACTTCCGGTTGCGCATGCGCGCAAATCACTTCCGGGTACTTCCGGTTCCTCCTACGCATGGGCAGACCACACATCCGGGTCCTAGCACGTGACCTACATCACTTCCGTAAACAAATCATGAGAAAATGTCGCGAAAAACCACTACTTCCAGTTGCTCATGCGCGAAAACCACTTCCGGGTACTTCCGGTTCCGGTAACGTCATTTCCGGTTCCGGTGACGTCACTTCCGGATCCTCATGATCCTCCACCACACCCACCACCACAAATAATAACTGAACTGTGCACCTATACTACTCAAGATCAAATCAAGATATGTTGCCTAGCAGTCAATCAAGATCAGTCTAGTTCAATTCAGCACAGGTAATGTTTAACATTGCATAATTCATTCTTAACTTTAATGAACTGGTCATAACCAGTCTTGATTGACTGCAAGGCATTATATCTTGTTTTGGTCTTGTTATCTTGATTCTGTTTGAACTCTCAGAAATACTAAAAATTAAGTCAGTCAAGATTAATGAAGACTAAATTGTCTATTTAAGACCAAAATGGTGTTACAAGACTAAGTGTCTTTGAGGTACATCAATATAATTGGCTTTCATGCCAGGTGAGCGATACCGGCTCAGCCCTCTGAGCCTCTAGTTTTAATCAGTTCCTTTTCCTCGTCCAAGTATAATGGTATTTTTTGAACGAAGATTCAAGGAGTAAAATATGTCCGAATCGGTTTGTCAATAACGACAAAACAGTTTTTAAAGGATTGGCTTAATTATGAAACTTGACTAGTAAATGTACCGGCGTATGTATGCATTAGACACGGGCCATTCATCTGAGGGCATGGGTTTGTTTCTTTAGTTTTCACCAGAAGTAAACTTTTTTATTTTACTAATTTTTTTTATACAATATTACTAACATTTTACAGACAAAAACAGAAAATAGATAACAGATTGCATCTTTGTTGTAAATGGTAATATTTCCATAATGCATTTAAATTTAGGACTTGTCCTTCTTAGTATATTCTGCCTTTGACTTTCAGTCTTGTGTATTTTTTTCAGGAAACACTTGATTCAGTTGTTGGGTCATTGAAACACCATTAGGTACATGTTGTAATTTTTTTCTTTATATAAACTTGTGTCAGACCTCCTATTTTTACGTATGGTCTAGCACTTAATCAGTATTCTAGTCTTTTTATGATGCATGAAATTAATTTTGAAGTATAATTAAAAACATTCAGTAAAAAAATAATGAAAAAGTAAATTTTTTGATAAATAATGATATCTCAAACTTTATGGCAAAATGGGGAAGACTATACTATTAAATTCCTTTTAAAGTTTGAAATCTCACCAAACAATTCCTCAAATTCTTTAACATTTTTTGGCAAATTTAAAAAATCTCACCCTTTACTGGGTTATTTTGGATTGATCACGTTGATGATTTCAAGAACTGATAGTTTATTTGTATAACATGAATAATTTACTCCTGAAATATAAAGATAAATATGTGGTTGAAACCAATAGTTTACCAGTGGACAGAACCTATTTTTTCACATTTCTGCACGGGAAAATAATAATCGGGGCGTGATATAGCAGTACAATCTATTTCCGCTACTTTTAAAGTTTTGTTTAACCTACCTTCAAAAGCGTGTTATTTATCGAAAACTGACAGATTCATTTCAATGCAACGTACTTTCATAGTAAAAGTTCAATACCTAACGTGTAATCCAACATTTTGGGGAAAATTACAAGTCGATATCGTGAGATCAGCAGCACCAGCAACAAATGCTATAAAAGTGTCAATATAAGATTGAACAAAAAACAACAGTTTACCAAAGAAAAAGTGAATAAAAGAACAAAACGCATACAGAAATGCTAAGTACTTGACGGTGATGAAATGGAGGAGAGAAGGAGGAAAAAGTTTAACAAAATTTGTAATGATTAATCTTTGTTCAACCATTCTGAATTGGTAAGTTATTATTGCTCAATTCTGATCCGAATACCGAATAGTATTCTTTAGCATAACAGTGCACCAAGTAGTTCCTAGTAACTTTGATTTTGTTTTAAAAATCAGTTAAATAAAAGTTAGTTTTCATTATTATAAAATAACCAGTGTAATGCGTATTGATATATTTGTTATAGACTTTTGATGCAGAGGTAACCCTTAGCTGAGTTTGGATAGCTATTTGTTTTAATTGTTTTGATTTTTGATATTTGTGCTTATTAGTTCATTATTATATCTTTAACCGGTTTTCCAATATTTTGATCTCGAGCACTGCTGATGAGTTGTCAGTCAACGAAATGGCCATACAGTGCATCAAATTTATTTTGGTATTTTGTGATACGTTTTATTACAACCACTGGGTCTATGTCACTGCTGGTGGACTGTTAGTGCCCGAGGGCATTATCAGCCTAGTAGCCAGAACTTTTGTCCTGTCATGATTCATTACTCAAGTGCCTTTAAATTTTCCGTTAGAAATTTGGCAAAAATTACCAGAAATTTTTAAGGCTGTTCCTTTTGATGCAGAGGAACCCTTAGCTGAGTTCGGATACCTTTTTGTTTTAATTGTTTTGATTTTTTATGGTTCTGCTTATCAATTCATCATTATAACTTTAACCTGTTTTCCAATATTTTGATCTCGAGCACTGCTGATGAGTTGTCAGTCAACGAAATGGCTATACAGTGCATCAAATTTATTTTGGTATTTTGTGATACGTTTTCTTAAATATGTTTGTTTTACTGCTTGAAAGAAGGTTTATGATTTATTTGTCTTCCTCCACTAGTATTGGCAAATGCTGAATTATCATTTTGATATTTCCATATCTTTTATTTCACTTGTGTCTTTTTTCCATAAAATTGGAAATAATTTGTTTTCTTTCAGTAAGGCAATCGAAAAACGAACATTGATCTAAATTTATAATAATAATTTATGATTACAGAAACTGTCAAATATGACACATAAGGCAATTAACAGTATCGCTCCCTTCTAAAATTATAACAACAAAGAGAATTAAAGAAGATAATCAAAAATAAAGATAACTGGAAATTTCAATAATGAAACACCTGGCTGTTAATAAACATCACAGTTTCTATTACAAAAAAAGTCAAACTGGAAAGATGAATTGTGAATACTACAAAGGGTCAAAGTACATCAGTGGACGAATAAAGCAAAACAGATAATCGATATAGTGAGGGCTGGTACAAACATTAAATGAATGTAGGACGTTTTGGACTAGGAAATTTAGGGCAACGGACGTTTCGGCCAAATTTTATATTTTCAAATAAGTAATCTAAATATCTATAAACAAATTTAGTAATATTAATGTAATGCAATTATATTTATTTTTTTATTATTTAGCTTATTCTTTTATTAAATTAAATAATTACTTTAAATGGTCAATACCATATGACGAATATAATAAATATGCAAGTCAAAGTGTCTGATAAGAATCATTTTACTTCATGAGCATCTATGTGTAGAGTGTCTCCATTGTGTGACATTTCGTAGAATTCATAAGTTGTGCCTATAAAGAGAATACCATATGATAAATAAAATAAATGCTTAAATCAACTTCAAGAAGTCAGACACAAATTACTTTGTTTCATGCGTAGCTTAATACTGGGTAGTTTTATTCACTTTCCTCAAAATTGCGCTAACAAGTCAATACCATATAATGATTCAAATAATTAAATTTCATTTAATATTTCCCCTTCCAGACATCTAACTAGAATTATGTTTCTTTAGGGAGATTTTTATATATTGTAGTTAAGTGCCTTTGTGTGAAGTAGAAATAACTCCAATTTCACGTTCACAAGATTCAATGACATATATACATACGGACAGGGTGAGTCCTATATACTCCTTCCCCCATTTGGGGGTATAATAAATAAAGAAAACAAGAAGCACTCTGACTGAAGACATTATATTGTAAGCTGCCCGTGAGTGCCTGTCCGTAACACCCACCGATAGTTCACAGTTTGTATCCTTCCATTACAAGAAAGATTGTTAATACATATCCACCATATAAGACCGTGTTAGTCTATGAACGTGACTCTCCTTTACCATAGGTATAAAAATATAAATTCCCCAACTGATAATTCATATACCTTAACTTCATGCAATAAGGACCCTGAGTAGACCTCAGTAATTGTAACTGTTACTCAAAGACGATGAGTTATTTGCTAGCTTATATATATTTCCTTTAGGAGCTCTGCCAAAGCAGGATTTTATTACACTCATATGTTTTGTTTAGTTATGTACTGTATTGTTGACCTCTTGTTTTCCTGTCAGCACTGGATCGTAAATGCATCCGTGTAGCAGAAGCTCCATATGACTATTTCTTTTAAATTAATCCTAGATTATCCCTTTAGGGTCTCCAAGGCCATTCATATTTGTAATACATGTTAACTTGTGGAGACAACTTTAGCATAAAGGAGCAACACAAGTGCCATTCAATAATAAGGACCTATAACTTAATTTAGTATTCGCCAAAGGGTCGTCTCCCTGAATGTATTATTTTTGATATGTAATTCTAATGGGACATCATGATCCGTGTGACAAAATAATATGGTAGCGTTATGGCTTTGCCCCTATTTACGTGTTTCCATAATGGTAAGGTTGTCCCCTTGGAGTAGAATCCCCATAAATAATCAACAGTTCCTAAGTATTGATTGTATTTTTATATGTTCTCATTCCGATTAAATGCAGTTTTCCTGTTTTATTTGGTTCCCTGTATTTTCCCAGTTTCTATTGTGATAAACGTGCTTTCCATATATGTAAGAATTTTTGGCGAGAGTTTCCGTATATTTTCGTATTTTGCCGGAAAATATAATTCAATGATAATAACATTTATTTTTGGTCCTAAATGTACATAGCATTTGTATGCACAATAATCCTTATTTTATACATGTTATATAGTAATAATCCTTTGGTTAGGAGCGATGTCCGACGTGAGGGAAAAGCATAAATAAAACCCGCGATGTGCGTCAGTGGAAACAACTGTCATCTCATTCACATATTCCATGGTTTCCGTGATTCAGAACGGCCCACGGCGGCCTTTAATTTACTATTCAATCCTAAGTAAAATCCATACCTCTGATTTAGACTTCAAATGGTGGTTAAGAATAATTTAGAATAAGCGATGTGCTTCGTTCAGAATTTTCACGCTATCTGACACACTGTGCGGGGGTTGTATTTATACAAATATCCCAAGTTTAGGCGTGGCTTACGATTAACCAATCAAAAGCCGTCCTTGCCATGATGGACAGGGCGGTCAAAATGAGAAAACTGACAATTACTTAAAATCATGAAGTGTTATAACTGTCCGGTCGATGTCCGTTTGTTTTATATCAAAAACGGACACTAATGATACTCTTAACTTATCAAATAAAGCCACTATACACGAAAGGACACCTTTCCTAGCCGGCGCATTAATTTAGCAGACGAAACGCCGGGTGACGCATCGCACCCAACAATAAAAATAGTTCACAATACAATCGAGAAAAATCGATATAACATTTGTGTCCGGCAGGGGACTAAAACTGTCCGTGTATACTACTACTAATATAAAGTTAAAATTTAAACTTTGCCGCCATGAAACTTGGAGATTTAAAAATACTTGATCACATGACTTGACGAGGTTGAAGTTGACAGCATGGCGGCCTCCAGGAAAATAGAAAATGACAACAAAAATGTTTTGCAAAAATATGGCTAAACGGCAACAATAATAATGATAAAAATGAAGCGGTCTTGACTAGTAAGTGATGAAAATGACTAGAATCATTCAATGAAAGTGTGAGAACAAGCAATTAAAAGGAAAATGTAAAAATAAATATTTATCCTGCCAGGACAGAAAAATACATAAAAATTGTCAACAAACAGGCAAAAATTACATTTTATGCCCCTAGATTCAAATATTAGACATACAAACATGCTGATAAATGTTTCCTAAGTAAGGATTAGCAATAATTTAATATGAAGACCACCCCATTCCCTCTATTTATGAAAAATGCACCCATTGAGAAAAAAACATTACAATAGCAAGCCCTAATCCTTACAATATGTTTTAAATTATCACTTTGTTTAGCCTTCAACTTGCCCTGCATAGCCCAACTGATAACCAATTTTCCCGTTGGTCATCTTTTAGTTACACAAGTATCCTGGTATGGTGTGTTTGTTGTGTTTCATTCTCCTGACTTTGTCTTTTCCTTTGACTTTAATTTTTTAACTATTCGCATTGTTGTGTCGCTTTTGTATTCTTTTGCGGATATATATTATCAAAACGACGCAGGAAATACAACACAAAAACTAACGCTGTATCAGTGTGAACTCTCATAATAAGAGGAATTAACGACATCTAGTGCATACAGATTAAAAGGTACCATCCCCAAAGTCCTCCCTATTAGCTATCAGATAACTCAAATACATGTACATGTTGCTGGTTGTTATTAGGACACTTTATTTTAAGACAAATAATCTGAAAAAAAAAAATTGTGATATACTTTAAATGTACATGGCCACTACGTTCAATTTTAACGAGCATTAGCCAAAAAGACTGTAGTTATAGAACGGCATAAATATATTTATATCATACCAAAAGAGAACTTCAAGGCACTAGTTTGATCCTTATAGCATAACTTCCTTTACTTCTCAAATAAATGTTCACTAATGCACTGTCATTGTCTTTTTGTCGAACCTGCGACTTTTGTCGCGGAAGCGAGACATAGCGATCCTACATTCTGTCGTCACCGTCGTCGAAAACATTTACATTCACCCTGTGGTTAAAGTTTTTTAAACATTAATAACTTTCTTAAACCATCCAGTATTTTTACCAAACTTCGACAGAAGTCAAATGATACTATCTAGAGGAAAGTTTTGTTATGATTTTTTTCTCCATTTTCCCATATTTTACTTATAAATGGACTTGGTTTTTCTCCCAGTTAACATTACATACAGTTTGCCATTAAAGTTTTTAAAACATTAATTACTTTCTTGAACCATCCTGGATTTTTACTAAGCTTGGACAGAAGCTTGTTCATGTTCATTAAATAACATTGTGGGGAAAAATTATTTACACAGGCGAGACACTGGGTTCCGTGGAACCCGTTCGAATTTTTCGTATATTATTCTCATCCTCTCTAAATTTTGTTTTTTTTTTATGGGAATTTTTTCGTCCTGAATATGCAAAAATTACTTATAATTTAAGTAACTAGAATTTAATTACAAAATGTTGGCTATTATTGTTAGTTTCATATTCGGTACATTTACATTAATTAAATATGAACCATTATTTCCATCATGACTTTTATCATATATGACAGTGTAGCTCTCTTTCATTTTCTACTTACATCAAATTACCTTGATATATTAGATAATAAAGCTGCTACATGATTTATTTCGTTAAAAATTGTTTCTAACTACTGAGAAAAAAATGGAATTGACTAAAAAGGGAGAAAATTCTTAAATTTACAGTTCTGTGAATCTTATCTTGATCTCCCAAACTGGTTGTTCAATTTCTAATGGAGCGAATGGAAAAATAAGAAATGACCAAAAGAACAAAATATTGTTATTAAAAATCAAAACAAGTCATATACCACAGACATGTAAGATGTGTATCGTAATATATCTACGTCAATTGATATAACCATAAAAATAGGGTGTCTAAAGTCATTTCAGAATATTTGTCTGGATCATCGTGTGCCATATTCAATGATCGGAGAACATGCTATCTTTCTGTTTGTTTCTAAAACATGTCATTCCTCTTTTAAAAATGGATAAAAAATCACTGAAAATAGATAATTGTCTTGACCATCTTGTTTAACTGCAAATTGAAATTCTTGAAATATTCTCTACCAGGGGAACAGCTAGGCTGGACTCCAGTAGCAAAGTGAAGTTAGGCTGTGGATGTCCAAAGGCATCTCTGAAATCAACACAATGTGCCTGCTGATCAGAAAGCAAACGAATAATAGCAATCTGACAGTCGTCAAGGTGCTCGTTATTTCAAAAGCACCTAAGAGTAGCTATAGACTACCATTTAAAATTAAACTTGAAGCATAGGATGTTAGTTCTGAAAGGCTTTGAATTATTCAGAATTATAATAAAGGTGACTGTATAGATCATAGACTTCTCTTAAAAACCAATCGGTTAGTCTAGTTAATCATTAATCTAGAAACAATCAATGGCGTGCGCTTTTATTATTAATGTTACTTGTCTCTTGGGATGGAAATAAAATTTTGTAAAATGAAATTTGCATTGAATTTCACACTTTTTTTTCTAGTTTTCAGATAAGCTACCATGACAACGGCGTCCTTGTAATGTTTTGAAAAAAAAATTAAATGTCACTTTTTCAAATTAACCAAGATCAATATAAATGTGCCAAAGTTAAAAAAGAACATTGTAAATCATTATGTTTCACAGGTATAATTAGAGAATATGTTATTTTTAATTTGTTTGGTTCTAAAGTTTTTCATCCAGTTTCTAAAAAACCATTTTAAAATGGACAAAAACGGGTAATTTCTTGCTCTTTCAGTTGAAAACTTCGGCGTTTACACTGTCTACATTAAATTGTTTTTCTTCAAAAAAATCACAAAAAGGTGTGAATTATTGGATTTTGTTGTTGGTTACCTTTAGCCTTCAAAAATCGAAGAAATATAATGGAGTTAGTGATTGAACATGACTACATAAGGGTTTTCTTAAATAGCTCAGAGAAAGACACATACATGTAAACCCTAAAAGTTTCTGTCCCAAATAAATATCCGTTACTTCAAGAATATTCATGTAAAATGTAAGGAAAGGTCAAAAGAGGGATCTTTTCTACATGCATCAAAAATAACAAAATATTAACCATTAGTATGTTTTTTTGTCAAAAATTGCAAAATTTACATATTATTTTATTCATCTTCATCACCTATCACCAAAATTTATCAAATATCAATAATTTCTATGTGTTTGAGAACATCTTTTTAAAACTGATTAAGTTATCTTCATTCACCATGTTCATCAAAACATTTTTTCTTAAATTCTGAAAATATACTAGTTTAAGGATTTTTACATAATGTATCGTTCAGTTAAATTTAAAACAGTGTGAAATATTTTAATAACTTAAGTCATCAAGGTGAATTTTTCTTTGCTCTTATGGAAACAACACACAAAAAAGTACAAACAATATTGAGGGGAAACAATGTAGCGTATTCCTATTAAGGTTGTCTGACCATGCCAGAAATCTACAGAATATTTGATAACAAAATTATCGATAATGTGTATGTAATCGACTTTGGTATTACATGACATTTAAAATTTGTAATCAGCAAGTGATTCTTTTCATTATTAAACACCATGTCCAAAGTGTGAATCGTTACTGAAATTGATTTATGTAAGCTGTGGCTATTCTTATGCAAACACATCATTATGTTTAACGTCAAGCTTCAATTATTACATTCATATATAAGCAGGACGAGCACATGTTGGTACAAAATGTATGAACACTGCCTTTCAACATGCTAATCATATCCGGACACATTAATTTGACTCATAACTGACGATTCTTTTCTCTTTCTCCTAAATGTCTCTTCTTTCGCGGAAAAGCACTCATTACCAACATTAAAACCAGCCGATGAATATTTCCCATCCTCGAGATACCACCGAGTTAGTTGGAATTAAAAGATTAATCTAGTACGTTAAATTAAATTAAGGTATCCGGACCATAAATGACCACGTGATTATTTAAAACTTCCCGGATGTTCCATACAACGCAATTGAAATGACCTCGGTAATTATCGGCAAACTTCGGAAATTCTAATATGCTAACTAATTTTTACAGACTCTGCATATAAGCAACAAAGTGTGTTTCAACTTGAGAAAAATATATATATACACAATTCCAGCGTTTAAATTGTTTGGTTCCGCCATTCAGGGTCAAAAAGAGATACATTTTTTTATCATTATCTATTATGGTCCGGATACCTTAACATCGTTATATGTATACCAGATAATGTGTCAATGTTTGCTTTAAACTACTACGTACGAATTTTACTATTCTGAAATTACCTCGACGGTATTTGTTTTTCTATTTTGCATTCAAGAATATACATGCACTGATTGATGTACTATATATTGTGGGGACTTCTAAGCATTCGTAAAATATTTCTTTTCTCGCTGTCACTTAATACATGTTCGTCATTATGTAGAGATTTGAGAAAATGGTTTTCTTTTCTGCAGAAAAACGATTACATTTATTATAATTTTCTAATCGGCCGCTAACAATAATAAAGGATGGTAACACTACTAAATCAAGGGGACGTCCTAAAATAAAACATGACAATATGTAAAATACACTGATCTTGACGTTCTTAACCGATTATACCAATGTTACCTAATCTTAACCGATCTAACTGGTTCTTAAGAAGGTTGGATTGACCCAATAACAGAAGTTGTCCACTGCAAGCGATCTGATCGTAAAAGTAGATTGAAATAATATTCTTTGATACCAATTTTGATGCACAAGATGTGCACATTTCGTCGATTTCGTTGTGCTCTAAAATGTTGAAAACGAAAATCCCAATCCAAAACACCGAAGAGCTAATTCAAAAAATGCCAAAATGACCAAAAGCGGCAAAGCCAAAACTAACTTAGGACAGAGCTATGCACGAGGAAGTTACTCCTCAGTTTTCACAAATTTTACAATTTTGTACATTTATAACAGGAAATTTTAAGAAAATCTTGTTTTGGTTTGAAATTTTTTCATGGCGAAAAATCAAGATTGAAATTGCCGGTCAAAATCAAAATCGAGTAATTGTGCTGAGTAATAAGTTTTTATTTCAGTTAATTTTCTCTCTTATTTAACATAATATTTAAGAGAATACTTCATGGTTTTGGTTCCTGTCTATTGATTTAGATTCTCTGTAATGATAAATTAACACCGTAGTTTGATTATGCCGAATGTACATCAATACATATTTAGGTCAATTAGTTCGTTGCTGTCAGATTATATCTATAAATGAGTTCAATTAGATCTTCGTTGTAAAAATAGCATTGTTTTCTTATAAAATACAATGGATTCATGTATCTTCCCTAGTGAAATCAATCTTGCAATGAATTGTCCGCCGAGGCGACAGTGAACGGTAACTCAGAAAACAATTACTACGAAGATATAACGAAAATAAATGAAATATACAGTCAACAAAAGAGAATGAGAACAAGAAATCACAAAAACTAAAGCACTAATGTAAAATCCTACAATCTGGAAGAGACAGAAAGTTTTCAGTCTGAGTAGGGTAACAACACCCTCTGTAGTCATTTATTTAGGAAGGACACGATTTTTAGAAACAGTTGTTTAAAATCATTAATACTAAAGGAAGAGACAGTTTTTTTAAGCGGTAAAAACTCTGAAACCATAAAATGTAGGAAATGTTTGAGATATAACATATAATAGTGACATTCAGTAGTTCCCAAGTTTGCCCTCAGAAGAATTTCTTTTTCTTAGAAAACTGAGTTTTGTGTGAAAATGTTCTAAAAAAAAACGCCCATCATTAGGAAGAGTATTATTCGCTTGATTAATATTTTATTATCTCCCCTTTTGAACTAACATTTTTGCTAAAGTTAATTTCATTTTTGTGATAGTATCTATTTTGGTAAAATTTAACATTCTATAAAACGGGAATAATCATTTAACATCTAAAAATAATTATTATGATTAGATATTCGGTTTAACTTAAATATTTTTTCAAAAGATATAGTTATATGGTACCATGATGTATGATTAGTATGTCTGATTTAAAGCCTATTGTTCAAACGATTTTGATCACTTTCTCTATTTGGTTTGGAGCTTGCTTATTTGAATACTTTACGAAATGTTATTGTTCGAACGTATTCGATTCCGAAAGGTATGAAATCTGTTAAGAATCGCATTTTCTCCATTTGGTTTGGAGCTTGCTTATTTGAATACTTTACGAAATGCAAAGCCGAGTTCCCCTCCTAGAAGGTTCGGTTTAAATTTTAGAAGTTTAATCGAAGATTTCAGTTTCTAAATTAAAATGGAGACTACGTTAAAAATTTCCGCTTAATGTCTTTACCACCAAGTATGTTTTTCTAGGATTATTATTTCTGGGGTCATTTTTACTTTACCAGTGTTGTTTTTCCCAAATTATAATTATTTTTGATATAGAACTATTACCTTTTTGTAAGGAACTCCTATTTAAATTTTTTAATTATGTTTCGAATCGTTCTATGTTAACATGGTTAATAAAATACCAAACAAGTAACACCACCGTGAAACATTGAATGAAAATATTGTTTACACAGTATTAATAGTAGGTAAACTAGATTTAAACATATGAAAGCCCCAATTTATTTGATCACCGTCACAGGAAACGCGTGATTCAGTCAATGTACATCTTTTAGCATTTTAATGTATAATTTACAACTAAACGCGTTTCAAAAATCACATGGCGTGTACACAATATTATGGTACATAATAGGTTAGACCAAATAATTAATCCGTCTTGGAAAAAGTTTACTTGGACGTGTATTACATCGATGAGTCATCCAAAAAAATAATTATAGCCTTGAGACGCCATGATTATCTGGACTAATAAATAAATAATAGGTCCAGTTGTGTACAATGAACATTTACAGTATGTTAGTTTGTCATTTAAATAAAATTAAAAAAAATGATCACAGGCTGAGCACCTACATGTACGGTGTGTCTGGTCTTCACGTGGCGTGTACATGATAAACACTCAGAATGGAATGGTTGTCCCCCGGATTGTTCCCTAAGTATTAAAAGACTAAAGTCCAAGGGAAAGGACAATGCTTAGGAAACAAACAAAGACATAATGATAATACAAAATTGTTAAAGAAAAAACACATTAAGACTAACACCACTGTGCATCCCCTTACAGCAGATATACATTGCTCTTTTCTGGTACCTATTGCAATAGTATGTAGGTGTACCGTAAATGGAAACAGGCTGCAATTAACGGTACACTAGCGGCAATTGACGATACACTTCTATTGTTGAGATAATGCATTGGTTACCAGCACCAATGACCAATAAATAGCAATATCTGGTGTACGGGGATGCACAATGAACACGCATCCATAAAAATCAGCTGAACCAGAAAAGTATGAGTCTTCTCCTCCGTAAAGACACCCGCCGAGATTGTCGCATAAAATTGAAACTGTGCTATCAATGATATAGGTTTTTGTTTGCAATCTACCTCTTCACGATTTTTTTATTAACCTGCAGCGTCAGTATTGTTAAGAGACTTCAACTTTTCTCCACCTTTTTTACCTATCAAATATCGACTCCCTTACCTCTCCCGCGAGAATCGCGGGTTCCTTCTAGTTATTTTAAAAGAAAGTATTCCACTCTGTTGGCAAAGTAGACCTTATAGTTTCCAAATTAAAAAAAAAAGTTTCACAATACATGTATTCGTATACCGAGAGATTTATTCAACTTCGTCATATTTGTTTAAAAGGACAATGGCGTAAGATCAAAGTAGACCTTGTTCAGTGGACATCTTGTTTGCCGTGGGTTACAGATATTATTACTGTTTCTGTTTTGGTCGAACTGGATTTTGACTATGAAAGACCCATTCGATTCTAATGATCATGTTTTGAGGATTTCGACGGTCGAAAGTTTTAATTTCGAGTAAAGTCAAGAAATACCAAAAAGACATTCGAAGGCGGGGAGTTACCTAACGAAGTTTAATCCAACATTTTGGGGTAAATGACAATTCGATATCAAGAGATCAGCAGCACCAGCAACAAATATTATATACGTGTCGATATAAGATATAGAAAGGATTACTAAAGAAAAAAAGAGAATAAAAGAACACAAACAAATGTAAACTAGATTGAGGCATTCGGAAACAACAGCTATCCCCTCACTCTCCATATGTTGTATCTGTGCACCTTCTTCACGGTCAAATCTTTGAATACAGGCCCAAATTTGGAAAGTCAAACTTGTAAAACCTCACTGTTCATTTGCATACAGTGTGTGACAATACTGTATAGAAATAAAATACATAAAATGAAAACTGAGTTTAGGTCACCAGCTTACAACTCCCAATTTTATACAGACCCCAATTTTTGAAAATCAAAATTCTAAAACCTTATTTGCATCTATGTACAGTGTACAGAGGAGTTGAGGTCACAAGAAAGTGTGAAGGACAGACGTACAGACGGACGGGGTCGATAATATATCCCCGAACTTCTTCTTAGGCGGTGATAACCAGAAAACTCGTACCGAAAGAAATGACGGTGAAGGTATGGAGGAGAAAAACAAACAATATTTGTAATAATTATAATTTTTTCGTCAAACCATTATATTGCTTTATGCTGATTGGATAATAGTGCACCAAGTATATTGTATTCATTTTGATTTTGAAAAAAAAATCAGTTACATAAATTTTATGTACTTTTTTATTCTAATATAGGTAAAATCAAGAAATACCAAAGTGTTATTCGAAAGGGGGGGTTGAGACAACTGACAAAATCCGGAGAACAACGACGACCAGACCAAAACAATACAAGCACTACAATTATTAACTAAAAACATATGAACAATATGGACCCCACCAAAACCAATTGTAATGCGTATTTATATAGTTTTTGATACGCTACAATGTATATCTTTTATTTCACTTGGCCTTTCCCTTCCAGAAAAACAAATTAAAATTCATATAAATCATATAAAAAATGAGTTGTCTGTCAACGAAATGGCCATACAGTGCACCAAATTTATTTGGGTATTTGTAATACATTTTATTTATAATGATAAACTAGAAAGATAACTTCAAATTCTTTCAGAGCATGTTGCAAAGATCAAAAACAATTTAAATATATTTACGAAAGTTAACGGTGCGCATAAATGGATTTTGGACCACGTGTTAATGTTTACTATTTACGTGTATGTGTTTACTGTAAGCACATAGTATGTGTTTATGCCCGTTATGATTGGGTGGTATATAGCCGCAATGCGGGTTTTATGAGTTAGGATGTATGTGCATTCCGTGTAAAAGTTGTAATTAAGCAGTTTTATGATATTTAGTTAATCGAAGTTTTGTCTACCAACCCGTGTAGTAGCAGTTCGTAATGGTGTTAATGCCCACCCACCCATTTTTTAGTATGATTTAAACACTGCATACTGGTATAAGTCCGTCAAAATCAAACACATGTATGGAAAAAAAACTTTGAAATACTACTAGAGCTATCTAGAGCCATACACCAACTATGGATTGCCTAAACACTGATGACATATTGTACAACTGTTTAATATACTGGAAAGCAAGACAATACCTAATTTAACTTTGAAATGATGTAGTTTTCTCTTTTGAAGATAGCTTTGTGCAACGACTGAGTGTTGGATGTATATAGAAATTTGGGACGTTAATCTGATAATTTTGGAATTTGTTAATCCTGTTTATATGTTGAGTTTTATTTAATAAATGATTTATATTCGTTTGAGCTTGGCGAATAAGAATATAAATTTGTTTCCCGTTCTCTGGCTCACTATTTTAACTACCATTGAAATATGTACGTAACTTTACTTTTTACTTTTACTTTTAATAATGTCCTTGCCTTCTATTTTACTTTTCTTGTTTCCTTTTTGGGTTGTCATAACTAAAATTATCATTATTGTAATCAAGAAAATTAACACCAATCATTGTTTTTCTTTATTTGATGTGTTGCTCCTTAGATATATTTGTCCTTTTTACAGTTATATTAATATATGTATGATATATTGTAATTAATCTGCTTCTTATGGGCGCTTTGATTAGCAAACAAAATATCTGTACCGGTATCTGTGCTATAAACTAAGCATATACGTAACATCTAATAGGCCGTATGTTTAGGAATAAGCATGAAGAAAATACGGTGAACTACGGATCCCCGCTGGAGACACAAGAAAAAAATTATATCGTTATCTCGATTTATAAATATCGTTATCTCTATTTATTATATCGTTATTTCACTTAATGATATCGTTATCTCGATTAATTATTATCGTTATCACAACCATATGTTCAAGATTCTGATATGTGTAACATTATTTGAGCACAGTTTTGCCCGATGGTTAGCGAGAAACATTTAAGCAAATAATGTTACTCATATTACAATCTTATAAAATATATGGCTCCTTTGAATTGTTTCGATTCTATTATGGCAAAAACGGAAATTAGGTAAACGAAATGGTACTACAACTGCCATTTTGATTTTCTTAAATCGAAAACGCTAGAAAAGTAAACACAATAAATTTGACAGTAATAAAATTTACTTCTTTTTTTTGTACTTTGAAGCATAAAAAGTCCCAAACATTATATCCCCCGTTCTGACAGTTTCTCTGGTGAGACTCAAAAGCAAGGCGGTGTAATTTTGACTATTACGTATGATGCGTTCTACCAATAATAAATCGAAAACTAGAAATTGGTGCCATCATAAACGATGACCACCCCTGCACTGCACAAGTCAAGAACAATTAACAGTTAAAAAATTAGCAATTTCAAAATTTCAGTCTGAAAATTGGAACCCTGAATCAAATTTCAGAATTGAAAACCTTATTGCACATCTGCACACACATGTAGTGAAGAACAATTTATAAACAAATAAAACCACTGAAACAAAAAATGAATGAGTATTTTCAGAGACAAGGCAAAATTAGCAATTTCGCCATTTTCGGTCCCAAATTTGGAACCCTTAACTGATTTTCAAAATTAAAAACCTTTTTTGCAAATCTACAGATAATAAAGAACAATATTATATACAAATAAATTTGCTTTATTTAATGAAAAATGAAAAAGGGGTTTAAGTCACACGCTAAATTCACTATTTCCGAAATACAACCCCTGTGGGCCCTAAGTTGTTTAAATCAAAATTCTATAAAACCTTATTGCGCATCTACATACAATATACGACAATATTGTATAGAAATTAAAAGCATAAAATGAAAAATGAATAAGGAGTTAGTCACAAGCTCAAATTTCCAATTTTCGAAATTCGACCCCTGTGGGCCCCATTTTTGAAAAACAAAATACTAAATGCTTATTGCGCATCTACATACAGCATGTGACAATACTTTATAGAAATTAAATGCATGACGTGAAAAATGAATGAGGAGTTTAGGTAAAAAGCTCCAATTCCAATTTTCGAAATTCGAACTCTGTGGGCCCCAATTTTTGAAAATCAAAATTCTAAAACCTTATTGCACAACTACATACAGTATGTGACAATACTGTATAGAAATTGAAGCATAAAATGAACTAGAAATCTGGACCGTCGGGGTCGACAGTAATCCCCGCACCCCCTGTAAGTAGTTGGGCCACTTACCTATAGTAAAAAATATAATACCTTATTCCCATCCAAAAATAGTGTGCAGTCATTCTATAAAGAAATTAAATCAATAAACCTAATGAAAAATGAAAATATCTTAGTTCACAAGCTTAAACCGACAGTTTTTGAAATTTGGCCTGCGTGAGCCCCCGGATGAAATCGATATTCTAAATCCTTATTGTGCAACTAAATATAGTGTAGAACAGTACTATATATAAGCAAACTGAAAGCGAAGTTAACGTCACAAGCTTAAATTAAAATTTTCCAATTTCGACCCATATGAAAATTAAAATTCTAAAACCCTATTGCACACCTGCTTATGGTGTTTGACAATACTGTATAGAAATAAAATGCTAAAATTGAAATGTCACAAGCTTAAATTGATAATTTTTCGAAATTCGACCCCTGTGGGCCTCTTGTTTAGAAATTCACAAAATTCTAAAACCTAATTGCGCATCTGCATATAGTGTATGACAATACCGTATAGAAATAATATGCATTAATTGTAAAATTAAAGAGGAGATTAGGTCACAAGCTTAAATTGACATTTTTTCGAAATTCGACCCAATTTTAGAAAATTAAAATTCCTAAACCTTATTGCGCATCTGCATATGGTGCATGACAATACTGTATAGAAATAAAATGCATAAATTGAAAAATGAAAGACGAGTTCGGGTCCAAGCTCGAATTCCAAATTTTCGAAGTTTAACCCATGTGAGCCCCTTGTTTAGAAAATCAAAATTCTAAACCGGACGGACGGAGACAATCACTACATTCCCGAATTTTCTTCGAAAGTGCGGGGATAAAAATGTATGAGGAGTTTAGGTCATAAGCTTAAACTTCCAATTTTGAAATTCGACACATGTGGACCCCAGTTGTTAAAAATCTAAATTCGAAAACCTTATTGCGCATCTAAATTCAGTATTTGATAATACTGTATAGAAATAAAAAGCATAGTGATGTGCGAGACCGTATAATAAGGTGTTATTAAAATTTAGTTTATCTCAACAAAAGTCATATAATTTGAGTTGATTTCCTCCCTAATTTAATATAATATTTAAGAGAATATATGGAACAATTCATCGTTTCGGTTCCTGTCTATTGATTTATATTGTCTGTAATGACAAATTAACACCATAGTTTGATTATGTCGAATGTACATCAATACATATTTAGGTCAATTAGTTCGTACCTGTCAGATTATATCTATAAAATGTAGATCAATTTTTCTAAAAATAGCATTCTTTTCTTATGAAATACAATGGATTAGTACATCTTCCTTGGTGAAATCAATAGACTTGTGTGTTGAGGCGTCAGTCATACAGTGCTTTCCCTTGTAAATTGGTCACGTTTTATACTTAATAAAAAACTCAGCTTAATAAATTCATTTCGTATTGATTGATTGATGTTCACTCCTGAAATACATTGTGAAATTTTGTGAAAATAAAAAAGAAACAACTCACGGGTTTCAGGGATCCCTCAGAGACCCAGCAATAGTAAAATAAACTCAGACGCTGCGCGTTAAATAATTGCACAAAGTGTACATCTTTATGAGCAAACTCATGAACGGAACTACTGAGCTACTTTTGATCTAAACTTATCCGGATTAGTATTTGACCATGTGATTATTCAAAAATCCCGAACGTTCCCTACATGTACAACATAATTGCAGAAGATCTTGATATGTAACGTATTTCCACAAACAAGGGGTAAAACGAAGTTTGGGGGTATATAGGTTTCAGTATGTGTGTCCGCCCGTCTTTCCAAAATAACGTTGTCCTCCTACATTACTTGCATGATTCTCATAAAATTTTACGGAGTATTAGATCATTATATGGAGATTTGCATATTGCCAGAAATTTCTCTTTAGATATGAAATGTAAAAGATATGGCTGTTTTGACTTAGGCAATTTTTAACAAGACTTCGTTCCATGTGTTGTCCGAAACTCCTTCATTACTTGCATGATTCTCGTGAAACTTATTGGAGCGTTAGATCACTATATGGACATGTGCATATTGTCAGGAATTTCTGTTTGGACAAGAAATGTAAAAGAGGGAGGACAACTATATCTAAGGAGCAATTCAAAAACCCCAATCCATTAGACAGATAAAACCCGGGAAGACAAATGAACAACCACAAGCACAACAAATTAACACTGAAAACTACAAAACAATGAACAACACGAACTCCTATGGCTGTTTGGACTTAGGCATTTTTAACAAAACTTCGTTCCATATGTTGTCCGCAACTCCTCCTACATCACTTGCATGTTTCTCATGAAACTCTATTGCGTGTTAGATCCCATTATGGAGATGTGCATATTTTCAGGAATTTCTGTTTGGGCGAGTAGTTTGAAACATATGATGACTTTATCTTTGTGTAGGCTTCAAAACAGATATGGGGGGAGGGTATTAGTTCCTTTCAGGACAGTTCTAGTTGAATTTGTTCTTCAACCTTTTGGATTGTTGTTTTGGTTTTCAACATTTTAGTGCTTGAGCATAACTGATGGGTCGTAAATCGACGATATGTACACATCTTGTGCATCTTTATTTGTATCAAAAAATTTATTATCTATATCAAATTTAAGATATATGTCCTAAATGAGTATATTTTTTCCAGTAAAATGTTTTGTGCCTAATTTGTGTTTTAATGCCTGACAGTTGTTTCAGTGTAGCCATAAACATATTTTTACTTTGTAATAATACACTTTCATCCGAAACCACTTTGCTAATTGGGATGAAATGTCGTTTGAATGATCTCGCTTAGTTGTCTTCAAAATTTGTATTTTTTGCTTATTGGTACTTAAACAAGATTGCATGTGCTGATGTACATGTAATAATATCGTTCCGTAAATAACCGTCATCCATATATATAACTATATATAGAGAATTCTTAGGTTGAGGATTGATATTTTCTTGTAAATATAAAATTCAATTACAAATGTAAGTGATATTAACTAAAGAGGAGGACATAACTTGAAAGATTTCCGGAATTGCACATTTTTCACTTAACATTTTGGTAAACACCACCACTAAATCATACTTGTATTAACCTTATACATACTCTTCTGTAAATGATTTCGTGTGTTTACTGCAAAGTTAGATGCATTTTGTCTAGCGTTAAATGACTTTTCAATTTGACAGGTTAGAAATAAAAACCAAATATTTTACGCAATGATATGTATTGTTAGAGCAGATTCTGATACACCAAATTCTTAAATATGCATATGAACTGCATTTTTTTTTTTTGTTTTTTGTTTTTGTTGAATTACGAGAATTTCTCTAGAATTTATCCCAAAGAAAATAAAAAACGTTGCGAAGGAAAATGTTATTTAGGACACTTCGTAACAGTTTAAGATGAATAATTTAAAATGACAGCCCAACATGACGTACAACGAGCGCTAATGCTTAAAAATTGTTTTCTATATCAAATAAACATCTCTAATGTACATATATCACAAAATATTTTATTAACGTTTGTTCTCGGCAAATAAAGTACTTTCAGCCGGAATTCGGTTAGTTTTAAATCAATGTTTATCTTCCTCGTATAGAAATAGCTTTGTCCTTGCGTGGTTTTGGCTCTAAGTTTTGGTCATTTTGGCATTTTTGTTGTTTCGGGCCTTGAATAGCACTGATGGGTCATAAATCGATGAAATATTCACAACATGTGCACCAGAATTGGAATCATATAATTAAAGGAATGGGGGAAATTGCTATTGAACGTCTTCGTCCTAAATCTTTTCAGAAGAAAAGCTTAATTCAGACGAGTAGTTTATGTCTGTACTTTGTAAATCAATGCTCTTCCCTTTAATTATTGAAATGTTATGGTTTTTCGCAATACCTTATTTCCATAAAACAGTAATTTAACGGTATGGGTTGTGATTATTTTCACAAATTAAATTTGTTTTTGAAACGGGATTAATTTAACAATGTTTAATACTTTTTATTTAGGATTTGTACTTCTAACTCACACAATTTCAATTGGTAAATTTTAAAATCTTACCGTAAAATAAACTTGCATAATTTTGATGAAATACATTGTAGTTGAAATAAGCGCAGGGGCGAATGAGAATAGATTTGTTTTGACATTAAGAAAAAATGACCGAATTACTGTAATTTCAGATACATATAATAATCTTGCATAATTCTCAACTTAAAAGATTCATAATAGCTTCCGACATTCACTTCAAGTAAATATCGACAAAAGAATACCGAAGGGACAAAACAGTGGGAAAAGTCCACAAATTCGAAGTCCAAGGAAAAGACAAAGCTAGGGGAATGGAACACAAGTTTAAAAGTAATTAATTTTGTGAAAAGTGAATCGCCAAAATAATTCTTTTTCTACATTGTTATAATAACAGTTTTTTTTCTGTGTGAATCGCACCTGTGAAAATGTTTGACAGTTTGTGGAGAGAAGTATTAAATCAATATCATATTTGATTAGAATTCAATATACCTTTGTATAGCATTATTTTATTTGTATTTTCCAGAAACTTCAAAACTTAACACTTATTCAAAATATGCAACGTACTGAATATTTATTAGCACCATGCCATTTCTGACGATAGAAAAAAAAGGTTAAAAAATGTTCAATGTTCAACCTTTATGATATTGAATTACATCCGAAACAAATGAAATTATAAATACATGTTTAAACTTTAAACGTTTGTACTCAAGGATATTCGTTCAAAGATTGTCCAAGACAGTAGTTATTTATCTGCATATCCATGCATCTACAAGCATGTTTCTATCTTCTTTTCTAGGCTCCAAGACAGTAGTTATTTATCTGCATATCCATGCATCTACAAGCATGTTTCGATCTTCTTTTCTAGGCTCCTGTGGCGGATCACGGCAACTGAACCCATAGAGCATCCACAGGTGGCGTATAAGGGAAGAACTTCTCGTTAGGTGGTTGTCGGGTCAAAATTCAGAAAGCCTACTCGCGGACAATAGTGGGTAACGTGTTTTTTAGAATGCCACACTCGCTGCACGCTAAAGACCCCTTCTGTAGTTTTCGAAAAAGAGTAGGCTGATGGCCGCTACATAAGGCTAAATTATCCGACCCTATCCAACCATCCTCCTTTTATAGTAGCAGTCAAAACTGGTTCCCCTTTGTACCCATCCCATCCCTATTTGAATTTTTTGATAAATTGAACTGGTTCTCGTCCTGAAGAATCATGAACTATTTGACACTGGACGTTAAGCAACAATCAATCAATCGTCTTTTTTTCAAGACGATTTGATTTTCTTAACGCCATTTAGGTCTATATTACATTTCTTCAAACTAATTTAGATATCATTTATTACTTCCGGTTGTTTCTGCTGAAATCTGATTACGCGGAAATCATTGAATTTAAACAGTCGGATTATTAAGTTATATTTTATTCTCACTGGCAGGAGAGATAAATTTTAAACACTCTCGGTTTTTCCACGTTTTCCGCATATGATTGGAATTCTGAAAGCAAGAAATGCAAACTTACAGAAAAAACACCTGAGTTATAATATGAAAAGAAGTTCTTTCTTTTCATCTGTGCTATTTTCCGTTAATCCGCCATGCATCTGTAAGGTCGTGTTATATAAATTCGATAAATTTGCTATTATCAGAAGGAGCTAGAATATAAACCCCACGCTCTCTTTTTCGGAGAGTTTTTGCAAATGCCAAATATCGATGAAATTGGCGGAAAATATACATTTTTTCCCCTATATTGTCGCATATTTGCGGGGGTATGCCCGAGAGTCTGTCAAATTGGCGTTCAACAATTACAATCATTCTATTAATCTAACCCTTTATCGGCCAATGGTTATATGTTACCTGGACTTTATTTACATAGATTAGAGAATGTAGCCTTGAGTTCGTAAAAACATTCCGTTTTAAAGAGTTTCCATCCTCGTTGTCACTATTTTCAAGAGAAACCTTGGCTTTGATGAATGACAAAGCTATTTCATGATTTTCTGCAGTACGTCAATTCTCCATGTTCCAGGCTGAAATGAAACTGTTTATTTATTCATGTTAATACTGTTAACAAACAATTTTATATCCTGATTACGTGACTAAATTTGTTTGATAAATACCTTTAGTAATGGCATGTCATGTAAATTTAACATGAACATGGAAACAAAAAACGTTAATGAGATTCTCAGGGTCTGTTTATAACAAAAGAGGAGATGAGAATAAGGAAACATTACCGGATATCTTTTAATGTGGTTTAATTATTTTTTCTATATATTTTCTGTATTTTGTTTTCTCTTGTTTGCCGATGGCGATTATTATCAACCTTTTTGTGGGAATTTGTTGAATGGGCTCTGTCGCCAAGTGAACACTGCCAGGTGGATCTTAGCACTCATCATCACTGTGAAATCAACTTGTGGCCCGGTGTGCTCGACTCCAACTTTAATTGACAAGGTTTGAAAGTCTTCCTATAGAAGATCGATGGTTTTACTCTGACAACAACAAATAAAACCAAACCAAAACCAGTTTATTCGTAAGTTTTATGTTTGACGCATATTCCATTTCCGATCATTTTAATTTGCACTGATGTACAACCCAATGAAAATACCGCAATATTTCAAAGGTTAAAAACCGCCTCTGTGGTCCAGTGGTAGCGCGCTCGTCCCAAGTGCGGAAGGTCGCGGGTTCGATCCCCGGCCGGACCAAACCAAAGACATTAAAATTGGTATTTGCTGCTACTCCACCAAGTACGCGGCATCTAGGAGTAAGAGCAAAGACGGGTCGGCTCGGAGTCAGTATAATGTGTCCGAGTGAGGTGATATGTTTTCCTGCTGACCGTTACCTCGTGAGCTAGCACATTAAAAATCCGACTCAGCGTGTCGGTCTAGCATAAAGCAGGGATCATATTCATTATCATATCAACATGTTCTCGTCCTGATACGCACCTGGCTGCCACTTGACGTTAAAAAATAATTCATCCATCCATCAATCAAAGGTAAAATCTTCACATTTACTATCAAATCAAGTATTTGAAACTTTTCAGATTTTCTGCACAATATAAACTTCCATTTTATTAAGTTTAGGACAAAAAATATTTTCGATTTTTTACTGAATTCTTTTTTTCTTTATTAAAAAGCCATTTTGTGATTTGCAATTGTAAAATCGTGGTTTTAATTGATTAAATATAACTCCCAACATTATATATTATCAGATCAGTCTTATATTACACATTTTCTAAAGATGACTCCTTGTTCTAATGAGCATCTAAGATAAAAAAAAATATTGAGATGACAGATCAAAGAGAACATAATTTTATGAAATATTCATGCCATTTAAAGGTTAATTATTCCTTTTCTTTCAAGATCAACTAATTTCTAAATACTCTTTGGGGCGGGGGGGGAATTATCATTGGAATAGTGGCCGAGGACGAAACCACCCTTTAGACACATAAACATGAACACAAACTCGTTTTAACAAAAATAAAGTTAACGTTGATTTGCTATGTTCTATCGACACCGTTTGATAGGATGTTCTCGATAAAAGACGCTAGTCCGTCGAACGGTGAGGAAAAACGTGTCCCGTGTAAAGGGAGAGCAAAACCCTTAGCATATAGCTATAATTAAGAAAGAGTAGGCAAAACTGCCGCTACAGGGCCGCTCTCGCACCATTCCAGTAGACAGCGATCATACATATATGCTAGTATAACATACAACTTGTTTCACAATCCACTGTATAAGAAAATAAGTTTAAATTGAACTAAGATTTAACATTATCTGATTCTTGCAATTGGAATAGATTTCGAATGTCGGGAGAAATCAAGGGCAGGTAACACCAGTCTATAGCAGGAACCCTTTTCACAAAATATCTTAAGTGTAAAATTACTCGATTCACCAAAATCGGTGTGAAAAATCTTTAAAAGTCATGAAAATGCAGTTTTCTTTAAGTATATGGGAAGAATACACAAAAATTGACCTTATGTTAAAGTTTCAACAAAAAATCAGCAGAGGTAACATATAGTATCTATTCCCAATTTTTTGGTATATTTGAGTTGTCTCCCATTTCCAATAGTGAAGGAATTGTCGTTTTACTGCAAAATAGTTTTTCGTCCTAACACTATTATCTACACACAGTTATGATATGCTTTCGGATATATTCCCTGATGTTTGTTTTATGTCTTATATGAGGGCCTCCTCCAATTCAATAATTTCAGAAAAAAAAATTATAAGTCTATTTTTGCCCTTTATGTTAAACTAGGAAAATACCCGTCCAAGCACGAGTATCCGGAAAAGATGGAATAGATTTTCTGAAATCTCTTCAAGTGAAAATTTCACCATTTTTGTAGCGTAAGATTATTTTACAGGCAAATGGAGAATGGATTTAGTGTGTTGCACCCCCTTTTTTCTCTGTAACACCCCACGACTTTCATTGTCAATTTTTCCCCATCATTTATAACATAGATCAAATGTGAAAGTTTCGTCGACTGACACCGTATATGGGGAATGGATTTAGAATGCTGCATCCCACCTTTTTTCCTCCACCTTTTTCTCTACAAAAACCCCACAATTAACCCTCATTGTCAATTTTTTTTATTGTTTCCGTTATGCTATAATATTGTGATATTGCGTTTATTTCTTTCATAAAATGATGAAAAGTATAAAAAAAATTAACAATTGAAAGTTGTAGGGCGTTGCAGAGAAAAGGGGCATAGGTAGAGGAAAAAGAGGGGATGCAACACACATTTGCTTTTGGTATATCGTCTATACCTGGAAATAAATGTGAATGAAAACGAAAAAAAAAAAAAAATAGACACAAATCCCCAATGTCCGCGAGTTGTCCTAAAATATTTACCTACATGTATCCCTTTTAGGCGTTTAAGATTTTAATTTTGAACTGATGTAACGCAGTTGTAGCTGTATTGTTTAATCAATAGAATTACGCAAATCTATATTATCAGCATTAGTAGGGATAAAAGTCATAAAACTTTATTTTATCGAATTCAATATAATCCAGGAAATAATACATTTATCGAAAGTTCATGACAGAAAAATGTAAAATAAGAGTCTGGTTTCTGACCGCAAGTAAACGTGGAAACATGTCGGATTGAGAACGTTTGAGTTAACTCATCGATAATTCCAGCATTTAAAGAAACGTAACGACCTAGACGCGTGAAATTCTCAGACAATACATTCATCCTCAATCAGTCAAATTCTGATTTGAATTGTCTCTATTGCAGTTGTTACGTGATGACGGCCCAAACAAATCAAGCCCTTAATTTTAGTAGTATAGATGCAAGACACCTTCTGTCAGTAAAGATGAACGTGTGATATACTGCGAGCCAACAAGATATACTGTGAGCCATCGCCGCGATAAGGTCGAAAAATAAACGAGGTCGTCAAACAGGAAGTTGATCTCGCCTTGGTCCAAAAAAGTATCCAGATATGGCATACCTATAGAAGGCTTGTGCCAAAATATCAAGCGGTTGTGATGAGTAGTTGAAGAGAAAAGTGTGTCGAACAGACGGACGCACGCACGCATGCACGGACGGAACCACAAGGGTTTAAAACAAAAACAGTATACCCCTCTCCTTTGGAGCGGGGGTATAATAACCGCAAAAAGAGAATTCCCTTACCCGGAGTATTTCACTTTCTCAAAACAGTAACGTCAACAACAATGTAATTTTCGTCTTGTAAACCTTTAAGGTGAAAAAGTACACATTTATGTATCAAATATCGTTTTCAATAAAATGTATATTTATATTTAGACTTTTCTCTAAGGAATAAAAATCTTTTTGTCTTGTTTCTCCATGTCTATATAAATAATTCATGAAATGTATCAAGTTCTTGTAACTAATATCTGATCCTGTTGCGGTGAATAAGTAGAAAAATTACCGCGTTTAAACTTTCATTGCAAGTGTGTTCTCTTTAATGGCAAACGGATCATATTCAAAAATGGGATTCTTTGGAATAGCGTATATAAATTAATTATGTGGTGATATATGATTTTGCATTTATGAAACTTGTCGATCGATCTCAGAAGATAGAGAGAAGAGATCTGTTAATTGGACTAAAATGTGATTGGGCGTTGCTATGGATAATACGAACTGCTAATGACATCAAAATGATTTAGACATCTGGACAATTTTCACATTTCAAATATTCAAGAACCTGTTACCAGGTAAGTCACCATTTTTCCTTACTTAATAATACTGTTCTTTTTATTAAAAAAAAAAAAACAATTGCTAATATAAAATATCTAAATATTGATCATTAAAGCACAACATTGATTATTTTATACATAATAATACTTTTGATAACATTTATCCAACGAAAAGATTTTTAGATTGGCCACGTGAAATTTTATTTTGAAAATGGAAAAGTTGAAGAAAAAGGTAATAAACTTATTGCATTCTCAAGTCAATCTTAGAAGTATATCGTTCTTATTTATTGGAAAATAAAGTTACCTTAAAAGAAAATTGGTATGTTAAAAGGGATTCGGTATCCATTGAAACACGAGTTCGTTTGTTATTACATTTTGTACCAATATCCTAAAGGACCGGATATAGGATTTTTTATTAAAAGGGGCGCAACAAAATATTTTCGCAGAGCATATAAAGCTCGACATTTTTAGTATCTTGCGGTCCCTTTTCTACCCTCTAGTAGAAATATTGCGTATTTCAAATTTTTCTTTCAAATTTAGGAACGGCGTTCGCCATGCAGCTGCTTCCCGACTGAATCCTCACTAAACTTGTATCTGTTTTTTCGGGCTAATACAATATCTAGAAATCCGTGCAAAAAATACTGTATCATGTATACAACCGGTAACGTCGGAAAAACGGTACAGTATATTATTTTCACGTCAGTGCAATCGGATTCCTAAGGGCTATTAGATAAAGAGCATGTTAATTAAGTATTAGAAAGTCGACCAATGTCCATAATAAACATTCAAGCATACTCACGAGGAAATCAAATGTACCCTGAGTTTTATCATGATATGAACTGTATTTACCGCAGTATTCGCCTTTTGTTTCATTTTTTTGTCGGGCAAAAGAATGAAATTTATAGGAACATCTTACCAGTAGCTGATTTAAATTTACGATATTTACATCTTTGAACTGTGTCAAAATGAAAATCACATCAATTTGTAACTGGACTAAATGACAGGCATTACTGGATATTGCAAAATCAAATATATTTTAAAGTTTTGAAAAGTAAATTTATACACGTATAAAAATGGAAGAAAACAGAAGATTTTTTACTTGATAAAAAAGTTCAAAACATTGTAAGCTGCAATATTGCACAATCAGATCGTAAAAGAAGCTTTTTTTTACAAGTGACATCTGTTCTGTGCCAACCTTCAACAAGTAGTTTATACTTGAAAAGTTACACAAAGCTGACATTTAAAATACTCATTTTTGATATCAATTGATTTAGTTATTTAATGTATTTTAATGTGCAAAAAATACGATATTGGGTATATTATACATTTCTCACCGATCATGGTAAAAGGTTTAAGCATGAAATATACATGTACATGCTGAGAAATAAATCATAGCATTCCCAGTATTCGCTAATTCCTGGAAATAAACAAATCATTCTGGCAGATAATGGCGTTCTCGCTAACTGTACACTGGAATAAAAAATGACGTAATATTTTGTCTGAACTACGTTTCACTGTTTGGTATGCATGTTTTAATTGTTTTCTGTTTTATTTTGAAGTACATAATTCGTATTAAACTTAAAATCAGAAAGATATTATCACATAGTAGTATAAGTATAAAAGTCACTAGTGTTAGGTGAGTGTTTGATTTTCATATCTCAGTTTATAATCTTAAGGGATGCCTAAAGAACAACATCGCAAAAGATAGTAGATGATACGTTGTAGGAACAATATACATGTACATATAAGAATTTTTAAGTTTGTTAAAAATACCTAAAAAGAATTAAAAAAAATACATAAATAAAGGGGACAATTTCGGGATAAAACAAAAACGATATTAAATCCAAGAACAGCACAAACCCTGGAATTGAACTACTACTGTCATGGGAACCCCTATACAGATGTGTATTGAGATGCGTAAGTGTTAATGCTCCTTATTTAGTACTCGTGGCTTTTCCAACAAGTTTAATGTACAATTAAATCTGTACAGTTTGTATTACAATCGTTAACTTTTCACATTTTGATCTTCATGAGAACCACAGAGGAGAATTTGACCAAATTTGGTGAAGGTATTCCTTGAGAGATTTTTTCAATTTTTGTTTACTTTTGTGCCGATTGATAAGGAAACATGGCTGCAAAAGCCTATTATGATGATTGGCTGATCTTTGAAAAACTTGTCCTCAAGAATCCTATCGAACCCAAACATTACAAATATATTTCTATAGAGATCCTTAACAAGTGTTAAATTTAAAATTCTTAGTGGTCCAAATGATTCATGCACATGTAAATGTAACACTACATATAGTTGTAACTCAATCATGATAGTTATTCATTGGTCCTCACAAATGCAATTGGGCAAGAGCTTACAATTTAACAGTTTTTGGATGTTTTTTGCGTTTAATTGTTTCTGTTTTTTATCCTAAATTTCTAGAGAGTTGGACTTACATGTAAGTCTTTCCTTTTTTGTTTTGTTTTGTTTTTTTTTTGTTTTTTTTTTTTTGTTTTTGTTTTTTTGTTTTTGTTTTCGTTTTTTATGTTTTTTGTGAGAGATTTACAGAAGAGCTTCTTACCATAGACGCGCCAGTTTAGAATACCCCCAGATATTTCCACTAGAAATCGGCAGAGTTCGTATTTTGGTCTTTTCCTCGAAACAGCATTTAATAAGCCATTAACTATTTTTTCTGCTATTAAGTAACGAAACTGACAAGTAACTACTCTCGCAGTAATGAACCTCCTTTACAAAACTGACATGATAATAACATCGCCATCAATCAAGTAGTTCTCATTCTTTTGAAGGGCATTTTATCAGTATCAATATCAGTTTTTGTACAAATCAGACTTTTACCAGTACCATAAAGGTCGGTATTCAATCTTCGAACGTGACTTTCAGAGACAGGGGAATCA
Organism: Mytilisepta virgata; assembly: GCA_028015205.1. Classification (NCBI taxonomy): domain Eukaryota; kingdom Metazoa; phylum Mollusca; class Bivalvia; order Mytilida; family Mytilidae; genus Mytilisepta; species Mytilisepta virgata. Next base: position 46,453,130 of record CM051519.1, read on the forward strand.
AGGATAATGACTTGGTTGACAGGTATGAAAAAAAAAAGTTTCCCAAATGAAAATGGACATGTTCCATTGATGTTATTGCCTCCTCACACCGGAGTTGACATCGGCAGATGGCGGGTGTCCTGCCGGACGCAGAGACTGCTTACTCTTCCGGAGCACCTTAGTCTATCCCCGGTTTTTGTGGTGCGGTCCATGATGTTCATATGTTTTTAGTTGTTAATTGTAATGCATTTAATGTTTTGGTCTTGTCTTCGTTGTTCTCCGGAGTTTGTCGGTTGTTTCGATTTTTCTCTCCTTCGAATATCCCTTCGGTATTTCTTGACTTTACTTTATTCATTCCCGGTTCACCACATTAGAAGGGCTAGACACATATTGTTGATTATGTAAAAATGATTGGTGGTTTTGAGCTTTTTTTGAAACATTTTCACTATGATGTTCATGAATCATACACATATGGCTATGTGCTAATTTATGGAATTACCAAAAGATGTTTATTGAAAGATAATATTCTTGCACTAGTATTTTGCCTAGACTTAATGTATATATTATTATGGAATAAAATCATATTAAAGGTAGTTAAGCTGATTCTCGTAGTGGGTCGTTTTATTATCAAGTTAGTTCATTCAGCTATTGAGCAATCCTTGAATGTTTGTTTTATATTTTCAAAAATATGTCCTAGTACAAAACTAAATATATCGGCAAACGAACACCGAAGCGATAAGACCATGTAAAAATTTTATAAGATCCTATTCCAAAGACATGGAGACTAACATAGCAAATAAATACTGCAGAGACAAAACTAATGAAAACCAAACAAAACAGCAAAAAAACCCAAAACATTAAAGAATTGCAATGTGAACTCCCACGAAAAAAAAAACATGGAATTAGGCTAGGTCCTACGGAAGTGTAAGCAAGTCCTGCTTCGTAAACGGCACTCATCACATTGGAAATGAGGAAACTTCAGTCAAGTTCGAGGAAGTGTCGAAACCTACTAAAATACGTTGCACCGAACTGAGTCTCTCAGTTTTCGATAAATAGCAAGCGTTTGAAGGCTTGATGAGTGAAGTTAATGACTAATTTCTCAAAACGGAGGTTACCGGCAACTATATTTTAAATGTGAACAATAAGCTTTCTCATTTAAGTTTTTTTTCCTAACTTTTTAACTTTGTCCATTGAAAACATAGGGGAAAATGTTATGACCTTTACTAACCTTTCGAATAGTCCATTGTGCTAAAGGTAAGAACAGTTCAGTGAATTCGATTTACCTCTAGCAGTTCGCCGGTACGAATACCAGCAGCATTTTGCAGTGTCTTTTTGATTTTATGTAAATGGTACATGTATTTCATTTTTATTTCAATTAACATTTTGCTTCATTGCATTAATATCAACTGTTTTCAAAAAATTAGACACCAATTAAAATCGTTCTATATTTTGCAATTTTTCTTTGATAAAATTGATTTTAAAATCAATGAAAAAATTTGCAAAAAATACGCGCATAAAAAAAACAACAAGATCCAGGGTCACTTTCTTGCGCCCACCACGTATCGCTCACCCCCAAAAATTGAAACGTTGCTTCCTTATATGAAAGTCTGAATTTAGGAAATATTGTTATACACTTCGATAAAAAAAAAAGAACAACGTTCTTATATATGTATTCGCTGAGCCGCATATATACGCCGGTTTGTTTATTTATTTCATAATTAAGCACATTCTTTAAAAACAGTTCTGTCGTTATTGACTAACCGAAATATTTCACTCCTTGATACTTCCTACAAATATAGCATTCAATATTGGAAAGCAAAGAGAACATAAATAAAAACTATTTGTTATTGTAAATTGTTTCATGTGCCTGTATTTACCTGTGTACCCTTTTGAATAATGGATCACTCCAACTGTAAACCGTTAGAAAGTTGAATTTTATACTGTATACCGCAAAATTGGTTGGGTATAGGATAAAACAGAGGCGAGTAAAAGTTACCGGTAGTCCTTGAGAACACTTTTTCCCATTTTTGTTCAAACGGTTATGCTAAAGTTTGCGTTAAATATAGGAAATGTGAGAGAATCAGTTCGGTGCAGCGTACATTAAGACGTGAAATCTACCTCAGATATCTATTCCCGTTTGTTAATATAGAAACTTTGTATCGTTAATCGTGACAACGACTGTAATATTTCTTGAGTGATAATATCAACAGAATCTGAACATAACTTTCTCTTAGAATTTTATTTAAGGATGATCGCTGGTATAATAGGAAATATATAGGATTTGAAATAGGTGTTTTAGTTTGAGAGAACATATGAATAGTAAACAAATAAGCAAGAAAAAAATATAGGGTCATGTGCTCATTTTAGAGCTATAAGGCCTTGAAAATTTGCAGGAAATGGGTTTTCTCTGGATTTTTCATTGTCTTTGCATTGACAACTTCAGTCTCTCAAAGAGTATGAAAAAATAAAAAGGATTTCATAAAAGTTTGTCAAATACCATTTTAAGGTATATATGATTGAATTATAAAAGAAAAGGTGGGGGCTCATGGGCAAAAAATTTCAGGTTTAAGAAATGGATAAAACCCGAGGATTCCGAAAATCTGACAAAAAGACCAAAACGTGACCAGCGAGCATCCTTAACTGTTATTTCTCTGTCATGACAGTCAAAATAAATGCACGACAGTGACAAATTAACTGTCAGATGTGAACGACGTGAACGACGTAAGCTGGAGACATTGATAATTCTAAGAAAGAGTTGGTCAATAATTTGAAACTCTGCAGTTCTGTGCTTGTATTAATTTTCATTCAAGTTGTACATTCTATCGTATTTGTTGACTTTTGTTGAATGTTTTGACAGGTGTAGTTTTATGGGTATTTCTATAACTGTCTTGTGTAATGTTGCTTTTCGATCCAGTGCTAGGGAGGTAGTAATATGACCAGCTGAATTTGTGCTGAAAACATCGGAATCGGCGGATTTAACAAAAAGTCACAGCAAAACTATTTGAAGCAGGTTTTCCAAATATACTCGACCCTGCTAGGATATGCTAAGAATAGACACAGCTATCCGGAACATCGGCATTGGTCGTCTCCAGGCCGGAGAATCACAGAAGAAGTTGCTAGACTTTATAATTTTAACCGGATTTCCAGACTCTTGCTACGGTACCAGCAATCCGTTCGACAGCTGACCGTCAACGTTCTGGCCGAATTAGTACCACACCAGCAGCCCAAGATCTCTACATCTAGGTACTTCACCTAAGAATCCGGATCGTGTCAACAACAGAAACAGCTTCAAATGTTCGAAGTCTCCGACGAAGAAACCGTCTCCGTGAAAACGGCTTACGCGCCAGACATCCTTAGTTGAAGCAGTACTGAGACGCCAGCATCGACTTGCAAGGGCCGATGGTGCAACAAAGTTAAGGGCTGAGACCCGGGGGCGAATGGGGTTCAGCGATGATTCAAGACCAAAGCTTGAGAGACATGATGGCCGTATACGTGTCTCCAGATGTGGTGTGCCATATCCTACCTCCGAAAAACTCAACTGGTGTACATCCCCGACAACCTTCCGTAGGGAAGTTTTTCAGGACGACAACGCTCGGCCGCACATAGCTCGTGCTACTGTTGACTTTCTAGCCAACCAGAACGTAACAGTGCTCCCTGAACGTCTAAATCACCAGATTTGAACCCAATAGAACATTTATGGGATGCTTTGTATCGAAGCATGTGCAGTCGTCAACCAGCTCCGCAATCTCTGCAAGAACTGCAGTAGTTTCTTGCTAAGAATGAGTGAACATTCCGCACGACTGTATTCGTCGATTGATTGAGTCGATGCCGAGAAGGGTCCATGCTGTGTTACTGGCTAATGGTGGTCATAACAGATACTGAATTTGAAGTGACGCCATCTGAACGCTGTGGACTGTAATGTCATACAAATCTGAACAACCAGTGTGTCAAATTTCAGTACAATGTGATACTTATTTCTGTATTTAAAATGATGTTAAAAATTTCAAGTAAATGATATTTTTTTTACATGTTGTGTTTCCTTTTTGGGAAAGTATGGTACAAAATTGATACACCTAATAGTCAAAACGCCTCTACTGAAAAAAGAACGATCATGACTGGGGATTGCACAGATACAATATTGCGAATAAAACTGTCTTATACATCTAATGTATTATTCACCTTTTCGAGAAATACAACTGTAAAAGGATTTTTACTCTTTTCGTGCGCTTGCCTTTCAAATAGACAGGAGGTTAGCACGCAAAGAGTACAGCTGATTACTTTTCGTTTTGAACGATATTATCGGTAGATTTTTTGTTTGTTTCTACCACAAATTGGTATCCCCTTGATAAAACACCTTTTTAATACGTGTTTTGTCGTGAATACAGATTGATCAATACATCCATAATGATGGTTAATCAGAATATACTCTTTTGTGGGAATACTGTCAATTAAAATGCATCTTTGGAAATAGACTGATATCATAATTTTGAACATTATAGAGTCAACTACGGTTCGTTTTGATTTTCATAATGCACAATAGTGTTATTAATGATCATTAATTACTGGCTGTTTCTTTATTGGCACTGGTATAGAATCGAGGGAGGTCCAAGGGCTTATACAGTTACCCGAGAATCTATAAAGACGCAGCCATTTTATAACAGCTTTATAAAATAATATGATTACTACTATACTATATTATTTAATAAAAGTATTATGTTTGTATCTTTCATTAAAACAAGCTTACGTTTTCTTAAGGTTTCTCAAGGTTTATAAAAGTTTCTTTAGAAATCCAAATTCGTACATGGCCCTAAATAAAGATGGATATCACATTATAAGCTAGTTTTAAAATTCTTAAACTCTTTCTAATTTTATTATATTTACATTGCGCCAGACTACTGTAGTTTATTATACATTTCTCTTATTATGGTGCGTTGTTATCGATTTCTCGCGCGATGAATTATTTGTCATAACAAATTCCCTACGAGGAATTTCTCCACCCGATAGTTAAATTTTCGATCTTAACTTTAGCTTTAGAGGGTGGAGAAATTCCATAACTCACAAGTAAATTGAAGTAGAATATGTTTCTCCTATGATTTTCGACAAAAACCTCAAGAAAATGTCGTTGCTATGCAGTTTGTTTACATAGACGTCATTTCGGGACTTCTCTAGTTTATCGTTCCAATAATTGTAGAAAAAAACGGCGGGAATTCCCACGTAGAAATTTAATCAAGGGAATTGGTTAAACATATTATGTATTTTTATCCCACCGATTAAACACGCCAAGAATAGGAGAAAAAAGATACATAATCTGAGTTATGGAATTTCTCCACCCGATAGTTAAATTTTCGATCTTAACTTTAGCTTTAGAGGGTGGAGAAATTCCATAACTCACAAGTAAATTGAAGTAGAATATGTTTCTCCTATGATTTTCGACAAAAACCTAAATAAAATGTGGTTGCTATGTAGTTTGTTTACATATACGTCATTTCGGGACTTCTCTAGTTTATCGTTCCAATAACTGTAGAAAAAAAGGTGGGAATTCCCACGTAGAAATTTAATCAGCGGGAAATTGACTATAAATACATATCAATCATACAGTATGATAAAGTCAGTATTATTGATCTAGATAATTATAGATTAATACGTGACCTAATCGATATCGGACCGGGTATCATCCGGGGACTCCCATATCGGACCGAGGGCTTGTCCGAAGGATGATACCCGGTCCGATATGGATTAGGTCATGTATTAATCTGTTTATCATATACTGCCATAAGTACATATTCCGAAAGCACCCGGTCTGATATAGCCATATAAGCCCGACCACGTGACACAGCCGGTCTGATATGTCAATATCAGACCGTATGCGTTCGAAAGATGGGTTATCAGTCTGAGGTTTGCAATATGGCATGTTCACTTCCGGCTGTATCATATGGGCAAAACTACCCTTATCAACGCTAAACATATAATAATAGATTTTAAAAAGTATCATGTAGTCTCCGTAATATAAATCTAGCAAGTAAGAAAGTAAGACCCCAAAAAGTATTGACGTCGCTAGATTGTAAGATGCGTGTCGGTATCACTCGTTTCCAGACAAAGATATTACCCGTATTCAAAAGTCGTCATAACACCAAAGGAAAGTAAGACAGAAATATGCATATTGATATTATTATGCAGTTACCCTTTTATTATGTATACAGAATAAAACTTGATATATGTACGTAGCTGCTAATATATAGAATCAAACTTTATATTAAAGCTTTTGTATGGGATCGATACGAAGTTATATTGACCTAGATGTAATAGATATACTTAAGTTAGTCGACATGGATGAATGGAATAAGGGAGCAACCATTTGATTTTTATGGGGGGGGGGGAGGCTAGGATCGAATTTGAAATAAAAAGGCAGGACCAGGATTTTGGCAAAATAAAAATCCAGGATCGCTTTAGGTGTAAAAAAATGCAGGGCCTGTGTCAATCAGGAATTTTTTGGTTTAAATGAAAATAAAAATTAAGGCCGCAAAAGCGGCCGAAAAAAATATCCAGACCAAAATCTCGACGAAAAAATTAGGCAGGAAAACTCTTTTGATCCTATTTAACCCCCCCCCCCCCCCTTAAAAATCGAATGGTTGCTCCCTAAACAGAAGCAGGTCGAAATCTACAAAATGTACGAAAGCCGTAAAAAACCCTTCATTTTCGAAATAAAGGGATTAATATTAATCAAAAATCATTATTTGAAATTGTGAGTTAAGAATTAGTGTATTAGGACAGATGATACATTTTCCCTCTCTTTTGAATATTTTTCAGAATTTGGAAATCAGAATGAAATATTGCCAACTACCTAAACTTCTAATTAACCTGGGTTCCAAACATGCACAGTCAATATGATATTGGCCTTTTTGCATTCGAAAATTCATATTTCAGATTTCACAACAAGACTAAAAACCCTATCAAATGACCACTTGCTTTCCTTGAGATGTAAAAAATATATGTGCATAATATACTTGCCTTCGGACTAATACTTTAGCAGTATCTGCTAATGGATATTAATATAGATACATGTACCTGACGAACTATTAACTTTAACAGTATAATATTATTATAATTTCAGCAATCATACACATGTACATGTAATTAAAAAATACACGAATAGATCATTTCTGGGCTTCCAAAGAGCCTACTAGAAGGTTAATCTAGGCATGCGCATTTTCAGTATTAATTTTAGTATCGGATTTTATTTAAGACAATACATCTTCCGTTAATTAAAATGAAAATAACTTTTTCTTCAAAATGTTCTATCGGAATTAATTGGAAGTCTCATAAATCTTCTATAAATCAAACTTGACATATTGTCTTTGTCAAGGATTACTTGTGAGAATTCCATCAGACAGGGACATGATGATTATATTATTTTTAAATTTAAAATGTCAAGGATTTTTTTTTTTAATTCCAATTCATAAAAACAGACCGGCGAAGCTAACCAATTTGTGTATTCCTGTTTTCAATCACGTAAAGAATACAACAGTAACAAGATATTAGCGAAAATTAAAAGAAATCCTAATTAAAAACAAAAAGAATACAATTTAACCCTTACAATACGGATCCCATAACATCCTTAAATACAAAGGACTATTTTTGTCCATTTCATAAAGTTAACACGTGATGCACACAAACAAGCAGAAATCATTTCATTTGAGTCCTTTTTCAACAAAAAAGGCGTACGTGTATTATGTGACAAACGGGAAGCCTCGGCGGTGAAAAATTGCAATCTATGAGGGGACAGGTCTCCAACTGAATATAATTTGACCAAAAGCTAAGAAAGGAAAATCTGTGAAACCGAAACTTCTATAAAATCATTGTAACAACTATAGAATTTCTTCCCTGATGATACCCGGATCTTAAATCCGAACTTAAGAGGTTTTGTGACAGTAATTAGCAATATAATCAATAGTAGCAATCCTGTTAAGTTATCCCAACCCATGCATTGAAGTTAGTTTTAGTGTAACTTCTGATTTATGTAATTTACATAGTTCCGAAGTGTAGTAATATTCTGACCAGAATTGTTTGGAAGTAAATCCATCACTGTGTCCTGCTGCAACATGTGCAAGGAGAATATTCAAATATATTATCATTTCGAATATAATTTGACCAATAGCTAAGAATGAAAAATCTGTGAAACCGAAACTTCTATAAAATCATTGTAACAACTATAGAATTTCTTCACTTATGATATCCGGATCCTAAATTCGAACTTAGGGGGTTTTGTGACAGTAATTAGCAATATAATCAATAGTAGCAATCCTGTTAAGTTATCATAACCCAAGTTACTTTTAGTGTAACTCCTGATTTATGTAATTTAAAATTACTATAAAAATGTAACGAATTTACAAATAAAAAATGCTGTTTTATGTTTGTCTGTTAAAAAAAATGCGACAAATTAAGAAGAAAGAAATTAGTAAGTTCATCTTCATTAGTCTTCGTACATGTAGGTCTCGATTGACTACAAGGCCACATGCCTTGATATTTGGATTTCGTTAATATTTTTCGATACAGATACTTAAAAATCAAGACACACCACAATGTTTATATATATGAGTGAAACAACTGTGGTAGGGAAAGCAAAGAGATGTATTTATTTTGTAGCTTATAAAAAATATGCCCAAATTGATTGATTGACGTAACGACATCTTCGGCGTGCAAATATATTTCGGTATTTTGTGATACGTTTTATTACTAACACTGGGTCTATGTCACTGCTGGTGGTGTGTTAGTCCCCGAGGACATTATCAGCCAAGTAGCCAGAACGTTTGTCCTGGCATGATTCATTACTCAAATGTCTTTAAATTTTCCGTTCAAAATTTGACAAAAATTACCAGAAATTTCTAAGGTTCTTCCTTTTGATGCAGAGGTAACCCCTAGCTGACTTTGGATACCTGTTTGTTTTTATTGTTTGGATTTTTGATGGTTGTGCTTATTAATTCATGATTATATCTTTAACCGGTTTTCCAATATTTTGATCTCGAGCACTGCTGATGAGATCAGTCAACGAAATGGCCAGACAGTGCATCAAATATATTTCGGTATTTTGTGATACGTGTTATTACTACCACTGGGTCTATGTCACTGCTGGTGGACTGTTAGTCCCCGAGGGCATTATCAGCCTAGTAACCAGAACGTTTGTCCTGGCATGATTCATTACTCAAATGCCTTTAAATTTTCCGTTCAAAATTTGACAAAAATTACCAGAAATTTCTAAGGTTCTTCCTTTTGATGCAGAGGTAACCCCTAGCTGACTTTGGATACCTGTTTGTTTTTATTGTTTGGATTTTTGATGGTTGTGCTTATTAATTCATGATTATATCTTTAACCGGTTTTCCAATATTTTGATCTCGAGCACTGCTGATGAGATCAGTCAACGAAATGGCCATACAGTGCATCAAATATATTTCGGTATTTTGTGTTATTACTACCACTGGGTCTATGGGTCTAGATAAATACGTATTTAATTCTACTTACTAATCAACAACTAGCAGATATCAAACATTAACGATCCTACTTCTATCTCCCCTTGGTGAACAGGGGGCAACAGACAAAGTCTGGCTAACGGAAGAGGTGTAAACAAATAAAAAAATCCTCAAAGTGTGTTGCAACTAGAACTTGTCTTTATATTTACAGTACAAAATGCACTCTCAATATCTGCAGGTAAGCTCTTTTTTGTTTGCGCAATTGTCCACTTGTTTTGCGCAAACGTCTAACCGTAAATTTGCGCAAATGTCCTTCGTCCGTTTCAATGGGGTCAGCAAATTAACTAAGTAAAGTCAAGAAATACCAAAGGAATATTCGAAGGAGGGAAAACTCGAAACAACTGACAAACTCCAGAGAGCAACGAAGACAAGACCAAAACAATATATGCATTACAATTAAAAACTAAAAACATATGAACAACATGGACCCCACCAAAAAACCGGGGGTAGACTCAGGTGTTCCGGAAAAGTAAGTCGCTGCTTCCTTCAGGACAGCCGCCATGCTGCCCATGTCAAATCCGGTATGAGGAAGGGATAACATCAATGGAACAGGTCCATTTTCATTTGGGTAACGGTTTTTTATTGTCATTAAATTATAAACCGATACTTTTAAATGATGTAGGTCTTGTTTGTCTTTCGTTTCAACTTACAAATTAATTGCAAAAAATTCAAAGCTATTCTGCTCTTAGCTGATTTTTACCGTACTTCTATTTTTTAGCTATTGCCATCGTCGGTCGTCGTCGTAAACATTCCTTTCAAAGATATCTTCCCCTCTGAAACCACTGAGCCAATTGGAACCAAAGTTTGCAGCAATGGTCCTCAGGTTGTCCTCTTTCAGAATTATATCCGATGACCCCGCCCGTCACCCAAGATGGCCGCCAGAGTCGAACATAGTTTAACATAAGACCCTAGGGGAAATTTATTTAAAGGTCTTATTGTCTGAAACCACTAGGCCAATTGGAACAAAACTTTTCAGCAATGGTCATTAGTTGCTCCTCATTTAGAAGTGTATCAAATGACCCCACCCGTCATTCAGGATGGCCGCCATAGACGAATATAGTTTAACATAGGACCCTATGGGAAATTTATTTAAACATCTTCTTGTCTGAAAACAACTAGGCCAATTTGAACAAAAATTGGCAGCAATGGTTCTAGGTCTTCCTCTTTCAGAATTATATCCAATATCACCGCATGCATCCAAGACGTCTGCCAGAGTCGAACATAGTTTAACGTAGGACCCTATGGGAAATTTACTTAAAGATCTTCTAGTGAAATGACTTGGCCAATTGGTACAAAACTTGGCAGTAATGGTCCTTAGATGGTCCTCTTCAGAATCCAAGATGGCTGCCAGAGCTGAACATAGTTTAAAATAGGACCCTACATGCTCTATGATAAATTTACTGAAAGATGTTCTTGTCTGAAACCGCTTGGCCAATTGGAAAAAACTAGAAAGCAATGATCCTTAAGTGGTCCTCTTTCAGAATTAATTCCGATGACCCAACCCGCGTTCCAAGATGGCTGCAAGAGCCACAAAATAATTAAACAATATTTAAACAAATTACTTAAGTATCTTGTCTGAAACAAATTTGGAACAAAATTTGGCAGCAATGGTCCTTAGTTGGTCTTTCAGAACTATATCCGATGACCGTGTCCGCCAATGAAGATGAGTGCCAGAGCGCACTATTGTTTAACAATGGGGAAAATTACTTAAAGATCTTCATGTATGAAACCAGTGTGCGAGTTGTTCCATGCTACCAGTCAAGATAGCATAGTCCAGGTGAGCGATTCAGGCTCCTGGGAGCCTCTAGTTGTTTATTTGTTCTGCCAGTGTAACAGTTGCAAAGGGGAGATAGTCTAGTATTCGATAAACACGTTTAGCCGCACTGCATTCTATGTGCAGCAGCCTTTGTTTTATATTTCTTTGTCTTTTCTCTGTATTTTGAAGTACATATTCTATTTAAGACATTTTGTGATTTTTTAAGACGTTTTTACATTTACACGTATATGGCAGTGTGGGCTCATGTCTCTTGTTGGCAGCTGTATGACGAATTGTTTTGTACTTTTCTGATACTGTGTGAGCGTGTAATCAACTTTAAAACCATATCACCTTTCATTCTTATTTTATCTCTTCATAAATAGAAATAACCATCTAGTATTATCTACATTGTGCTTCAATAACTTTATGTTTGTGTAAATTAATTACAAGGATATCAAAATTGAATTACTTCTTCATCACGGACAAAAAAGGGGGAATATTTACAAAATTACGGGAAGTCTTAGAAATTAATTGTCGTTAATTGAAATTCTTAATATTTTATTTACTTTTTAGCACGAACAGGTAAAAAAGTCGTTTTCTCAGCTTACAATTTCTTAGTAACGTATTTACAGATAAATTTAATTCAGACATATGAAGATAGAAAGATATATTTAACTAGATTTGTGAGTGACCTCAGTGAGTAATAACCCCCGCTTGCAATATTAGGAGTTACGCTTACAAGCTTTAAATATTAAAACCCTTAAGTTGGAGTATCTCCCGTTGCAAGCATCCGGTGATAATTATCTTGTTTCATGCACATCTACACATGATGCCAAACCTTTATATAAAGTTTCATCAAAATCCATTGAACGGCTAAGGAGGAGTTGCGCTTTAAACATGTAAAAACCTTAAGTTGGATTATCTATCTTTGCAAGCATCCGGCGATACTTATCTTGCTTTATGCACATCTACACATGATGCCCAACCTTCATATAAAGTTTCATCAAAATCCATTGAACGGTTTAGGAGTAGATGCGCTTACAAGGTACATGGACGGAAGGACGGACGGACGGTACGACAGACAGATAGTCAGGGTGATTCCTATATACCTTTTTTTTAAATTAAAAAAAAACTTTGTTTGCGGCGGTTATAATGAAATTGTAAAGTATAAGAAATTGCATATTAAGAAGTTGCCAAGACTATAATTGTAATTGACGCAATCTACTCCTCGGACTATTCTGTCGGAGATTAAGGAAAGTGGCAATATATTAGGGAAGAGTCATAAAGTGGAACGTCTATGTTATATATATGTTACATTTTTGTGTACCTGTTTACATGTAAAATATCTATATATCCCGAAAATTAACAATCATATAGTTTATCTTATAATTATTATAACTTTTTATAGGAATGATTTTATAATAATTCTTTAAAAATTTATTTCTTGTAGCTGCACTATTTAAATTCTGACAATATGAAATAATTAAATTCGCGTTTAGAAATATAGAGTTTGTAACATACATGTAGTCTATATTTCTAAACGCGATGAGGAACGACCAAGAAAAGATTTCTTTGTAATCAGTATATAAACTGTTTTCAAGAATTCTGTATCTTTCCTCTAGCCAAAGGGTAATTGTCAAATGAGTCTACCCTTTCATCATAGCAAGCATTTCAACGTCAAATTTACATGTACATGTAAGCTGCTGTTCGGTGGATTAATTGATTGCCGTCTTCCCGTCCAGTGGAAAATATTTCGCACGTCTTCTGGACGAGAACCAGTTCAACAGTTTAACACAATTCCAATAGGGTGGGGCATGATGCAAATGGGAACCGATTTTGACTGCCACTGTAAAAAGGTGGAAGGTTGGGTAAGGTAGGATAATTCAGCTTTCTTTACTCTTTTTTCGAAAACCACAGGAGTGACCTTTAGCGCGTGCAGGGAGCGTTGCATTCTCAAAACACCTTACCCGCTATGGTCCGCGACCATGCTTTCTGTATTATGACCGTGATCCATCATAGGTGCCTAAGAGTTGGAGCTCGGAGTTTAACCACTGTTTAACATTGTTTACTAAACGTCTTTAGTGATCGCAAGTTTTGGAAGAATGTTATTTCCCGACTATTTTGTCACATAAAATTATATATATGTATATATAAAAAACATCAAAAATGATTGAAGAAGGTAGAAAAAACAGAACTAGACATTCGAACTTTTAAAAAATATTCTGTATGATTAAACGGATATATCATGTTCTTTGGTATTTGAGAAAATGAATATGTCCGGAATATAAGATATCTGTTTATGAGTTATAAATTTATACTCTTGATGAATAATTATTGGTTATTTTATTGAGTATTGTCAGGAATATTCGTCTGTAGTTTTCATGGTTATGACTTTGCAGTCGCCTTAATTTGCCAACTCAGAAACTTCTTTAATTCGGTTGATTTCATTTTTCGTTTAAAATAACAAAATGGTTGCAATTAACGGACTTGGGTATGCTTTAATATACAGTTACCCCTCCGCAGCACCAGAGGTCATCACAGGTTTTCTGAGGACTCACAATGCTCAGGATTAATACATATCCCCCGTCTTGTTCAGTGTTTTTTTTAGATGCATCGATTCATTTGATACTACGTATAGATCTGCAGGTTTTGTTCCTTGATTTATTGTTCTCGTCTTGTATTTGAGGTTTGATCTGATGGATTTTCCCCTTTCATCTACATATATATCCTTTTGCTACTGAAAAAGTGTGCTTAGTTCAAACGTTATTGGATAGTATCCAACTGTGTCCGAAATCTTTAACCAATCACAATGAATAGTACATGCTTTTGAAAATACAAGACGTCTAATACGATAAGCGAGGCAGCAGTAAGTAATATCATTTTCTTTAGAAAAGTTGTGTTTGTTGAAACTATATAATACTGAAAGACATTCTTTCAATGTTTAAGTCGGCGCTTCGGGAGATAATCTTTAGAGTTAAGTTTTTTTGGATTTGTGAATATTTTTATAAATCTTTCAAAAGTTTTCAAATTCTGTGACCGGAATATTTTCTTTTTCATTATAGTAGCTTGAAAAAAAAATGAACTGACAACACACCAGATTTTCCTTCATCACTCTTTGTAGCCGCCCACTCGCCCGCCCGCCTTCCGTCCATTGTCAAACTGATTTTCCGCTTTTTTATCTCTAGTAAATCATGTTTATTGGTGTCGACTGCAAATCTCAGATAATTATCCTGAAGAAAACCTTTGTACTAAATGCGGTTTATTTATGCCTCAGATGATTGATTGACGTTTATATTCCAAGCTTGTCTTGAATTCGGCCAATACACCTACATTTGATAGACTGAAATGTAATCCTTCCGAATAAATGTTCATTCAGGAACAATATATAGTGTCTGCACGTTGACCGAACTGATGTACACTGTATATAACAAGAAAACGTAACACTATACAATACTATATTACAGAAAATTGGTTTTGGCTGATAAGTTTCAGAAAAGAATAATTGGATTCTGTTTATAACATCCACGTTATTGTCTTGCATAGGTACACTTGCTTTAAACTGTCATTCAGATTTAAGTTAGTATACGAATTAATGTAAGTTGTTATCAGTGTAGACAAATCCATATTCTGAAATGTTTTATATGTCTTTCCAGGCTTGCATTTGAAGTTGACAAGTTACAGATGCCATGTAAAGGAGATCAAAGCAACAAGAGAGGTATTATTCCATAATTATGTTCTTACTATGTCGAAATATTCATCTGTAGTTAATAACCCTTAACAAAACTATTCCTCTTGATAAATCAAAATCCACAACCCCAAAAAACTTCGGAAAAATGGAAAAATCTGGACCTGATTAAATAATAAATATTGTGAGGTATTTTGTCAAAATATATTTAATTTAGATAAAATTAATATAAATTCCTTACAGCCAATCAGAATTCCAAAAGATTTCCTAGCTGAAAATGGGACAGCTAAACTGCCAATGTAGAAAAATTATAAATTAACATAGACCAAAAGCGTGTTATGTTGGGCGTTTTATGTCTGTCATTTAGAATTTTTTTACCAACAAGAGGCCTTCCGTTGCTGTTGAAGTTCCTCGAAAATGTTAGATTGAATGAAATTATTACGGTACAACATAATTATTGATATAAATAATATGCTTTGGTTTTGTTTTGTTTTGTTTTGTTTTGTTTTTTTTTTTTGTTTTTTTTTTTTGTTTGTTTTTTTGTTTTTTTTGTTTGTTTGTTCCATTGGTGGACCAAGAAGACAAAAAATATATTTGTAATATCTAAATGGGGCTGATGACATACTAACACAAAATTGTATAATAATGATAAATGATGTTTTCATAATTACATCAATGTGATTTTATTTTTATTGATTCTAGTTTCCTTTGTCTTCTTTCCAGATCAATGTAAAACGGTTTTATCAACCATCGTTTAAAAAAAATGATAGTCATAAATTCTTTCTGATAAAGACAAACGAGCTGTATGTCATATGGCATCAAAACGACAGTAGAGGCTGTTATTATTGGTAATTATAGGGATATAAGAGTTTAATTATAAATACAGCATTCCAATTATTAATAATAAATTGATAAACGTGTATAACTTTCTACTGAATAAAAGACAGAAATATTATATATTCAACCGAATTCCGTAATGGGTGATACATTTGTATATAGAATATGTACATTGTAATTTAGTAATTAGACTGATTCTTAAATTTTTAATCTACATTTCGGTATAATATTGAGATGTTCCAAATGAAAATGAGATCCAGTTTTTTCAAAGCAGAAATATTATGAAATCTATACGACTGAATATATTGCACTGAAAGTTAGTAAATACCAAAAGAATAAAACAGAAAGTTAAACTTGTGTATGCCCTGAAGTTAAGAAAAAAATGTCCCATACCTTTGTTTGAACTATATTTAGCTACTCAAGTGTTATGCTAGATGTGTTCCTGGGTTTTCTTCTTGTTAATCTAACGCTTAGAACTGAAAATGTTTTAATTCTGAATAATCGCAAAGATCTGATCGAATTAACCTAGCCATTTGTTTCTGAGACTGCTTTGGGCATGCTCTGTATCCCACAATTACCTACCGCACCAACCGGGGATCGAACCCAGAACCTTTGGTTCGGTCGTCCACCGCTCTACCAACTGAGCTAAAAGAGCACTCCACCAGAGCAGCTAATGGAGGCTGGTTATAAACCTATTACGGTTCTATAACTTCTATCCTACACAAGCCCCGTTACAGCTTAATCAGAATCGGAATACTCAGCCGCCGTTTCAATTTGAATTCAGAAATTCAAAGTTCCTATGTATAGGAATTTTTTAACTTTTACTATTTGACGACTGATATCTCATAATTAAATGCTCTCAAGTGAGTTACTGTTTCATATAACAATGGTTCAAAAAATGAGTAAATTGAAAGATATATGAAATAACTGCTTAATTTCTTTTGCAGTCCTTATTCATATTTAATTAATTATTTGATATTTTATTCACCGTCATGATAAAAATAAAGACATTAACTTTCTTGTATATTGGTATGTATTAATTGAGGCAAACAACAAATTCAAACTTAAGGAACTCAAAGCAGTTTAAAATCACGTGGCTAAAACGCTTGATTTAATTTGAAACCTTTAATAGTCCCTTGGTAAAAGTTAACGAGACAAAAATCAATCAAACTGTATTTATAATTCGACAATACATGCCCAGAAGTGATAGGATGACTTAGAAAGCTCGTCTGTTTACATTCGAAGATGTAGATCGTATTAACAACTGTTTGACTTCGTCAATAACATATTTTTAGGGTTTCGTGACGCCGTGTACCACTCTAAAATCTAATAATTATCCGCGTCCCTTTTATGTGTCCCGCCAACAAAAGCATTTCAGTTTTTTTTTTCAAGAAATTTTATGAAACTTGGTATTCATTTACATTATATGAACTTTCCGAAATATATGCTTGTAAGGTTTTGACCTAGATTTCACGGTTCAATGAACATGGGACATGAGATGGCCAATCGTTAGGTTAATGTTTGCGTTGAAGCTTTTTTTCTATTAATGGGGTCATCATGAAACTTGGTACACATATAAGTCATGATATGAACTTTCCAAAATAAACATGTACGCCAATTGAAGTCTTGGCCTAAATTGACGGTTCAGTGAACATAGGCAATGTGATGGTGAATCCTCAGGTTAAGGTTTGCGTTGAAACTTTTTTTCTATGAAGATTGGGTCACACCATCATGGAACTTGGTACCTATGTACATCATGATATGAATTTTCTAAAATTCATGCCTTTTTATGGTTTTGACCTAGGTTTCACGGTTCATTGCACATAGGATAATCTTGCTGACTCATGTTTAGGTTTGAATTCAAGCTTATTTTCAGTTATTCAGTTGAATGAATAAATTTCTGTCGATAATTTCGAAGACGAGACATTAGTGTCATCCTGACACATGTTCTTGTTTTCATGATGATTTGTTACTGGACAGGAAATGACGATGTCTTTTAACTAATTAAATAAGTAAATTGTAATCTGGAGAAAAAACATATTTTCAAATTACCGAAGACCTTTCCGCAGTGAAAGGTGGTCCCATTTTCTGGAAGTATAAAATTTTTGTAGACAGAATTTGTTAACACAGGGAATACAAAATTGTACTTCCCTATAAGTCAACTTACTTGTGACAAAACAGTTGGATAAAAAGACCAAGTAAATTAATGAATAAGTAAAGTCAAGAAATACCAAAAGGATATTCGAAGGAGGGAAAAATCGAAACAACTGACAAACTCCGGAGGACAACGAAGACAAGACCAAAACAATACATGCATTACAATTAAAAACTAAAATCATGAACAACATGGACCCCACCAAAAAAACCGGGGGTAGACTCAGGTGCTCCGGAACGGTAAGCAGTCTCTGCTTCCTGCAGGACACCCGCTGCTGCCCGTGTAAATTCCGGTATGAGGAAAACATAACATCAATGGAACAGGTCATTTTTCATTTTTTCATTTTTTGTCATACATATCAACCAAGTCATGATGACGTCCTTGAAACTTTAATTATGTTAAAAAAAGTTCTAATTACTTTTTAATAATGCCATACTGTTCTGTACAATTACAGAGACCGAATTAAAACAAAGCGCCTTTAGCTTTCTTTATATGTATGTTGGACTGTTTTGCAGCGTTGACAAGGAATTATATCTGCCATTAAAGACAAATAATAGTTTTTGCAGCAACAGCTTTATCCGAACAAATGTTTTTAATAATTAATGAATACATTCATTACATGCGAATGACATTCCAAATGCTTCCTTGAGACATCATCCACGAAATAAATTGTCATATAGGTTAACAGATAACATATATGAAAAAACCGTCAAAAATATAACAGAAAAGATACTAAAATAAATTTCATTTATATTTTTTTCAGCTGAACAAGATCGATAGTTTCCTTTGAACTACATGTATTCCCTGTGTTTATTATGTAACAATTTCCCCTTTAACTACATGTATAATGCGTTACAGTTCTGGGATAAAAACTTACTTTTGAATTAATATATTGCCTTATTATTATAATACGAAATGTTTTTCTTCGATGACGTCAATACAAATGTATATGATTCAAAAACAAACCCTAGCTGTGTACGATTAGCTATCAATTGGTATAAACGCTGTTTCAACGCAAAGTATCTACATTGTAGTTAAGAAATTTGATTTAGCGTAAACTAGACTGGGAAATAGGTTCTAGCAACTGATTCTAATCCCTCTCCACTTCGCTGGTGCGAGAGGGTCTACTGTAGCTGCATTTTAGCCTTCTCTTTTTCGAGGCGTGTTGACATATAAAGTGCTAAGGTATTGCTCTCCCTTAACAAAGGACATTTTTACTCCCCATCCGACGAATTAACATCTTTTATCGAGGGGCAATTCTCGTAAATGGTGTCGATTGCTGGTTGCAAATCTCATCATGAAATTTTCATGTGTGATAACTACTACATCACGGTTCCTTATGCGTTCATCGTCGAGGGTATTATATGGATTGATTTATCGTGTATCTCATCTCTTAGCGTAAATCTAATTTTCATCGTCCCCCGTTTTGTTCTGTATGTATATGGTACATGCATGATTTATCGTGCATCTCATCTATAATAAGCGTATAACCTGTTCGGATATTTTTTCATGATTTCCGTATATGGAAATGTTCGAGTAACATGTGTATTGTTTTATATATAAAATTTCAAATAAACCTGTAATTTTTCCAGAAACAGTGAAACTTATTTCTCATTTGTAGGCACATTATATTTTATACTTATTATTATGTTTTTAAATATTATTTTTGTTATATATAACAACGAAAAAGAGTTTTTTGAATGAAATTTTCTGTGCCGGCTCAGGTATAGACAAAAATTATCATCCCGAGACTCCCATATTATCGGACAAAATGTCCCGTACATCATTAAACCTTTTACTTGAAGTACAGTGTTATCTTTAGGGTTTGCGAATTTAAAGAGTTGTTTCTGAAATAAATACGGAATTGTTAGAGATAATGTTTCTTCAAATCTATCCAGAATATAGTAATGCACTATTAAATATGATTTCCATATGAATCAATGACAAAACCATAGTTCTGGGTAATTTACACTTTATGATTTAAGTTTATTGCTTGTTAGTTTGCCGATTGGCGTTCACCATTACGTCACACAAGTCAATCACGCACCATTATAATCAGATATATCAGATATAGTTTTGTAAAATAAAAAAAAAACAACCTGGCTGGAAAAGTTTATGATTTTCCGGTATTTTTTCGTCTTTTTGGTTTTTTTTTTAACTTACGCTTCTTGACTTGACGCGTTATTTTCACTTTTAGCAATGTGTCAAAAAAGTGTATACCGTGATTATGTATTTATTGTGATTTTTGACAGTAGTGTGGTATGGAGTGGGTTGTTATATTACCAGTCAATGTAGAGGGCAACACGTTATAAGTCTATCCACGTTTAATGTAGTGGATTGTTGTCTCGTTAATGCTTTAGTTTTTAATTTTCTTTAAACACACTGTGTGTATATGAACCCTGTTCACAAAAATATGGCAACGATTCACCAACCAAAAAAATTCTGATCAAATTAATTATCAATTACTTAAAATCAAATGCGAGTTTCAATTAGTTTAAGATAAACTTGACTTATTGATATATGTAACATACGCATCTAACTTACAAATAAATAAGAGTTTAAAATCTTGTATTTTAAATGTATATCATTTATATCAATATCGATGGGGTTATGAAAGTGTTATTACTATACCTGATCAATTAAACAAAATGTAAAAACCAATAGTCATGACAGTATGATTACCAACAACGCTGTCCAACAACTAGAAAATTGAATGATAAAATTTGTTGTGCGGTTCATAACTGTGTAAAACTACCCAAGATTCTTATATCTGCTGTTTGAAAATTATTTTACCGTTAAACGAAATATTCAGAAATAAATTCCATAAAGGTTTTGATGGTATCTCGTCCTAGAGATTAACTGACATCGCCAGTATTCTTGATATTTTAGTATAAATTCTTCAAGCCTTTGGTAGGCTTTATTCTGAACAAATCTTTACGAAAAGCGTAGTTTCTGTGTGTTATTGGCATTCGCAGGCATATTCAGCGACCATGTTAATACTCAATACCCGTAGCTTGTCTCTTTTCCGATTTATATAACTACACTAACAGATTTCCATTTTTCTTTTATTTTTTAAATACACCAATTTGTTGTCTCTTCCCTGATACAGTAAGTTCACTAATGATTGCTTTTTCCTGATAATACCATGGCTTTTTGTTCAAAGTAAGTGGAAAAATTTCAATACCTTTCGGTTTAAATTTTTAAATATGGTTTGAAAAGTTTCTTTTAAGAAATCTGTTGCATGATTAATTTATACCTTTTCTAAATAATGAATTTTCCGGCAAAAGATATTTAGTACATACATGTACAATGAGAGATTTTGACCCCAAAATTTAAATGTTTTACCCAAAAGGTGTATCCAATGATTTTTTGATGTTTTTTTAATGGAAAAATCGCTTTGTACTCATTAACACAGGTATCTGAAAAATAACTGACAATTCTTTCTTTGATCTATTAATTCTCGAGGAAATTATTGAATATATTCTCTGCTACAACTATACATTAGTCATACATTAACACTACTGAAACAGCTTATATTTAACGTGACAAACTGCATGGAAAAATGCTAGTGGGGAAACCTAACTGACTTTACCATAATATTCGCATTTTCCCTTTAACTTATTTATGTATTCGGAGTGTTTTGGCTGATTTCTTTTCTTTAATTAGCCAAAAACTCGCTACCAAGTTATGTCCTCATTTGATTGACAGGTATAAAAAAAAACTTTTCCCAATTGAAAATGGACCTGTTCCATTGATGTTGTCCCTTCCTTATACCAAATTTGACATGGGCAACATGGCGGTTGTCCTGCAGGAAGCAGAAACTGCTTACTCACAGGAGAACCTGAGTATACCCACGGTGTTTTGGGTGGGGTCCATGTTGTTCATATGTTTTTAGTTTTTCAGTGTAATGTTTGTATTGTTTTGGTCTTGTCTTTGTTGTTCTCCGGAGTTTGTCTGTAGTTTTCGATTTTCCCCTCCTTCGAATATCCCTTTGGTACGTGTATTTCTTGACTTTACTAAATGATATGTGCTATCAGTATCGCTCTACCTCTGTCCTATTTTTGTTAGCAGGATACACGTGTATTACAAAAGTGTATCAGTAATTGTTCCGAATTGAACATTTCTTTTGCAAGATAAAAACTGAAACTGAAATATTTGATAATACCATGCATACTGCATTTATTTGAATGTTCAATGTGCGGGTCGTCAGTAGTAATAAAGGCTGAAAATGACGAAACCCGTGACAGCAATCCAAAATATTGTACAGTATGCTGCTTGCAACAGATTTCGATTGCATTTTGCATATCACATTTACATTTAAACCAAAGCTCTAGATATCATTTAAAGGGATACAGAACATCTAAGGGAGTTAACTCTTTAAAAATCAGCTGAACGTTTTAATGATTATATTAGTAAAGAGAAATCAAGCTTCTCAATGATCAAAATTAGTATTTATCAAACTGCTATATATCCAATTAAATTATTCTCGTAAATTGTGTGGTTCAAATTTCTCGAAATTTTTATATTTCTGTCAAAAGGTCAAAATAAATATTTCATCAAAATTTTATGAAAATTAAACGAGCCAAATCTATTTTAGTCAAAGTGTTGTGTACCCCCTTAATGCAAATGTATTTCTAATATCACTCTACCATTTTAAATTCTTTTGTAATAGATATGCTGATTGATCGTTGTTTGCCGAATGTCCAGTGGCAAATATTTCAAGTCTCTTCAGGATGAGAACCAGTTAAACAATTTATCAAAAAAAAATTTGAATTTCGACTACCACTATAAAAGGAGGATGGTTACGGCCGTCAGCCTACTCTTTCGAAAACTACTAAAGGGTCTACAGCGACCATGGAGTGTGGCATTCTCTTAGCACATTACCCACTATGTTCCGCGATCAGGCTTTCGGTATTATGACCCGACAACACCCCCTCCCCCCAACGAGAGGGTCCCCCAATCCGCCACCTGGGCACGCGCTAGGCATTTCTGTGGTTTGAGCTGCTGTGATCCATCACAGGAGTCTAGAATAAATATGCAACTCGCTTCATATTTGGTTGCTATTCCATACTCTTGGACAACATAAGCAGATATATTATTATATTACACGTTATTTTTATGGGTTTTTTGTGATTTATTAGTTCGAGCTGAAAAAAATTATTTATTAGTATTATATGTACACATAAAGGTAGGCAACCTGGGGATATTTATGCCTTAGCTATCAATAATTGATGTTCCAATTACACGGAAAATGTCTTAAATGATCGGCTGCCAAAGAAAAGATGGCGAAGAGTAAATCTGTAGGTGTATATAATTTTAAGATCACAGACTTTACTTTCATTCGTTAGCACAGAAAGTAGTTATAATGGTTTCATTTTAATTAAGTCACATTGCATGTAACATGACTGTTGGCTACCGAATTTATCTAGATGGAACATGAAAAATAGATCATTTCTTTGGGGACGAGACATTTGACTTGCGTGTTGCCAATTTCCTGTCTGGTAACAATTGTCAATAATGTCCAAATAAAATCACAGTTATTTTTGTATACATCCTAAAGATAAATGTTTTTTTTAAATTATTTTAAAGAATAATATATATTGTATTCCTCTTTCTTTCTCTCCTCTTATAGATAAGATAAAATGGAATTAACATGCCTTATGTATTCCACTGATTTATTAAAATCATATTTTTTTTTGGTAAAATTAATTTGAAAGAAGTATTTTCAAAGCTTATAATAAGCAGTAAGATTTTGTTAAGACACTCAACAGTGCTATGGTTTAATCGTTTTGATGGGTAACAATTTTTTTTTAAATGTAATTAAAAGGATTGATTGATTTATTTATTGTTCCTTAACGTCCAGTGGTCGGATAATTTAGCCTTCTGTAACGGCATTAGCCTACTCTTTTTCGAAAACTACAGAAGGGGTCTTTAGCGTGCATGGAGTTTGGCATTCTCCAAACACGTTACCCACTATGGTCTATTTATGACCTGACAACCCCCATCGAGAGGATCTCCTTTATTATCCCCTATTAAACATTATAGCGAGAGTACAATGTAAATTCTACTAAGAAGTAGAATGAAAAAAAAAAGAAAACAGGACAATATCAAAACCTAACAAAAATTCCGGAGAGTAACATCATTTGACCCAAAGGATGAGGATGCCCTCTCCTAACGGCAACTAGAAAAATGAAATTGTTAATTTTACATTATAACTGACAATCATGTTTTTTTTACATCTAATTACAGAATGATTTCCTTATCAGAGTGGTATGATTGACACATTGGAAAATAACTGATGGTGGATTGTGTTAAAGTATTGACCACTAGAAAATCTGGATCAGTTAACACAAATATCAAATATGGCGAATGCTACGGCAAATATGACTTCAACACTCTTCAACATGCACAGTCCACTTTTGTTGATAGTAAAATATTCCAACACGTACTTAATTCCATTCATAGTGATGTCTGGTGTCGTTGGTAATATATGCTCATTTCTGGTATTTGTTTTTTCAAAGCTCAATAGAATTTCAACTTCTGTGTTTCTTGCTGGCCTAGCCATCTCCGACACTGGTTTTCTGTTGTGTGTTTGGGTAGGCTGGTTCGATATCATTGGGATTAATTTTTTTCACCAGGAAGGAATTTGTCATTTAGTAGTTTTTATGACGTATGTTTTTGGATTCACATCGGTTTGGTATGTCAATGCCTTTACAGCTGATATGTATGTTGCTGTATTCTATCCGTCATTGGGATCAAAAGTATGTCGACCACGTTTTGCGAAGAAGGTAGTCATAGGCTTGACTTCATTTGCTGTAGTTTTCTATTTGTTTTCATTTTGGACTTCTAAAATCGTTGTTGTAAGTGGAAAGAAGAAATGTGTATCCGAACCGAAGAATTATGAACAGATGATGATTTTTACGGTATTAGACACTCTGCTCACACTGATCATCCCGTTTTCAATGATTATCTTGATGATTATTCGATTGCTTATTGACATCAGTAAATACTACGCGTCCAATAGCTCAACAAGAACAGAAGGAGAAAACAGCAACAGCGAATCGTCTGAAACGTTTCCGACCAATGATCCACAAAACGGCACACAGACGTCAGCCCAGCAGGGTTTGAAAGCTCAAGCAAAGCTGAAGAGAATGATAGTAGTTGTCATTCTGGTATTTCTGGTACTTAATTTACCATGTCATGTGATTCGTTTACAGTCGATTCTGCGCAATGCCTTTGATAAATCATACAGGACGTCCACAAGTGAAATTCTATGGCAGTATTTTTTCCAAATCATCTACTACGTCAATTTCAGCGTGAATTTTGTTCTTTACAGCGCATGCGCTAAAAGCTTTCGCTCAGCACTTTTGCGGTTTCCCTGGAGATCATGCATAATGAAATGTAGCAAATGTTGTTTCTGTTTCAATCGAATGACAACGTACAAACTAAATAAGCACAAAGTCAGAGCTTCCGGTGAAAACGAGAATGACAATGTAGAAGGGAATGTGCATTCCCGTTTAGTAGATATTCATTTGTCAGAGTTTCATGTTTCTCAAATACCATCATTTGCATCAGACTTTGTTTTAAAATCTCCTCCATGTATGCTGATGGGCGTCTCAAATGCAACAGAGCAAACAAACTTTTAACGACGGTCCCATTTCGCAAATACATGCAATGAAATTTTATGAAAATACATTAACGTTAGTGTTGGAGATAAAACGTACTGTTATTAGCAATATCTGTATTATCGAATTGGTCACAATTTTGACTGCACAAACACTGCACATTTCCATTGATGGATGATTATACAATTTGTATATAAAGGACAATTGCTCTTTACATCGACCAACGTTAATTGTCATCTATTGCATTGTTATTGGTGGCTTCAAATTGTTTAGATATTCTCTATTTATGCTGTATATTTAAGGCAAGAGTTGATTCATTAATTTTTTCTGTGTTAAAATTCAACAAATTGTTATTCAAGTTAAATAGACGTATGTGTGTATATTAAAAAAAAAATGAATTTTATGGTAGTTCTTTGGAAACATATTTTATGTATTTCCTCCGTTTTATTTCTACATTATACACTGTAATGTTTTATATAATCTGTTGTATTGTTATCCATAAAAAGGCTATACACATATGAAAATTTTACTCGTTATATACTGAAAATGAATTTTACTTTTCTCCAGACTTCTTAAATTCCTCTTATCAAAAAATTGTTCGTACGCTATCTAGAAAAAACAGTTTATTCCTATCTCCAAAATAAATCATAGAATTGTTGGATTTAGGGTTGTCATCCTTTTCTAAAAACAATCTGTAGAACACCTTTGTTCTCCGAAATACTAGTATATAAGAGTTCGAATACTGTATTCAGTTACTTTTTGACCCAGTTTCCCTCTATTCAGTTGAAAAAAAACTTTATTCTATAAAAACAGTATGTTTGTTAAGGTACAAAATGTATAAGTTGCAAGTGACACTATTTTGCAATGTATGTGAACAATAAGATTTTTAAGATTCTTCTACTTTCTATTAGCTTGTTTTTACTGTAATTAATATTTTTATTTCAAATTCCATAATTTATTCTCTACACTGTAGAATATCATTGTTTGCTATTCTTTATTTTCTCTGTTTATTAATTTTAAGGACATTATTCTCTATGCTATAAAGTCTACCCGAACCCCTCAAAGAAGCCCTCTTTGTTGGAAATACTTGTATGTCTAGACATTCATTCCACTAGAGTATTTGTGTTATTTTATATACTGGATCATAAATAACAGACTATAAGGAAGGTTTTGCAATTTTTTTTTATTTATATCATTTTAACATTATAAAATAAGATAGTGCTTTGCATTTGTGAGTAAATATCATCATGATGTTTTATTTATTGTATGACAGAATTCTGTTACTATCATTTACATGTTGTTATGTTGGCTTTTAAAAAGCGGGAAAACTATTTTTTGGAGGTTTTACATATTCTTGTCCACAGAATATTTATTACAAAGAAGACATAACTATTAATTACAACTTTAAATTTTATTTGTGAAATATTTAAAGTAATAACTGTGTATCATAACAAATTGTTTATGTATTGAAGAACTATAAAGTCGGCCACCTTGCCGACAAAAATGTAGGTGGTGACAGGACCTACAAAATATGGAATGCTGAATGACGGCCATAATCCTAAAACTATACATTTTAATTAACTTGATAAAAGTACATATGTATATACTTTTAGATGTATGAATTTTTGATAATATTTCTGCATAATGTGAAACTGAAATTCTTATATAGCTTACCAATACGTACACTTGTATTGATTTTTGTTAACTCGTTGGTACGAAACACGGTTTGGTCACAGCCCAATCTAAAAAAAATGATTTCAGTTAATTATACACTTCAATGGAATGTCAATTGTGGAGACTGTCTTAGATTTTGTCAAAATATTATATCGTTCCTGTACGTTTGTGTGCTATGCTTAAACTTAAAATTCGGCATAATAGTCTATAAAAAGACAGGCTTTAATTAATCCCTCATCATTGACCGATTGAGTTGCATGATACCCCTGCGTCATCTGTTAACTAAGGTTCCCTTATCATTAAAACTACATGTATCAGATTGCTTTCAAATGCTGTTTCAATAGGAATTTTTTTTGTAATTAACTGTTGTCTCTCGTATAAGGTTTCAATCAACGAAAACGTAAATTATCTTATATGGGTGTAATTGACGTCAGGCCTTGATTCCTAAAATACTCCCCAGAATGAAAAATCCCATATTCGAAGCAGAAATAATTACAAATTTACGTAAGTTAATCCATGACTGTCACAAGTAACTAATAATGAAAAAAAAGTCTCAGACTTAAAATGTATTAGGTTGTATTTCCCATTTTGTACAATGTAAATTTTAATTTTATCTATCTTTAAAATGGATATAGATTCTATTTGAAAGTTGTAATTTATTATTATAATTATTAATATTATTAGTAATTTTATTATTGTTCAACATTTTTGCTTCGGCTTTTAATCATTCTTGAGCAAAGTCATCGAAATATGCATATCTTGTGAATCAGAATTGGTATGTTAGATTATTTATGACAAAATTGGAAATAAGAGAGAAACATGCCTTAAATACGCAAAATGAACATAATGGCTTTTCAAATTAATAATTTTGGAGCTCAACAAATATTAATTTTTTTTTAAATATCCTTTTTATATGTCGGAGGTCAACATTTGTATATTTTCTATGGATAACGAACATTCCAACATTCGTCTTTGTTCAAGCTACACTTCATGTAACACTCCAATTTTATTGTTGGTGTTACTTGTTTGTACCTTTTGCATTTTTTTCACATTACTATAAATGTATGATATTTGTTTTTCCTTATGAAATGCAACGCAGACTGAGTATTTTTATATTTGTTGTCTTGTCCAATACTACAGCAATAAATTCGATTAATATGGAATCGCTTTTTTATTGAGTAAAATAAATGTAGATATAGCCTGTTCTTGTAAAACTGTATGAATGAATTATTGAGTAGTGTGTATTCAAGACAGTTGCAGCTTTAAGTTTCACTTATTCAAAACTCTGATCTTCTGCTTATAACTTATTTACGTAAATTCCTTATTAACCCTACAGTTACCTCACATCATTCGATTTGCAAAGTAGGCCCACATATTATTCTAATTCAAAAGCACAAAATTTTAAACAAATAGTTTCGTTAATTTTGGATTTCAACTTTATAGGTTTTGTAAAATCTTTCTAGACCTGTTTGGTGTAAATATAAAATTATGTTTTGCTTCCAGATTAAAAATGTGCCTCGTGATGTTATGAAGCTTTCGTCACTTGATAAAGGTCTTAATAGTTCAGTCTGTTAGTATTTCTTCTTTTCACAAAGAACCAGTTTCCCCCCTGTATTTGATTCACGCCTAACTACTTATTTTTTTCATCTTAAATATTTACCTACTTTTTATCGTAAACCATTGTATGCGATGCATTTTTATGTTAACAAACAAATTGCATGCTTAGTCATTAATAAATTCAAGTTTTCTACCCGCAAAGGTCGTGTATATAGGATGTTTGGGTCAATTGTATCACTTGTTGGAATATTGCTAGGAAGGACATTCAGAACCAAAACCATTCTTATGTCATATGAAAGGAAATACATAAACTCAATTACAGCAAAAAGTTGGTTTCAGTTCCGGGTGGCATTCATGTTGAAAAATTGTCTTCCAAAGCGATATTCGGGTATGAAGAAATTTTTTAGTAACTTTAAAATAGTCCTGAGAGTGAAATAAACGCACGGTAAAATGACCCTCCTTCTTAGTGTGGTTATTTTTTGTGTGTGTTCTAAGGATTTTGTTCTTGATTATCTTATTTCTCTATGTGACTCTCTCTTTTTTCTCTTGTCTATTTTTATTTTAATTTCATTTTTTATCAATTTTTCTTGATTGAGCTTTGTTTGAATGTTTCGTTTTTCGTTGTTATGTATTTGTTTTAATTATATTTTTGTTTGATGAGAGAGAGATGGTGTGTTATTCACATATGGGTACATGAATATTTTTAATATGTGACACTGAAAAAATGATTTCAATGATTCTTTACACAAAGTACGGTACATTAAGTTTATATATGTGCAAAACTTTGAAGACCAATGATTTCTCGTATTTAAATGTAAATATTTTTATCCTGTGACTGACTTTTGAAAAACTGTCATTCACCTCGTCCGCTGTGCTCGTTGAATAACATTTTTTCAAAAGTCAATAATTCCACACATTTTCCTCATCAAAAGACACTAATCGTATAATATTTACTTTTGATACGTTGTTGCATTGTTAGAAAATAATGTGATATGAATGTAGATGTCTAAGTTATTGATTAAAGTTGCATACAGTGTAAGTTAATATGTTCACTTTTCAAGTTTCATTTAGCAAATGCATTGCTTTCTTATATAATAGACTCTCCCAAATTTAACTGTATTTAGATATAAACAACGAACATATTCATCTATATGCTATGGAGGTATTTTTTAGCGAAATTTGGCGTTGTCCTAAAAGTACTCTCGTTCTGCACGTCCAAGTATTAAAGTTTCATACAGTGTAAGTTAAGTTAAGTTTTCAAGTTTCTTTTAGGAAGCGTGTTGCTTTCTAATATAATGGACTCTCCCCCAAAGTTAACTATAATAGGTTCCACTATACAATTAGCATTTTATGTCTCGTTTAGTTTCGGAAAATATACAATTTTTCAAATGTTTAAAACTGATGGGTATAATTTGCTGATAATTATGATTTCTGAAAATGAAGCTGATTTATGCTGAAAGAGAGGACGTTTGGCAATTGAATTAATCTCATTTTGATGGTTCAGTGTTTATGCATGGACTAAAGTGGCATCTCCATCTGACCTTGTAGATCAGCATCTTGTGTGGGTTTTTTAGTGTGTAAATTTTGCACGAAGGTTTGAAATGTAACTAATGAAAAAATGAACTGAAAATCCAGCCCCTTTTCATTTATTTTTTGAAATGGACCTATGCGATATTTAATTTATGCCATATGTCATATCCATTGAAATTTTACATTAAGGTGAGAACTTGTCCTAGAATTTGGTCACTCCAATGCATTTTGCACAATTTTTGAAAAAAAAAATCATTTCCGTTGCTATGGGTATTCAAGGAAAAAAGATATTTTGGAAGAAATTGTTAAGTTGACTCTATTATTTGGTCTTTTTGGTTTTTCTTAGCAGTACATTACCAAATTTTCAAGCCGTTGGTTCTCATACACTTAACGTTGTTTGGTTCCTGTCGTACATATGATACATATAGATGTATGTACGTTGGCGTTCCCTTCAGAGCGAAATTAGTCTAATAAACTTCCACGACAAGATTATCAGTGATATGATCACTAAAACGATGTTACGTCCGTCATCATGACTTGATTCATCATTTCTATCTCAAATCACATTCTACTGGAATTAATGCTTGGTTTGAATTTAAACTTTAATGTACTTTTCCTCATTTGCAATGTGACAGGTGCCATCAATAATACAATACATTTTTACCCTTTCAGATCACCTGTTCTCACTCATGGAGTGTTTTTGGTTATTTTTTGCTGTTCGCGTCAATTAATGAGACTTGTGTTTTGTTCTCTCAATTTCGTTGTTCTCAAGAATTAGCTTTGCCTTTGGAATTTTTATCTTGTTGACCTCCTGTGTGTTTTATTTCTTCAATATCCTTTTGACGATATTTGCCTTCTTTTTTTGGCCTCGAGCAGTAATGATGATCTAAATGTTGGGCCTTGAGTACTGGTGTTGAGAAATGCGTATTTATATTATATCGAATCTGGTGTCAGAGAATGTTTACTTCAATCGGTTTGAAATAAAAGTCCACTCATCTAGTTGGTTTTGTAAACTCCTGTTCTACATTTGATAAAGCAGTTATCGATTTTTATGAAGATTATACAGAAAGTGCTTGCTACCCATAAAAATATGTGGTTGTACTTAAGATCATGGATTTATCTGTATAAATATTCATTTGTTTGTAACGTTATAAACTGGTTATCGTGTGCCTTGTAAGAATAAAAGGAAAAAATTCTGCCATGCTAGCTGTTCCCTCCTGTGTTACCTCTGTAAAGACTTACTATAGATTTTACCAAACATATACAAATATAATTATAGAAAATAATGCAGTTATTCCTGATATAATATACAGTACTTTTCTCAAAGATAATTAAGTCATCCTAGAAATCCCGGCATGTGAGAGTAGTAAAAGTACATTATAGAAGAATTAATAAAAGTTTATTGCCCTATAAGGACATTTTTAAAGTCTTCTCTTAAAAATTTGTCGTTACATATCATTTTGAGACATCGGTTAGTAATTCGGATAGACAAGAGCTATTTTGGATTGACCTTAAGACGGAAGTTTTTTCGTTACTGAATTTTCTGCCCAAATACTGAAAACACTGTTATCAAAATAATTCAAGAACAATAATAGATGGAGAAAAACTGAAAGATGGAAAATGTTTGTCCTATAAATGGGGTTTGATTTGTCCCAATTACGTTGAAGTGATTCGACAAACACTTCTTTTAGTTATCTTCTCTTAACTGATTTTACTTTGCGCCAACACCTTGTGTGGTAGAGATCTAGGATGGGGTCCAGGATGAAATGTTCGATCATGTCTATTTTTCACCAAAATTTAGGTCCTGGTTTTTTTCGGCCGCTATCATAATAGCGATCGAAATTTTTAGTTTCATTCAATGAAAATTTCCTGATTGACCTATATAGGCCAATGCATGTTTTTAAAGCGGTCCTAGCTTTTTATTTCAAATTTCATCCCAGGTCCCCCCCATCAAAATCAAGTGGTTGCTACCTACGTTGTCGTTTTGACTGATAATAATGTAATGGCAATCTATCTGTTTGTCATTGAAGAGCTTTTCTTGTAACGTGTATAAACCAGAGTTTTTCGTAAAGTGATGTAAAGTCAAAAGATGTAAGTGTTACGCTATTCGATAAGAATTTAAATAGGTGGACAACGTATAATTAATGTATATATGCAACCATCATATAAAAAAGACCATTGGTGAACAGAGGTCATATCCTTCAAAATGATTCAAAGGTCAAGACCACACTTCACCTTTGATTGTAAACCTTCTTATCGAAATGACTCATAAACAGTAACAAATATCTGATGAGATATATTGCCGAAAATATTCATCTTCAAGATCTAAATTTGTCTCATTGGGTCTGAAGTTGAACGATGACTTCCTATTGCAGTTAGTGCCCTCGACACGTCTTTATTTTATGCCATATCTCTTAAACCATAATAAATAGGAAGAAAATGTCGATACAAAAAATGATCAGTTTCAAAAGATATACATGTTTGTACCACCATATATAATTATGTTCAGAACCCTATTTTAGAGCTGTACAGGTTAAAATGGAGGTCAAGGACATTCAAAAAGTCCTTAGCAACCGATAAAAAGTACCTTGTAACTATATATATTTATGTTCAGGACCCTATATTATAGCTTTTCCAACCAAAATGAAAGGTCAATGGTCAATATCATTGAATGAATCATCCTTAGCAACGGATGAAAAGGACATAGCAAATATACACATGATATATATATTTATGATCAGGAAGCTACATTTGAGCTTTAGAGGTCAAAATGGAAGGTCAAGGGTCCAGGTCATTGTCAAAGTCCTTAGCAACAGATAAAAAAGTACCTATCAAACCATATATATTAATGTTTGTGTTCAACTTTTGAGTCAAAATAGAAGGTCAACAGTCAAGATCATGGTTAACCATCCATAAAAAGTGCTAGAAATATATATATATATATAGTCACCAAAGAGGACAAAAAATACAACCAAAATATGGCAATCCATGAGACAGACAAACCCGGGTAGGCAAATGAACAACCACAAGCACAACAAATAACCACTGAAAACTAAAAAAACAATGAACAACACGAACTCCTATAAAAAAAAACAGGAGGGAACTCGGGTGCTCCGGAAGGGTAAGCAGTTTCTGAATCGTATACGGCACCCGTCGTGAAGTTCAACAAAGTCAATCCACTTGTGATAAAAGGTCAATTGTACACGAGAAAGACCTTGCAATTGTTCTCACGACAATTTTATTTCCATTATTGTTATTTTCATTCCAATGAAAATGTAAATATTTTTTTTAAGTTAAAGAAATGAAATTGTGCACGTACCGTAAAATTTGCATTATATTTTTTTGTATTCTGCGTGAGCTCTTGATATCACTTGGATATGTAAGGGGCAATGTTCTAACCCTACTTTTACATATCTTTTAAATATTTCCGTGGTTTCTTGTGTAAAGGATGTTTGCTAGTCAGTTTGAAACAATTAAGGTTAAAAAACTATTGGGCAATGATAATTACATGTATAATAATGATAATATGTTATTATATGTGTTACATTAGATTCTCCTTCAGGTACGAGTGAGTTATGGAATTTCTCCACCCGAGATAGTTAAATTTTCGATTTTCAACACGCGTTTTTGCGAGCGTGCTAAAATCTAAAATTTAACTATTGAGGGTGGGAAAATTCCATAACTCACGAGTAAATTGAAGGAGAGTTTGTTTCTTCTATGATCTTCGACCAAAACCTCAAGAAAATGTTGTTGATATGTACTTTGATCACATTGACGTCATTTCGGAACTTCTCTAGTTTATCGTTCCAATAACTGTAGAAAAAACGGCGGTAATTCCCACGTAGAAATTTAATCACCGGGAAGTGGTTCAAAATATTATGTAATTTTATCCCATCGATTGAGCACGTCCAGAATAGGAGAAATATAATTATTTTAGGTATGTCAACTTTTGTATATACAAAAAGATAGGTCTAAATCCACATTAATCCTTGGTCCTCCGATCTTGGCCTGATATAGAATTCAACTTCTGTAATGAGTTTTAATTTGGAAATTGCCGCATAATATCCTATTTATATTTTATATAATGCTGTGGAATGGATAAATCAAGAAAAATGTCAGTTTTATTTCGACATTATTTAATAGTTAACATTCAGTATTAATAGGAAATACATTAAAAAATTTATGTATTGCCTTCAATTTGAAAACGTTCAAATTACAAGATTTGAAATGGAAACAATAACTGTCACGTAAGTTTTATCGATGCAGCTTCAACAAAACATTCATATTACTCACATTAATTCAGCAAATACCATTTACAACATTTAATCAAATATTTTGCTTTCTAATTTTAACGTCAATTAATAATATACACGTTGCTTGATATTTTCCAGCTTTTGTTAGTTACTCAATCAAAAGATGCAGATTGAAATCATGAAATGTGTGTTAATACTAGTTGATTCCCATAGTATTTGGATTCAATCGCTATTTGTGCATAATTAATACATAATTAATACATTTGTACATGCACCTAGTTTCAAATGCATATTATAGGTTTAGGAATCCAGAGTAACCGATTAGAACTGCCGATCTTTGATCATTTCTTGTCGGATCGGCGTCGAATACACCTCGCAACTTGACGAACTTGTGATCTAAAATTAACATTGACGGGCTGGTAATCATTAATAACATATTAGCAAAATGTAGTAGTCACGACGACCTATAGTCAAAATAGACAAAGTAACTATACTGACACTATTATTGTTTTGTTTAAAGGCGACTGTCATCCAAAATCTTCCACGTGACTGTAAGACAACAATATACACCAATAACATATATGTACATTTGATCTTAAACCGCCATTGTTGTCATGGTTGTCTCGTTTAATCTTGAATGGCTTGATTTTTAGACTGTCTTCAATTTCAAATAAAATCAAGATATATAGCCTTGTAGTAAATCAATAGTGGTTTAGACAAGTTCATAAAGGTCAAGAACGAATTATGCAATGTTGAATTTTACCTGTGCTGAACTGATCTGAACTTGTCTTGATCGAAATTGATTGACTGTAAGACAACACATCTTGATTTGATCTTGTTGAGATTTGCACGATGCAGAAAACCAAAACAATGTCAGGCATGTAAGAAAAAATCAAGACCAGAATGACCGTGTAAGAGCCAAAGTGTGTAAAATCTTTATTGTCATCAGCTAAAAGTATTGCTAATGTTACTGTTTCTATGCAGACCACTCTATCAACTCGACAACCGATGCCCCATGTTAATAACAGTATTCTGTTAAATATTAATGTTCCTTAGGACATCCAATCAGAACAATGATTAGTAATACATCTATTTGAACGACAATACAAATTTGTCAATGTATTTAATTTTCATTTGCTAACTTAATAACGTCTTCAAAGGGCCATTTATTTGATGCTTTTTTCAGAAGTTTGAGGTCAGGAATAGAAATTCGTTAGGATAATATAACCACAGTTTACGGCAGTCTTGGGATAATAATGTGTCTTTACTATCGATAATTGATGTTCCAGTTACACGGAAAATGATTGTCATAATGGGATACCACAGAACGGATTACGAAGAGAAAATCTGTTGTTGTCTTTAAAGTTTTATATCAAAGAATTGAATTGTGTTTTCATAAGCACGGAAGTCATGTCCCCATTTTAAGTTAGTCACATTGTAGGCTATCAAACAGTTGGGTAATAAATTTCTAATTAAGCAACGTTGTTCGTTTTTTTCTATAAGCTTTTTCACTTACATGCTGTGTGATTCAGATGGTTCATCTTTAGTATACCGATATTCTATTTTTATATTTATCATTAAGATAAGAATGTCTTAACAATAGATTCAAAAGTTTTTGACGGCGAACTATCTAAATTACATCTTAAATGTTGGAATCTAACATTGCTAAAAAAGAGAAGATCGATCGTCATCAACCCTCCTCCTCTAGTACGTCTAGATAAGATTAATAGGTTTTTAATAAATATAATATAATAAAGTAGTCTCTGTACTGTGACGAAAGATCCCGTATAGTGCACTGTCAACTTTAATTAAAAAGTATGCCATTTCTTACAAAATGGAGGTAAATGCTTAATTTTAATCAACAACAAAACAGATAATATAACATACAAGATAAAGGGAAAGGTCAATGATGACACCAATTAACGCCAATTAACAGGTATTCAGACGAGAATAACTTACAAGAGCACAAAATTGAACAGCGAGTCAGGATAGTCAGTCCTATAGGCCATGTGAGCTTATATCATCATTTTGCGTCCGTCGGCATCTGTCGTCCGTAAAGTTTTCACATTTTGATCTTCTCCTCTGAAACTACTTGGCGAAATGTAACAAAACTTGGTAGAAATGAGATTCACCCAGTCAGCCAACGACTGCGGCTGCTCAAAGTTTACATGGAAACAATATGGAAAATAACTTTTCTGTCATTTACTCGGGAACTAATGGGTAGATTGTAACCAACGTTGGCAGAAATGGTGTATGTATAGATTATCGGGTTTTATGCATATTGATATCGTAAAATATCAGCCACGAGTCAGAATATGAAGATTTTTGGCGAGTGAGAGCAGCGAACGAGCATAAAAGATTCATATTGTGTCGAGCGGCTGATATTTTACAATATATTTACGCAGAAAACCCGATAATCTGTTTATCGTACAAATTCTGTCCTGTTAGGCATTTTTTACGCTTTTTTGTCCTCCTGGAGGTAAGCTTGATAACGTCTGCTCTCACACTGTGACGTCGCTAATAAGTCCTGCTCTCATATTGTCACGTCGCTGATAAGTCCTGCTGTCGCGCATAATGTCTCCTAATACGTCATAAAGCCTTAATACAGAGATTACAGAGCAGCTCAGCAGGTTGATATAGACCCAAGGACGTACAATAATGAAGAATCTTCATCTATATATGTTATGGGAGTATTTTGTTGCGTTATTTGGCGTTGTCGTAAATGTAATCTCTCCTCTAATATGCGTCAAAAATCATGTACGAATTGTTCTGCACGTCCAAGTATTAAAGTTCCATACAGTGCAAATTATTATGTTCAGTTTTCAATTTTCTTTTAGGAAGCATATTGCTTTCTAATATAATGAATTCTCATTCAAAGTTAACTGTAATTAGATATAAACAACAAAATTATTCATCTAAACGTTATGGAGGAATATTTTTGGCAAAATTTGGCCTTGTCGTAAAAGTCATCTTTCCTTTAATATGTCAAAAATCATACGAATCGTTCAACACGTCCAAGTATTTCTTTAACGTAATGCAATGACACTAACTTTTTTTTATAAATTTCAGCCTTGATGGAAAAATATTTATATACTATAAACTCACGTTAAAGAGGGGGGGGGGGGGGGGTTGACTCTACTATTTGGTCTTTTGGGGTTTTTTTTCTTAGCAGTGTATTACCAAAGTCTCAAACCTATGATTCTCATACAATTAATGTTGTTTCGTTCTTGTCGTACATATAAATGTAAGTACGTGGACGTTCTCTTTAGAGCGAAATTACTCTAATAATCTTCCACGACAGGATGGTCATTGATATGATCACTCCAACAATTTGACTTGATTCATCAGTTCTATCTCAATATTATCAGTTAAATTGCCCAATTTCTGCAATTAATACTTGATTTGAATTGAAAATTTAATGTACTTTTTCTCATTTGCAGCGTTACAGGTGCCATCAATAATACAAGACATGTTTACCCTTTCAGATCACCTGTTCTCACTCATGGGTTGGCTTGTTTTGTTTTTTTTTTTGTTTTTTTTTTTTTGTTTTGTTTTTTGTTTTTGTTTTTTTTTTGCTGTTCGCGTCATTTTTTAAGACTTGTATTTTGTTCTTTAAGTTTCGTTGTTCTCAAGAATTAGCTTTGCCGTTACAATTTTTATTTTGTTAACTTCTCCTGTGTCTTATTTCTTCAATATGGTTTTCACGATATTTGCCTTTTGTTGGCCTCGAGCACTGATGAGGATCCACAATTTTGGCCTTGAGCAGTGGTGATTATCCAAATTTTGGGTTTTGAACACTGGTGATAATCTAAATTTTGGACCTTGAGTACTGGTGACGAGAATTGAGTATTTACATTACATCAAAACTGGTGTCAGAGAATGTTTTGAAATAAAATAGTCTACTCATTTCTAGTTCATTTTGTAAACCCCTGTTCTACATTATTTTGATAAAGCAGTTATCTGTTTTTATGAAGATTATACGGAAAGTGCTTGCTACCCATAAAAATTTGTCGTTGTACTTAAGATCGTGGATTTATTTGTATAAGTATTTATTTGTTTGTAACGTTATAAACTGTTTATCGGGTGCCTTGTAAGAATAAAAGGAAACATTTCTACCATTCGACTCCAGACGCATGCTAACTATTCCTTGCTGGGTTATTTCTGTAGAGAGGTTCTGTAGGTCTCAACAAACGTATTCAAATATAATTATACCAAATAATGCTGTTATTCCCCATATAACATACAGTCATTTCTTCAAAGATAATTAATGTAAAGTCATCCTAGAAATCCCTGCCTTGAGAATATTAAAATTACATTATAAAAGATTAATTAAGTTCATTGCCCTATAAGGACATTTTCAAAAGTCTTCTCTTAAAAATTTGTCGCGACATATCATTTTGAGACTTCAGTTAGTGATTTGGATAAACAATAGCTATTTTGGATTGATCTTAAGACGAAGGTTTTTTAGTTACTGAGTTATTTGTCCATATACTGAAAACACTGTTATCAAAATAATTCAAGAACAATAACAGATAGAGGAAAACTGAAAGATTCAACATGTTTGTCCTTTCTGGGGTTTTATTTGTCCCAATTACGTTGGAGCTATTCGGCAAACACTTTTTTGAGTTATCTTCTCTTAACTGATTTTACTTTCGGCCAAAACCTTGTGTGGTAGAGACATAGGACATTTACTTACTTTTCTAGTAAAAATACCGAATGAAACGGTGTCAAAGTAAAAAAAAGTAAGCGATGACTTTGACTGGTGACATTGAACCTTATTATTGAAATAACTCAAAACCCGTAACTGTAAGAAGCGTAATGTAAACAGGGAAAATGTTCAGAATGTCAAGATCTACATTTCATATTCCCGAAGTCGTACGACCGTATCTTATAGAGTTGTTTCACTTGAAACTTTTACGTTTTATGTTCTATTTTGAAAACCGAAGTAGATAGGAGAAAAGTATCAATGCAAACAATGTTCAGTGTAAAATAACTACATTTTCGTGCCACAGACTATGATCAATGATAACCTTGGTAAGTGACCTTGAATCTTGTTATGGAAGGAAGTAAAAAAAACCGTAAGTACTAAGTGCATATTAAATAGAAAATGTTCAAGACCTTTATTTGTCTCATCGGGTCAAGTGGGGGGGGGGGGGGGGGGGGGGGGGGGGGTGGGCAGGATGAAATGTTCGATCATGTTTATTTTTTCTCCAAACTTTAGGTCCTGGTTTTTTTCGGCCGCTATCATAATAGCGATCTAAATTTTTAGTTTCATTTCAATGAAAATTTTCCTGTTGACATAGGCCATTCGTTGTTTTCAAGTGATCCCGGCTTTTTATTCTGCCAAAATCCTGTCCATGAATTTTTATTTCAAATTCCATCCTAGACCCCCACCCCCCCCCCCCCCCCCCCCTTCCCCTTCTATTAATCAAGTGGTTGCTACCTACGTTGTTTTCGTTTTGACTGATAATGATATATTGGCAATCTACATTGTATCTGTTTTTTATTGAAGAGCTTTTCTTGTAACGTAATGCTAATAGAGTTTTTCGTAAAGTAATGCAGTCAAAAGATTTAAGAGTTACGCTATTCGACAAGAATTTAAATAGGTAGACAATGTATAACTAGCGGATATTTGCAACCATCAAATAAAAAAGACCAATGCTGAACAGAGGTCATATTCTTCAAAATGATTCAAAGGTCAAGGCCACACTTGACCTTTGACCGTATACCTTCTTATCGAAATGACTCATAAACAGTAACAAATAGCTGATGAAATATTGCGGAAAATATTCAAGATCTAAATTTGTCTCATTGGGTCTGAAGTTGTATGATGACTCCTTATTGAAGTTAGTGCCCTCGACAGTGTTAGTGTCAACGGTCAGAGATCAAGGTCATTGAAAAAAGCCCAAAGCTACCATATATGATTATGTTCAGAACCATATTTTGGGTCAAAATGTACAGGTCAAAATGGAGGTCAAGGTCATTTGAAAAGTACATAGCAAATATATATATTTACGATCAGGAAGCTACATTTGAGCTGTACAGGTCAAAATGGAAGGTCAAGGATCAAGGTGATTGAAAAAGTCCTTAGCAACCGATAAAAAGTACTGATAACCATAAATGTTTATGTTCAGGACCCTATATTATAGCTGTTCCAGCCAAAATAAAAGGTCAGTGGTCAATGTCATTGAAATAAATCCTTAGCAACCGATGGTTTCTAAAACATGCTAGACACCGTTTATATCTATATATATATATATATATATATATATATATATATATATATAGTTACATAAGGGGACAAATATACCTAAGGAGGAAACCAAAAAACGCAATCCATTAGACACACAATCCCGGGAAGACAAATGAACAACCACAAGCACAACAAATAAACACTGAAAACTAAAAAACAATGAAAACAAGAACTCCTATAAAAACCAGCAGTGAACTGAGGTGCTCCGAAAGGGTAAGCCGTTTCTGCTTCGTATACGGCACCCGTCGTGAAGTTAACAAAGTCTATCCACTTAGGGTAAAAGGTCAATTGTATACGGGAGAGACCTTGCAATTGTTCTCTGAACAATTTTCTTTCTATTATTGTTATTTCCATTCCAATGAAATGTAAATATGTTTTTTTTAAGTTAAAGAAATGACATTATGCACGTACCGTAAAATTTGCATTATAATTTTCTTTATTCTGTGTGAGCTCTTGATATCACTTGGATATGTAAGGGCGCACTGTTCTAACCCTACGTTTACATATCTTTTCAATATTTTCCGTCGTTTCTTGTGTAAAGAATGTTTGCTATTCAGTTTGACACAAAGCTTCAAAACAAAATGGGCAGTGATAATTATAATAATGAAAATATGTTATAATATGTGTTACATATAATTATTTAATTATTTGAGGCATGACAACTTTTTTATATGCAAAAAGATAGGTCTGAATCTATAATAACCCTTGGGCCTCCGATCGTGGCCTGATATAGAACTTAACGGCTGAAATGAGTTTTAATTTGGAAATTGCCGCATAATGTCCTATTTATGTGCTATATAATGCCGTGGAATGATAAATCAAGAAAATTATCATTTTTATTTCGACATTAAATTTAATAGTTATAATTTAGTATTAATAGGAAATACATTTATGTATTGCCTTCAATTTAGAAAACGTTCAAATAGCAAGATTTGAAATGGAAACAATAACTGTCACGTATTTTTTATCGATGTAGCTTCAACAAAACATTCATATTATTCACATTAAATTAGCAAATACCATTTACAACAAATGGATTTCAATCAAATAAGTAGTAGGGCAAGTGAGCATTTACACAACTCTGAGCTAATGCAAACCCTTTGGGAGAGTATACCCAAGAGGATACCTAGTGAGGATACCCTCTGACGTCATCATTAGGTATTAGGACACTAATTAATTTTAATTAATTTAATTATTCTCATAGTATATGCTCATCATAAAATGTTAGGTCACTAATTAAGGCTAATTAATTGGTGTTATTGATTAATGATGTACAGGTGTTAATCATCGTGTGTGTGTGTGAGGCTGTGTGCTTG
The DNA here is from genome assembly GCA_028015205.1 of Mytilisepta virgata. Lineage (NCBI taxonomy): Eukaryota > Metazoa > Mollusca > Bivalvia > Mytilida > Mytilidae > Mytilisepta > Mytilisepta virgata. The sequence goes on from CM051519.1 coordinate 46,495,274, forward strand.
TATGTATGTGTATCGATATAATGTGCAAGTCTTGTTCAGTAGGCATAAGTTGAATAACTAAAACATTTTAAATTAAGGTGGTACCCAACACCTTGACTAAAATAATGTTGGCTCGTTTAATTTTCATAAAATTTTTGGCAAATATTTACTTTGACCTGTTGAAATAAATGTTGATTTTTTTTAGTAAATAGAATTTCACACTTCACGGGAATAATTTCATGGAATATATAGCAGTTTGGTAAACATCAATTTTGATCATGGAGAAGCTTAATTTCTCTTTACTTATTAAATTTGATTAAAACGCTCTGGTGATTTTTAAGAGTTATCTCCCTGTAGTGTTGGGTACCACCTTAATATATTATTTAATATACCCGTCAATTTAGACGAACAAAGGTCGGAGAGTCATCCACATATTGTCTTTACAATATTTACCCTTAGCCTTAATCATAATACATCGAGATTAGAAAAAGAGAGTCATCTAACACCTGACAGTATCTTCAACCTTACGAAAGGGCCAACAGTATGCCATCATTCGTACAGGGGCGTAAATTGACGAGACTTGAAGTTAGCCTTTACGAGTGGTTCACCCTCTTGGAAAACAGTTTGAATATCAAAGAATATGTACACCACGAGCAGAGATTCATGAATTAAATTTCCTCCGCTAATTCAACCATTTCACGAAATATTGTTTTGCAAAATCTTCTCTACTTTCCACAAGTCGTTGTCTTTTACATCAATCTTTTGTAATTCGGATTGATAGAATGTTCCTTTAATATCTTCGTCATGATAGTCTTTCAATCTGTAAATTGGCAAACCTCCACGTAATATTCTTTGGGAGATTTTAAAAAAATTTTCGTTATATTCGCTGGTAAATGGAGAAGCTTAATTTCTCTTTACTTATTAAATTTGATTAAAACGCTCTGGTGATTTTTAAGAGTTATCTCCCTGTAGTGTTGGGTACCACCTTAATATATTATTTAATAACCCCGTCAATTTAGACGAACAAAGGTCGGAGAGTCATCCACATGTTGTCTTTACAATATTTACCCTTAGCCTTAATCATAATACATCGAGATTAGAAAAAGAGAGTCATCTAACACCTGACAGTATCTTCAACCTTATGAAAGGGCCAACTGTATGCCATCATTCGTACAGGGGCGTAAATTGACGAGACTTGAAGTTAGCCTTTACGAGTGGTTCACCCTCTTGGAAAACAGTTTGAATATCAAAGAATATGTACACCACGAGCAGAGATTCATGAATTAAATTTCCTCCGCTAATTCAACCATTTCACGAAATATTGTTTTGCAAAATCTTCTCTACTTTCCACAAGTCGTTGTCTTTTACATCAATCTTTTGTAATTCGGATTGATAGAATGTTCCTTTAATATCTTCGTCATGATAGTCTTTCAATCTGTAAATTGGCAAACCTCCACGTAATATTCTTTGGGAGATTTTAAAAAATTTTTCGTTATATTCGCTGGTAAATGAGTTCCTAAAGTATGTGATTCTGACTTTATCTCCCACTTTGAAACGGAAAGGTCTTCTTACTTTCTTTGTTTTATTTGCTGGTTCCACCTTCATAGGCCAATATATCTTCCACCATAGATTTGCTTCCTTCGTTTTAGTCACCTTCTCTGGGGCCATTCTAATCGTTTGTTGTAGCTGTCTGCAAATTTCTGTAAACCGTCCACATACTCATAGGATTATAGGATTGCTTATGAGTAAGTACCTCACGATCTTCGACTTAATTGTTTTATTCAGTCTCTCGACAAAGCCTTAATTTCTGTGTTTTGCGCGTAGAGATGTCGAATTCCTCTCTGTTTTAATAGAGCCTCTACCGATCGTGATCTAAATTCTTGTCCTTTGTCAGTTCTTATTCTCCTAGGTGAACGTCCTTATGCCAAAACATCGTGTAAAGCTCTCTTCGCGGATTCACCTTTCTTATCTTTCAATGACCTCAACCAAGCACATTTGATGAAGATATCTATGACAACTAATATGTACTTATAGCCATTGTAACAGTTATATTTTGCAAACTTGGTCATATCCAAAAAAAAAAATCGGCATCCCATTGATTGTCTATTCATGTTACGATGACTCTGTTTCTTTTAAATAACCGTTTTACGGGTCTTTGCAGACTATACGGCTCCTGGCGTTGTAACCATTTACGTATTTTGTATTTACTGAGAACGAATTTCCCGTCTTTTCTGGCAAATCTGTACAATTTATCTGGACCAGAAAAACTAGATGGATTCGAAGGATCATACTTTACAGTCTTCAAGTATATTTCCCATGTAGCCATACAAACGGTACGGGGGTTCAAATGAAAATGAAATTCTGCAATATAAATGATCTTTCATTTGGAGCAACCTTCCTACTCCTCTTCGTCATCATTTTCTTTTTCCTCCTCCTCCTCGTACTCATCTTAATCATCACTATCGCTTTCTTCATACGTTCCATTATCAATGACTTCATCAGGGTAATTTTCTAACATGTGTTTATAATTTCGTCTGGCTATTTTTATTGCTTTCTTGTGGTCTGTGCTATCTTGTATCAAGTCATCGGCCAGTTTCATGACTGTCAAGTGTAATTTGCCATTTTTTAACTGAAATAAGTTTTGTATTAAACTGTTATATCTTGTCATGAATTGATCCAGATCTTCATTACTCAATTTTTGATTTTCTTTCATTCTTGGCTCTCCTTCAGTTAGTCAACCTTTCACATATTTCTCAACCTTAGATTCCCATTTGTCTTCGTTTGACCTTCTAGCAAGTTCAGCTAATCTCATAAAAGTTTCATCTTCGCCATCGTCTATATCTAAACGAGACGTCTTCCTTGGTATAATGTCTTCATGGTCGTCTCTTTTTCGCTTTAAAGTCCATATTTCCTGGATACCCTCTACTCAGGTATCTAGTTTAAGAGCCAAAGTGTGTAACTATTGATAGCATAAAAACGTATCAAAACTGTGTGCTTTAACAATTTTAATTGTCATCCGCTAAGACTATTACTAATTAAATGTTACTGTTTCTATGTAGACCACTCAATGACCTCGACAACCGATGGCCTTCGTTAATCATGTTAAAAACGGTATACTGTTAAACAGTAATGTTCCTTAGGACAAACAATAGAACAATGATTAGTAATACATCTATAGGAACGACAATACAAATTTGTCAATGTATTTAATTTTCATTTGCTAACTTAATAACGTTTTCAAGGAGCCATTTACTTGATTCTTTTTTTAGAAGTTTGAGGTCAGGAATAGAAATTTGTTAGGATAATATAACCACAGTTTACGGCAGGCTTGGGATAATAATGTGTCTTTACTATCAATAATTGATGTTCCAATTACACGGACAATGATTGATATAATGGGACACCAAATAACAGATTACGAAGACAAAATCTGTTGTTGTCTTTAAAGTTTTAGATCAAAGAATTGAATTAAGTTGTTCGTCAGCACGAAAGTCATGTCCCCATTTTAATTTAGTCACATTGTAGGCTACCTGACAGCTGGGTAATAAATTTCTCATTCAGCAACGTAAGTTAACTTTTTTCTAGAGGCTTTTTCACTGAGATGCTGTGTACTTCCCATTTATACGAATTAATTAGTACGAATCAGATGGTTCATCTTGAATTCCAGTGGACGTACTCATAGATCTCCACCAATTAAAAATTTTAATTTCGTCACGCAGATTGACATTTTTTCAGTTACTTCTTTCTCGATAATACTGTCATTGTCTGGTAGTCTTTGACTGTTGCGAGTTTCTTTATAAATAAACCATTAACAAATAAAGATTTTGTGTCTAAAATTAGTATACCGATATTTTGTATAATTATATTTTTCGTTAAGATAAGAATGTCTTAACAATAGACTCAAAAGTTGAAGTGTTTTTTACGTCAAATTATCTAAAGTTGGAATCTGACATTGCTAAAAAAAGAGAAGATCGATCGTCATCACAGATCCTCCTCTAGTACGTCTAGATCAGATTAATAAGCTTTTTATAAATATAAGATAATAAAGTAGTCTCTGTACTGTGACGAAAGAGCAGCGATACCAACTTTGATTACAAAGTATGTTATTTCTAATAAAATGGAGGCAAATGCTTAATTTTAATCTACAACAAAACAGATAAAGGGAAAGGTCAATGATGACACCAACTAACGCCAAACAATTAACAGGGATTCAGACAAGAATAACATACAAGAGCACAAAGCGAGTCAGGATAGTCTGACCTATATATAGGCCATGTGAGCTTATATCATCACTTTGTGTCCGTCGGCGTCTGTTTTGTCATTTACTCGGTAAGTAATGGGAAGATTGTACCCAAAGTTGGCAGGAATGATGTATGGAAGATTCTCTACAAACGATCCACCTTAAAAGTTTGATTTCGGTTGGATGGCCATCTTTGATTTTTAAAAGCCAAGTTTCAACAATCTTCTTCTCTAAAACTACATTATGAAATAATTTGAAACTTTGCGGTATTGGTGACAGTAATACCCTCTACAAACGATCCAACTTGGTTGAGATTCATCAGTTCATCCGATGGTTGCGGCTGTTCAAAGTTTCCATGGAAACCATATGACAGATTGTAACGCAGGAATCGAATATGGAAGGACAGTTGTAAATGATTCGCCTTTTTTATAGGTCAAGTGGCAATGTCACTTTAAGATTTTGCGTTTCTTTAACAGCTATGTAGATACAACATACCGTACATTTTCAATTAGGCTCATAGAAGCCAGTCGAGCGATTCAGGCTCAGATGGCCTCTAGTTAAGTTCCTGTGTTTTTTCCACTTCTCCCTGAGATCTTTTCATTTGAACTTCTTTCAAATTACTGCTTTAAACTGGTAGTCTATTGCATATATAGTGTAATAACTAAAATAATAGACATTAATTTATTTGAACAACCTGGAATTTACCATTTCAACTTTAGAAAGAAAAACAACAACACATGGATATAAACTTTAATTGTGAAAACCTGCAACAGAAAACATTATTGACTTTATGAACATTAACTTGAACTGCTCATATTGTAACATTTGTATCTTTTAACTTTTTTTCTATTTTGTTTGGCAAGTGCCCCATTTCCACTTTACCAAAACTCGTTTTACTTGATAACATATTTGTCATAGATCGTAAGGTGTCTAGCACAAATATTCATATACCTGAAATTAAGTTTCAACCCATTATAAGTCATGAAAGTGTTTAAGTAAGGAAATATTTAAGATCTTTCTACCGTCCAAACCATGTTTCTCGTTTCTCTGTGAAGAGCCATTTTACTGACCAAGTGACAGCAGTAGGAAATATCTTTGCCATTGCTATTACATACTTTAAATATCTAAAGTAGTGTTCAAGAGGAAGAAAATAAGTCATTGTTTTAATAATTTTATTAAAGCTTCAATATTTATACACGGAAAAGAATAGTCAATAGGAACTATATTTGTAACCAGTTTACCGCTGGAATGTAATATAAGTACTCGCGTCGTCTGCTAGATATACGCACTGCTAGAACTTGGAAACAAGTCTAGTTATAAAGTTCTAAGCTTCTATCTATACAGTTTAATAAAGGAAAAGTTAAGACTATGTCCCTTCTACTTTAGAATTAACGGACAGGCATTTTAATGTCCATTTTAATATCTAATTTCTTAATGTGGCGTTTTCCTGTCAGGGTCTTATTTTGTCCGACATTTTCCTGTCAGTCCTGACAGGGTTCTCATTGGCCCTCAGGGATCCTGCGCTAGATCCCTTATTTTTGATTGGATTTCAGGAATCGCCAAGTCCTATAAATAAGGGTTCGCTCAGTGAAATGGGGGATAACTTGTTAGCTCAAGTCTAACTGCTAACTAGTAAGCTTAACCAATTTGCCGTATTTTCCTGAAATTTATAATAACCAGACCATTTCAAGAACAGAATAGCCAACTAGGTTAATATAATTAAATTTAGGATAAGATGAAGTATTTTAAAGAAAAATAAATGTAGCGGCAGTTATCCCCCACCACACTGAGTGACCTAAAATGTCCCGAACGGTGAACAATATTTCCATGAATATGATATAATGATTACTAAGACGTCTGCATTTGTATATATATGTAAATAAATATTATATACGTTAGACCTTGTATTTTACAACTAAACAAGATTATAATGAGTACATTGCCTGGCATTCATTCGTCTTCGGAGGCAGAAAACCCAAAATGCAGCATATTCCTGACGAGAGTACAATGGGCCCAAAATTTGTCAACAGACCCTTCCACAATTACTCGGCCTGTGGCGGCGGTTTGTTACACTGGTGTCGGAAGTGGGATGTCAAATTTTCAAGACATCCCGTGGTCGTACCCATAACCAATTCGTGATCATTTAGCTTCGACGTGTGGTGGAACTTGTATATTATAATTTGTAAATAACGTTTCCAGTTAATTTTTATCGTAATTTGCGTTGTTTGTTTACCGTTGTATTGAGAAATTAAGAATAAAGTGGACGTTTATACGATCGTATTTTAACCGTTATCAGATTTAGAAATCGAACACAAAATAATGTTTGTTATATTTTTAATAAAGCAGCAGAAATGTCAGACGTTGAAGGTGATGATAATGAGACTCCCCAAATATTAAAATCGCCAGAGGAATCTCCCGACAGAGAAATTACGTTCAGACGGAATCTAAGGCCAAGCGGCAGCGGTACCGCCGGGGACGACGAAGAAGTAGGTCAAGGTGACGTACCGATAAGAGACGAATACCGAGGCGAAGGCGAGAATTTTTACCGTAAAGAATACCCATTTGTACCAAACCAGAGAGATTTCCTAGACAGAAACCCAAACATCCGTGGCCACAATTCAGGTTTTGACAACCAGACACAAGTAGGATTTCCAAGAGGAAGTATCAGTGGAACTACCATTAAACCAGAGCCATACAATGGAAAGGACAGTTGGGAAGAATATATTTCACACTTTGAAAGCTGTGCAGACCTTGGAAGATGGGGGGAATCTGAAAAAGTCCTTTTGCTTGCTGCTAGCCTACGGGGACCAGCTAGGACATTCTATATAAGCCTTACCAATACTGAGAAAAATTCCTATTACTTATTAGTCAGAACCCTTGAGCAGAGATTTGGAAATGCCAGACATCAGAATAGATGGCTTTCAAGATTTGAAACTAGAACCAGACAGCCTCAAGAGCCCATTGCAAATTTTGGAGATGATTTACGTCAAATGGCCCAAAAGGCATACAGTAACCTAGATACAAAGGCCCAAGAAGTCCTTGCCCTTAACCAATTATATAAAAATATTTCCCTTGAGATGAAATGTCGTTGTATAGATAAAGATTGCCGTACTGTTACTGAAGCAGTAGACCTAATAGAGAGATATGAGGCTCTCTTGGGGGATCCTAATGATAGAAAAAGGGGAAATATAAGACAAGTTTCAGACACTAAGATTAGCCTAAACACACAAAATACTGACATACCAGTCCAAAGCAAAGAAAATGATTCAATATTAAAGCAATTTATTGACATAGATAGACTAGAACATGGTTCAAATAGTAGCCAGGCCCCTCAAAGAAGCCCAAGAACTTGCTTTACCTGCAACTCTCCTGACCACTTTTATAGGAATTGTCCCTTATACAAGTGGACCAAATCAAGCCTCCCCTCCAAACTCAAAATGGGTGAAAAACCGTCCAAGTTACCAAGGTCAAAGAAGTGGAAACAACCAACACAACCAGGGAAACGGTTATCCGTCAGCTCACCAGACCGGGGCCAGACGGAGTTAGAAGGGTCTGATGGGAATAGATTGGATAATGCTGAATTTAATGACAGAGTAGTACAAGTAGGGAAACATTTAGACCAATGGGACAATGGATTGTACACAAATGGTGCAATTTCTGGATATAAGTTAGATTTTCTGATAGATACTGGTTCTACAGTATCTCTTATATCAAACCAAGTTCACAAAGATATTTTCCAGTCCAGTCAAGATGTAAATCAGGAATACCTAGTAAACAATACCAAAACCAATAGTACTAATCTCAACAATGTTGAAAGTCCACAGGATGCCTACAGTCTTCAAAATGTAGATGGGACCAATTTAACCACTTATGGAAAGGTAGATTTGGAGTTTTCCTTAAGAAATGCCACCTTTTGTCACCAGTTTATTGTATGTGATATCACACCTGATGCCATTTTAGGACATTTTCTACTTAAACATGTGAAAAAGATTGACTACCGGTCTTATGTACTCCAAACAGAAAATTCAGATATTAAATGTTGGGTGGGGGGAGAATTTAGAATGACCTGTCGTGTGTTAGCCAGAGGGACTGTTGTTCTACCATCAAACTCTAGTATAACCTTACCTGTTAATGTACCTAACAAGGAGCATGTTACCAACATAGCTATAATAGAACCCTGTAATCTTTTATATGAAGAGAAAAATATCTCGGTAGTTAGTGGTATAATAAATTCCAATGACGAATCTCCCTTCGTCCAAGTCGTAAATTACAGTGACTCAGATGTTAAGCTTTATCCCAACACCATGCTTGGTACTTCTGAATCTGTAGTAGCTTTTCCAGAGTTTAGACAAGATAGATGTGCAGGTGTTAACCTGATTCCAAACAGTCAATTAGAAAATGATGAAAATGGGGTACCAGAGCACCTCCAAGACCTTTTTACAAGAAGTGGCACACATTTGACACCCAAGCAACAGATGACCCTGGCAGAACTCCTAAATAAGTACCAAGATGTATTCTCAAGGTCCCCAGAAGACATTGGAAGAACTAACAAAATTAAACATAGCATTGATTTTGGAGATGCTCGTCCAGTAAGAGTACCACCCAGGAGATTACCAATTGGTAAGAGAGAAATAGAAAGGACAGAAGTTTCAAAAATGTTAGAACGTGGCATTATTGAGCCCTCAAACAGTCCCTGGAGTGCACCACTAGTCCTAATTACGAAGCCAGATCTAACTACAAGAGTATGTGTGGACTTCAGATCCTTAAATCAGTTATCCAGAGTGGATTCCTATCCTGTAGGTCGAGTAGACGACTGTTTGGAGGCTTTATCTAACTCTAAACTATACAATTTGATGGACTTAAATTCAGGATTTTGGCAGGTTGAGCTTTTGGAATCCGACAGAGAGAAAACAGCTTTCTCAACCAGTCAAGGCCTGTACCAATTCACTGTAATGCCATTTGGGTTGTGCAACAGCCCAAGTACCTTTCAACGTTTAATGGAAGATGTCCTCAGAGGTCTCCAATGGAGGGAATGTTTAGTTTATATGGATGACATCATAGTACCTGGATGAACATTTGAAGAATGTATCAAGCGACTTGAACATGTTTTTAGACGCCTTTTAGATGCCAACCTAAAACTCAAACCCTCAAAATGTAGTTTTTTCCAAAAGAAAGCAAAATTCGTAGGTCACATTGTATCAGAAGAAGGTATAAGCACTGATCCAGAAAAGGTAGAATCTGTTAAAAACTGGCCAGCCCCAAAAACTGTCAAGCAAGTTCGTAGTTTCCTAGGCCTAGCATCATATTACAGACGATTTGTGGAAAGATTTGCCAAAATAGCCCACCCATTGAATAAATTGTGTGAGAAAGGGGTAAAATTGACCTGGACAGACGAGTGCGAAGACGAATTTCAGACCCTGAAAGGGGCACTTACAACAGCACCCATTCTTGCTTATCCTGTACCAGGCCAAACTTTTATTTTAGATACTGATGCCAGTCAACAAGCTGTTGGTGCTGTACTTTCACAAGAACATGAAGGAAAGGAGCATGTAATAGCTTACATGAGTAAAGCTTTATCCAGACCTGAACAATCTTATTGTGTAACTAGAAAGAACTCCTTGCAGTCATTTCAGCCTTAAAACATTTTCATTCATATCTATACTGTCAAAAGGTACTTTTAAGAACAGACAATGCTGCAGTTAGTTGGATGAAAAATTTAAAGAAACCTACAGGACAGACTGCACGATGGCTCCAGGAGCTAGGTACCTATGATCTGAATGTTATTCACCGCCCTGGCCTGAAACATACTAATGCAGATGCCCTATCCCGAGTACCTTGTACATCCTGCCTGAATCAACAGACACTGAATGACGTGCAAAATATTGACGAAGACAGCAAAGAGACAGCAATCCCACAATGCAGCCCACTCAATCAAGTAAGAGCTGTAACCAGATCCAGACAGATTAAAGCAAGTGCAGAACCAGTGAAAATTAAAGACCTTGTGATAGAGGGTTGGGACCAAACAACACTGAGAAAATCACAATTAGATGACCATGAGATTTCTGAAATGTTAATTAAAGTAGAAGACAACAAGCGCCCAGAGTGGAATGAAATATCCAATCAATCAGCTGTTGTACAAAACGCTGTGGAGACAATGGGATCGGCTTGAAGTACATCAAGGACTTCTTTACAGAAAGTGGATAGAAAATGAGACAGAACTACTCCAACTAATTGTACCAACATCAAAAAGACAGGAAGCTATCAGATGTTTTCATGATATCCCAACAGGAGGTCACTTAGGCATAGATAAAACCTTAGACAGAATACAGAAAACTTTTTATTGGCCCTCCATGAAACATACCATTGTAGAATACATAAAAAGATGTGACAACTGTGCAGCCCAAAAGCAAATACAAGCAAGAAAAGCCCCTATGGGAAAATTCCTCACTGGTGAACCCATGCAGCGAGTTGCCATGGATATACTTGGTCCACTCCCAATGTCTAAAAACAACAATAGATTTGTGTTAGTCCTATCAGATCTGTTCACTAAGTGGACAGAAGCATATCCTCTCCCAGACCAAGAAGCAAAAACAGTTGCCCAGGCCCTTACCAATGAATTTATAAGTAGATTTGGAACACCTCTCCAAATATACTCAGACCAAGGACAGAATTTTGAGTCAAAACTTTTGAAAGAAGTATGCAGCCTGTTACAAATAGAAAAAACAAGAGCAACAAGTATGAGACCACAAGCAAATGGCTCTGTTGAAAAATTTAATCACACATTAGTATCCATGGTAAAGATGTATTGTCAAGAAAATCAAGACTGTTGGGATGAGTTTTTACCCCAGTTTTTGATGGCATACCGGTCATCAAAACATGCAAGCACAGGTGTAACACCAAATAAAATGATGTTAGGAAGGGAGATAACTCTTCCAGTACAAGCCTTTATCCCTGAACCAGAAGTAGAAAATGATGACAAGGTTAAACCCCTTGAATATGTAGAATTACTCCAGAGCTCCCTTATCAAAGCCCATGACCATGCAAGAAAACACCTTAAAGAAAGTCAGGAATACCAGAAAAAATACTATGACCAAAGTGCCAAGAAGAGAGAATTAAATGTAGGACAACCTGTATGGCTACACGACCCAACCAGGAAACCTGGTGTTTGTTCAAAGTTATTGCCTAAATGGAAAGGCCCCTTCATAGTTTTGAAGAAAATTGATGATCTGATATACATGGTGAAAAAGTCACCGCGGCAACCAGCAAAAGTTTACCACATAGACCGTTTGATACCATATAAGGGCAGAAACCCACCAACCTGGTACAAGGATAAACTTAAAATTTGTGAAAAGTAAAACCTGTAGTAATTGGCAGAAGATTTGGCATATATGTAAATATTTAATATTGTAAAATATTTATTGTGAAGTGAGACAGAAAAAGTTACTGGTGACGATACGCACTTGCCAGTAAATGTTTATATTAGAGATCCTGTGACGTCTAGACTCATTGGATTCGTGTGGATGATATTTTATTTTTAGAGTGGAATTATTGGGATTGGCCATCCTAGGAATTCAGCTTAATGTTTTATGTTATATTTAATTACTCCTAAAGGTAGGAGAGAGATGAAGAGAAGTTTCTGTCCAGTCAGCAGAGAGACTGCTGATGATGAAGAAGAGAGGAAATTTTGTAAAAAAAAAAAAAAAAATGTTACTACAAAGAAGACCCAGAAATAGATGTAATTGATGAATATGCATATAATCAGTTTACCAATGCCATAAATAAAGATAGCCATATTGTAATCCTTGTATCAGTGTTGAAATATGACGAAAGAAATAAAATTATCTCCCTTGTTTAACTGAAGTAGTGTTGGGTGTATAAAAGGTCTTTCCTGTCCTAGCCTGGTGCTCAGTGTGGATATACTGCCAATATCCCTTAGATTAGTTATGCCTTTGAGTATATTTATTTAGATGTATGTACACGTATTAATTACCAATTTCCAATGAGAAGTACTGGTGTAAAAAAAAAAAAAAAAAAAAAAAATATTTTTTTAGACATAAAGGGAACAAACAAACCAATACCAAAACCATGATGCTCAGCCATGTTATTCCCATGATTCCAGTAGTTACATCCATTTATTTTCCATGATTAGTATGGATAATGAATATTAGAAAAAATTGGTGCAGTTAAGGGGAGATAATTGAAATAAAAAAATAGATTGATTTGCAAACAGCCAAGAAACCACTAGTATACCAGTAGTAATTGCTGCAGGAGACCAATACCAAATTAAAACAAACCATGATTTCCTATATAAAGAAAAATAACCATACCTAAGCATAAGAGAGACTGTACAAGAAAAAATATATATACAAATATATATATAACCAAGAAACACCAAATGAAAACCTTAACCTCATAATTTGACACAAAAACCGATAAAAAGGATGTCTAATGTTCCATGCTAATAAATACCATATGAACACCCTAACTTACCTTTGGGTTCAATTCTATATCTTTCAGAATGAGACCACTAAACTTGGATGAATGCTGGATATGCCAACAACAATTTCCAGACCAGAAAACCTTAAAAAGAAATCTAGCCAGTAAAGGGACACATGGAGGCCGCCTATCTGTCGTTTGTCTGTGGTGTTTCTCCTATGAGAAGAGGTTTTCAAGGATCAGTGATCTGAAGTGCCACCTGGAGGAGAAACACCCAGATGTAGGATTGAAACTGGAAAAAAACTTCCTGTTAGAGGCCAATGGTTACTGGTTCTCTGTCTACCCAGAGGATTACAGGAGACTGGTAAGCAAGGTTACGCCTAAAGGGAGTTCTGTAGCAGTGCAGGCCCGGAGCAGTGTCACTGACTGGTTAGGAAAATGTAAATCAGTAAGGAGGATGAGACAGAGCTGGGTAGAAGACTGGGCTAACCATCCAAGGGATTCAGACATGGTGGGTACACCTAGACAAGGAACCAGAGAACCATCGGTACAGTCAGCTGTGAGTGAGTGGCAGCAAGATGAGCCCACTATAAGCCTGGATGAAGAAACAACCATGGAAGAGTACGACCCACTTGTGCCCTCAGTTCTCACCTTACACAGCATTATGATGAACCCAGATGGACCCCTGATTGCCCTCTTCATGGTTAGAACCAAGGAAACCATTTGGTACAGGATTGAAATTGACCCAGTTATCAAAATGGTGGAGAAGTACTATGCCGCTTTGAAAAGGAAGGCCACTACCATCAGGCCAACAGACATTTCCACCATGTCCCAAAGTGGTAAACCAATTTATGGGGAAGAATTTTACCAGAAACAACAGAAGTGTGCTGACACCCTTAGCATCTCCCCTGCTCTTATCACCAGGATAGAAAGAAGACCCGACATCTTCTCATCCACCCCAAAATCAACTGTAACTAAGGTCAAAACCACCATGGCTCCAAACAGGGTAGAAATATTGCAAGTGAATGACAAACCAAACAACTCTCCACATCCTGTCCTATCAACCATCCAGTCTTCCACCTCGACATCCATGACATCTGCATCATCCAAGCCATCATCTTTATCGTCCAACCTTTCATCAACCAATCAGTCTTCCAACTCATCATCCAAGCCATCATCTTCATCATCCAACCCTTCATCTACCTCATCCAAGCCTTCATCAACCAACAAATCTTCCACACCAACTGTCCACAACAAAGAAATCACGAACCTGCCAGTCATCCTACCACCTACAACAGCTACTGTAGATCTGAAAATCGCTAAGGAAACCCCTAGTCAGCAGAAGGCCAGGGAAATACTAACCATGGGTGCCATGCCAGCTATACCACCTGCCAGAAGGGACTGGAAATCTACATCCGTCAAAATCCCAACTGGTGCAACATACCTGGAGTGGCCACCTAGGGATTGGGAAACCCTTACTCCTGACCGCAAGTTGTTGGCCTGGGAATTTGGTGCTTCCCAGTTGTACCACTCCACAGGAAAATTTCCACAGTTAGACCGGGTGGATTTATTGGACAAATACAACTTCATGGCCCTTCCAGGAACAAAGGAACAGAAGATCAAGGACAAAGAGAATCTAGTAAGAAAATGCCGTTATTACAACTATGAACTTTTGAGAACTGTTATAAATAAGGACCAGCCCGAACTGCAAGTCATGGTTGATCAACTATATCAAACAAGGAAACTATGAAACACATCCACAGACCAGTTTATCGAAATATGCAACCGACGTAATATTCCTCTACGCCTATCATGAACATTTATCTACATTTTACCTGTGCATCAATCACTGAACATTAATCAAATTTAATTACCATGTTAATGGATAGAACATTTAATGTACTGTGGAATCCATATATATTTTTCCGATTCTATATGATGTGCCGAACACTGACTTTATATCTAAAATTCAGGAGAATTTCCGTTTCTAAGGAGGGGATAGTGTAATAACTAAAATAATAGACATTAATTTATTTGAACAACCTGGAATTTACCATTTCAACTTTAGAAAGAAAAACAACAACACATGGATATAAAGTTTAATTGTGAAAACCTGCAACAGAAAACATTATTGACTTTATGAACATTAACTTGAACTGCTCATATTGTAACATTTGTATCTTTTAACTTTTTTTCTATTTTGTTTGGCAAGTTCCCCATTTCCACATTACCAAAACTCGTTTTACTTGATAACATATTTGTCATAGATCGTAAGGTTGTAAGCGTACTTTTATTCCGGCGTGTAGATTTTCCGATGAGTAATTTTACACTAGTGTTGTCTTTCCGTAAATAGTGCGAAACAGAACTAACAGATAGTCAAGTTTTGTTTATTTTGATTATCACAGGTATTTATAAACACGAATCTTTTTGTCACCCGTGCGTTTTATTTCTATGTAGGGTTATCGTTCTTGAAATAAATAAAATTTAATTCTTTATTTCAGTTTATTTAATATTTACTTTTTGCTCAAATTTTAAAAATGTATTCATTGTTTAAAGTTTTAAATTAGCTTATGCTAATTTGGCATAATCCTTGTATTTTCATAAATTAAATGTAACCTTTTTATATCATAAATAGTATTTTTGTATAAACATTTGGTTTGTCAAGATTTCTTTACCTCCTGCAAAGTTAATTCAGTCTTTTAATATAGGATTGTTATTGTTAATAAGATTGTTCCATATAGAATTATGCATGGATAAATGATAATTTAAAATTACGTTTATACAACTGTTGATGATTTGATGATTTGATGGATTTGTAGAAATTGCCTTTATAAATTATATTCGTTTAATAAAGTTTTCTTTTCTTTTAGAAGCCTGATTAGTTAGCTATATACATATCAGGTTTAAATAGTTGAAATATACTTTAAAATATCTTCACATTAGTAAATCCCGAACTTCCGATTACATATTAAATGACATTTTGTCAATTTATGCTAATATTATAATGATAAAGATTATATATTTATTATTAAATACGGAGCAGAGGAATATCAGGCGATTTTGAATTACCTGAACGACAAATCGTACAACCAAACATTTCAATGAAGAATAATTGTACTAGGTAATTTTTTCCAGGACAAATTACACTAGTGTATAATTTCCACATGACAATTTATTTCTAAATGCTGGCTTTGATATTTTTACCCCCTCCCAAAAAAAAAAACATGCCCCATTTTATTTAATTCTTTTTAAGAGTGTTTTGGATACACAACTAAACAAAGGATAATTTACACTAAGCATGGAAAAAGTAACCTAGTGCAATAATTCCTCTGGAAATTATACACTAGGGTAACATGTCCTCCGGAAAGAATACACTGGTGGAACGAATACACTGTTACAAGGTGTCTAGCACATATATTCATATACCTGAAATTATGTTTCAACCCATTATAAGTCATGAAAGTGTTTAAGTAAGGAAATATTTAAGATCTTTCTACCGTCCAAACCATGTTTCTCGTTTCTCTGTGAAGAGCCATTTTACTGATCATGTGACAGCAGTAGGAAATATCTTTGTCATTGCTATTACATACTTTAAATATCTAAAGTAGTGTTCAAGAGGAAGAAAATAAGTCATTGTTTTAATAATTTTATTAAAGCTTCAATGTTTATACACGGAAAAGAATAGTCAATAGGAACTATATTTGTAACCAGTTTACCGCTGGAATGTAATATAAGTACTCGCGTCGTCTGCTAGACATACGCACTGCTAGAACTTGGAAACAAGTCTAGTTATAAAGTTCTAAGCTTCTATCTATACAGTTTAATAAAGGAAAAGTTAAGACTATGTCCCTTCTACTTTAGAATTAACGGACAGGCATTTTAATGTCCATTTTAATATCTAATTTCTTAATGTGGCGTTTTCCTGTCAGGGTCTTATTTTGTCCGACATTTTCCTGTCAGTCCTGACAGGGTTCTCGTTGGCCCTCAGGGATCCTGCGCTAGATCCCTTATTTTTGATTGGATTTCAGGAATCGCCAAGTCCTATAAATAAGGGTTCGCTCAGTGAAATGGGGGATAACTTGTTAGCTCAAGTCTAACTGCTAACTAGTAAGCTTAACCAATTTGCCGTATTTTCCTGAAATTTATAATAACCAGACCATTTCAAGAACAGAATAGCCAAGCAGGTTAATATAATTAAATTTAGGATAAGATGAAGTATTTTAAAGAAAAATAAATGTAGCGGCAGTTATCCCCCACCACACTGAGTGACCTAAAATGTCCCGAACGGTGAACAATATTTCCATGAATATGATATAATGATTACTAAGACGTCTGCATTTGTATATATATGTAAATAAATATTATATACGTTAGACCTTGTATTTTACAACTAAACAAGATTATAATGAGTACATTGCCTGGCATTCATTCGTCTTCGGAGGCAGAAAACCCAAAATGCAGCATATTCCTGACGAGAGTACAATGGGCCCAAAATTTGTCAACAGACCCTTCCACAATTACTCGGCCTGTGGCGGCGGTTTGTTACAATATTATGAAAAAGATAAGTTTATTGGTTAATTCATGAAACATGATACATGTACTTTAGTCGTGAGAATTTGCAAAAGCTGTAGCTATAAACATCACGCACATCTCGAAATTGGTAAAAAAAAAAAAACTTAAATAAATATAGATTTTATTTTATTAGTTCGTAGATCAATTGGGATATTATGCAATATTGGACAAGATTGTATTTGAAACTATTTTTACAAAAGACTTTTTTCAGATGGCTGTAGAAAAATAAGTCAGACTAACTTGACATCAAGCACTTGTCTTCCACATATCACATAGTACATGTACATCTACGTAACTTACGGTATCGATGAAGATAAGTCACAAACCATTAGCTTAGGACTATCATTAACCGGCTACAAAAAAAGAGACTGTTGATGGTCATGTTTGGCTAGAAATAAAGTTCCCTGCTTAAACTCCTGCATTCACCTTATGTATCATCGTCGAAAACCCACGGACCGTGGGTCAATTCATTCATTTTTTCTCGTTTTCGTGAATATTCATGAATTTAATTGACCGTTGAAATTACTGCTAACAATAATGGAATTCTCCACTTTGGAGATTGTAACAATAACCGGCTATAAAAAAAGGACTGTTGATGGTCATGTTTGCCTAGAAATAAAGTTCTCTGCTTAAAATCCTGCATTCAGCTTGTGTATCATCGTCGGAAACCCACGGCCGGGTTTACGAAGTTGCTTGTGTATGTCAAGGCCATGTTTTTACAATTACATGTGTTGCAATATGAAAAATGATAAGTATTTATGGCACTTTGTATACAATGTAGGTATGAAAGTATGAGGCTTTCAACTGCATCGGCGACTGTTGTGTAATGTCTATGCAGGAAACGCTTTGTATTTCTTATACAAATCGTATCAAACGAAATTAACAAGTCAGAAACCTCTAGTCTTTGTTAGTCTTGTGTGTTTTTTTTAAATTTTGGTTTATTTTTATGTTTCGGGGTTTAGTGTGCCGTCCATTTTGCTGAACTAGTATACATTATTTTTTAGGGGCCAGCTGAAGCCCGCCTCCGGGTGAGGGATTTTCTCGCTGTATTGAAGACCCATTCGTAGCCATGGGCTGTTTTCTGCTTTTTGTTCGGTTGTTGTCTTTTTGACACATTCCCCGTTTTTATTCTGTATTCTATGTAATATATTATAAAAAATCAATGGTTTTATAAATAACCAAAGTGGAAAAATTAGTACAAATGAACCTTTTTATACCCGTAGTTACTTGTAATTTGATTCTGTGATTGATGTGGAATCTGAACGAAAAGCAGAGCTTGCTCGAACTCAAAACCTCTGAATCTGAAATTTATAATTTTAATCGTTTCCCTTTTTCTCCCGGATTTTAAACGTTGAAATTGTATTGATTTTCCGGTATTTTCATCCAGAAATAAATGTATACACTTTTCTACTTTGACAAATATTGAAATGCAAGTAAATCTCTTTTGATTGTAGCTTTTGCTATATAATATTGCACAATATCTAATAAGTCAAAATCCCTTTTAAATGCAACACATAAAACAGAGCTTAGGAGATAAATATTTTCCATATTCAAAACCTTGGTATTACACCCATAAAGGATTAGTAATACAACATCTAAACAAAACATTAAAATCAGATTAAGTAGAACGCACGAGTCATTTTAATCAACGATATAAGATAAACTTGTATGAAGTTTTTACCTCGGAAATTCAATCCATGACTGATATATGATCATGGAATTACTTTCGATCCTCTTAGTTCCACATTTTTTTTTTTTTTTGTTCGTACCTCACGATCCGATTGAAATAAAGAATTATTAATAAACAGTATTCACGTACAAATGTACTACTGCGTCGATCTGCACAAAAAAACTAATATTGTAAAAAAAAATTAAACAAAATGTCGCACAACAGATTCAAATTTTAACACAACACAAAACTAAATAGGGCCAAAAATAAATAAATAATAAATAAGAAAGAAGAAAACTATATCTAAGTACAGGACATCAGTATCTTACGATCATGATTTTTTTCCTATGTGAAAATCAAAATATCGACACAAACCTATGACACCAAATTTGTTATCCATAGGATATGCACATTTGGTGGAATTAAGACTCAAGCGAGAGTTCCACTCAACACCAAAATTGTTGATGGCAAGAAAAAAAGAAACCAACCGAAAATTGAAGAACAGATTTAATTGCCAAAATGATTAAAAGAGAAAATCTAAACCGTCTAACGACAGAGTTGTGCAGAAGGGTAATAATTATAAGTCCATACAAATTATAAGTTATATAACACTTAAGGTACCAGTTTCATGCTACTATCGAAAAGAATTACCGAGCTGATATCTTTTGGAACTGGATTCCATCAGCAGACGCATCCGTTCAGTAGTTACATGTATGATACCGATTCGAACCGAAAAGGGTGCATATTTCATCGAATAGCTAAATATCAGTTTTCCTTAAGGGACGAGATCAAAAGTTTAATGTAGGATAAAAAAAACTTAATTCACATAGTTTTTTTCACTGACCCCCCTCTTAACTTACTTTTAGAAAAATTGATTGACCAATATGGGCATATGCTTTGAGAGTATACTTTTTGTATCATGGGTCCTGTTTTTCCTTAACAATGTATGTTTGTTCTGTAAATTGACTTGGACACCACTTGAATCCGCATTTTTCAATCCGAAAATCGATGTCGGATAACAAAACTTGCAGCGATTTTTACCCCCACCCCCAAACTATTTGAATTCAATTTTTTATTCTACACTGAACTTTTGATCTCGTCCCTAATGCCAAATGTGTTGAAATCTGAAAAACAAACAACACAAAGGTCACATTCAAACACTGACCATAGCACGTATATGACGTTATTGCATATACGTCATTTATAAAAAAATTTAAATCCGCAAGAGATTTTTGTACAAAATGTTTATGGATATCTGACACTTATATTCATTTTATTGAATTTGTGACCTAGTTAACTGTCTGGAACTGTTATTTAAAAACATTATTTTACAAGACTCATTGTAATCTATAGCCCATTTTGATATATGCATGGATCTTAATGTTTCATAAAATGACTTTGAGCTCAGTGCTATGATACTATAAAAAAGCGTAAAATCTTCTCTCGAGACTGTTATATCCATAAATCCTTTTAAAATTGTTAATATGAATCTACCGTTAACAATTATCCGGTTTTCAACGTACATTCTCGTCCCTGGGGTGCGCGTTACAAACATTATTGAAATATGGAATAAATATTTTAAGAGGAGATGCTGAAATGATTCAGAGAAAATTTTGCATGGAAATTCATTTGTCATATGTCATATTAATATTTGTATCTTGTAAAGAAAGGTTTTTTTTCAGTCTTCAAAAGAGGTGAAAGTAAATTGTTGGCCATTTTTTATCAGCCGATCAACAGTGAAGTTAATTGTTAGTTTGAATTCTGCAGTAAAACCAGTATTATATGTACCTCCAGATAATCACCTGCTTATAAAAGGTGTGTTTATAGTTTCGCCCCATTGGTGCCCATTATATATAGGTTCACTATCACTATTTACCATTATTATAGCTAAGTAAATATTGACCGGTGATTAGTACTGGACACTATTGACCGGTAAAGTGTTTCGTTATAATAAAAGAGTTATTTAACAGTCATTTCGAGATATAGCAATTTTATTTGTCCCCTCGACACATTGACTATTTCCCTGGTCTCAGGGCAAATAAACTGGCAATATCCCTCAAAACTGTTAAATAACTGTATACTATTAAATTGACAAAAAAAAAACATTATCGTTCAATAGTTTAAAAAATATTGTCGGGTCTGATATATAATAAGCTTTCCAAATGTGCGACAATTGATCAGTAATAAGCTTACCAAATTTGTGACAATTGATCAGTGATAAGCTTTCCATGTGTGTGACAATTGATCAGTAATAAGCTTTCCATGTGTGTGACAATTGAGCAGTGATAAGCTTTAAAAATGTGTGAAAATTGATCAGTAATAAGCTTTCAAAATGTGACAATTGATCAGTAATAAGCTTACCAAATGTGTGACAATTGATCAGTAATAAGCTTACCAAATGTGTGACTATTGATCAGTAATAAGCTTTCCAAATGTGTGACAATTGATCAGTAATTAGCTTTCCATGTGTGTGACAATTGATCAGTAATAAGCTTTCCAAATGTGTGACAATTGATCAGTAATAAGCTTACCAAATGTGTGACTATTGATCAGTAATAAGCTTTTCAAATGTGTGACAATTGATCAGTAATTAGCTTTCCAAATGTGTGACAATGGAATAAATATTTTAAGAGGAGATGCTGAAATAATTCAGAGAAAATTTTGCATGGAAATTCATTTGTCATATGTCATATTAATATTAATTTGTATCTTGTAAAGAAAGGTTTTTTTTCAGTCTTCAAAAGAGGTGAAAGTAAATTGTTGGCCATTTTTTATCAGCCGATCAACAGTGAAGTTAATTGTTAGTTTGAATTCTGCAGTAAAACCAGTATTATATGTACCTCCAGATAATCACCTGCTTATAAAAGGTGTGTTTATAGTTTCGCCCCATTGGTGCCCATTATATATAGGTTCACTATCACTATTTACCATTATTATAGCTAAGTAAATATTGACCGGTGATTAGTACTGGACACTATTGACCGGTAAAGTGTTTCGTTATAATAAAAGAGTTATTTAACAGTCATTTCGAGATATAGCAATTTTATTTGTCCCCTCGACACATTGACTATTTCCCCGGTCTCAGGACAAATAAACTGGCAATATCCCTCAAAACTGTTAAATAACTGTATACTATTAAATTGACCAAAAAAAACATTATCGTTCAATAGTTTAAAAAATATTGTCGGGTCTGATATATAATAAGCTTTCCAAATGTGCGACAATTGATCAGTAATAAGCTTACCAAATTTGTGACAATTGATCAGTGATAAGCTTTCCATGTGTGTGACAATTGATCAGTAATAAGCTTTCCATGTGTGTGACAATTGATCAGTGATAAGCTTTAAAAATGTGACAATTGATCAGTAATAAGCTTACCAAATGTGTGACAATTGATCAGTAATAAGCTTACCAAATGTGTGACTATTGATCAGTAATAAGCTTTCCAAATGTGTGACAATTGATCAGTAATTAGCTTTCCATGTGTGTGACAATTGATCAGTAATAAGCTTTCCAAATGTGTGACAATTGATCAGTAATAAGCTTACCAAATGTGTGACTATTGATCAGTAATAAGCTTACCAAATGTGTGACTATTGATCAGTGATAAGCTTTCCAAATGTGTGACAATTGATCAGTAATAAGCTTTCCATGTGTGTGACAATTGATCAGTGATAAGATTTAAAAATGTGACAATTGATCAGTAATAAGCTTACCAAATGTGTGACAATTGATCAGTAATAAGCTTACCAAATGTGTGACTATTGATCAGTAATAAGCTTTCCAAATGTGTGACAATTGATCAGTAATAAGCTTTCCATGTGTGTGACAATTGATCAGTAATAAGCTTTCCAAATGTGTGACAATTGATCAGTAATAAGCTTTCCATGTGTGTGACAATTGATCCATGATAAGCTTTCAAAATGTGACAATTGATCAGTAATAAGCGTACCAAATGTGTGACAATTGATCAGTAATAAGCTTTCCATGTGTGTGACAATTGATCAGTAATAAGCTTTCAAAATGTGACAATTGATCAGTAATAACCTTTCCATGTGTGTGACAATTGATCAGTAATAAGCTTTCAAAATGTGACAATTTATCAGTAATAAGCTTTCCAAATGTGTGACAATTGATCAGTAATAAGCTTTCCATGTGTGTGACAATTGATCCATGATAAGCTTTCAAAATGTGACAATTGATCAGTAATAAGCGTACCAAATGTATGACAATTGATCAGTAATAAGCTTTCCATGTGTGTGACAATTGATCAGTAATAAGCTTTCAAAATGTGACAATTGATCAGTAATAACCTTTCCATGTGTGTGACAATTGATCAGTAATAAGCTTTCAAAATGTGACAATTTATCAGTAATAAGCTTTCCAAATGTGTGACAATTGATCAGTAATAAGCTTTCCAAATGTGTGACAATTGATCAGTAATAAGCTTTCAAAATGTGACAATTGATCAGTAATAAGCTTTCAAAATGTGACAATTGATCAGTAATAAGCTTTCCAAATGTGTGACAATTGATCAGTAATAAGCTTTCCAAATGTGTGACAATTGATCAGTAATAAGCTTTCCATGTGTGTGACAATTGATCCATGATAAGCTTTCAAAATGTGACAATTGATCAGTAATAAGCTTTCCAAATGTATGACAATTGATCAGTAATAAGCTTTCCATGTGTGTGACAATTGATCAGTAATAAGCTTTCAAAATGTGACAATTTATCAGTAATAAGCTTTCCAAATGTGTGACAATTGATCAGTAATAAGCTTTCCAAATGTGTGACAATTGATCAGTAATAAGCTTTCAAAATGTGACAATTGATCAGTAATAAGCTTACCAAATGTGTGACAATTGATCAGTAATAAGCTTTCCATGTGTGTGACAATTGATCAGTAATAAGCTTTCCATGTGTGTGACAATTGATCAGTGATAAGCTTTCAAAATGTGACAATTGATCAGTAATAAGCTTACCAAATGTGTGACAATTGATCAGTAATAAGCTTTCCATGTGTGTGACAATTGATCAGTAATAAGCTTTCAAAATGTGACAATTGATCAGTAATAAGCTTTCCAAATGTGTGACAATTGATCAGTGATAAGCTTTCCATGTGTGTGACAATTGATCAGTAATAAGCTTTCCATGTGTGTGACAATTGATCAGTGATAAGCTTTAAAAATGTGACAATTGATCAGTAATAAGCTTACCAAATGTGTGACAATTGATCAGTAATAAGCTTACCAAATGTGTGACTATTGATCAGTAATAAGCTTTCCAAATGTGTGACAATTGATCAGTAATTAGCTTTCCATGTGTGTGACAATTGATCAGTAATAAGCTTTCCAAATGTGTGACAATTGATCAGTAATAAGCTTACCAAATGTGTGACTATTGATCAGTAATAAGCTTACCAAATGTGTGACTATTGATCAGTGATAAGCTTTCCAAATGTGTGACAATTGATCAGTAATAAGCTTTCCATGTGTGTGACAATTGATCAGTGATAAGCTTTAAAAATGTGACAATTGATCAGTAATAAGCTTACCAAATGTGTGACAATTGATCAGTAATAAGCTTACCAAATGTGTGACTATTGATCAGTAATAAGCTTTCCAAATGTGTGACAATTGATCAGTAATAAGCTTTCCATGTGTGTGACAATTGATCAGTAATAAGCTTTCCAAATGTGTGACAATTGATCAGTAATAAGCTTTCCATGTGTGTGACAATTGATCCATGATAAGCTTTCAAAATGTGACAATTGATCAGTAATAAGCGTACCAAATGTGTGACAATTGATCAGTAATAAGCTTTCCATGTGTGTGACAATTGATCAGTAATAAGCTTTCAAAATGTGACAATTGATCAGTAATAACCTTTCCATGTGTGTGACAATTGATCAGTAATAAGCTTTCAAAATGTGACAATTTATCAGTAATAAGCTTTCCAAATGTGTGACAATTGATCAGTAATAAGCTTTCCATGTGTGTGACAATTGATCCATGATAAGCTTTCAAAATGTGACAATTGATCAGTAATAAGCGTACCAAATGTATGACAATTGATCAGTAATAAGCTTTCCATGTGTGTGACAATTGATCAGTAATAAGCTTTCAAAATGTGACAATTGATCAGTAATAACCTTTCCATGTGTGTGACAATTGATCAGTAATAAGCTTTCAAAATGTGACAATTTATCAGTAATAAGCTTTCCAAATGTGTGACAATTGATCAGTAATAAGCTTTCCAAATGTGTGACAATTGATCAGTAATAAGCTTTCAAAATGTGACAATTGATCAGTAATAAGCTTTCAAAATGTGACAATTGATCAGTAATAAGCTTTCCAAATGTGTGACAATTGATCAGTAATAAGCTTTCCAAATGTGTGACAATTGATCAGTAATAAGCTTTCCATGTGTGTGACAATTGATCCATGATAAGCTTTCAAAATGTGACAATTGATCAGTAATAAGCTTTCCAAATGTATGACAATTGATCAGTAATAAGCTTTCCATGTGTGTGACAATTGATCAGTAATAAGCTTTCAAAATGTGACAATTTATCAGTAATAAGCTTTCCAAATGTGTGACAATTGATCAGTAATAAGCTTTCCAAATGTGTGACAATTGATCAGTAATAAGCTTTCAAAATGTGACAATTGATCAGTAATAAGCTTACCAAATGTGTGACAATTGATCAGTAATAAGCTTTCCATGTGTGTGACAATTGATCAGTAATAAGCTTTCCATGTGTGTGACAATTGATCAGTGATAAGCTTTCAAAATGTGACAATTGATCAGTAATAAGCTTACCAAATGTGTGACAATTGATCAGTAATAAGCTTTCCATGTGTGTGACAATTGATCAGTAATAAGCTTTCAAAATGTGACAATTGATCAGTAATAAGCTTTCCAAATGTGTGAAAATTGATCAGTAATAAGCTTTCCATGTGTGTGACAATTGATCAGTAATAAGCTTTCAAAATGTGACAATTGATCAGTAATAAGCTTTCCAAATGTGTGACAATTGATCAGTAATAAGCTTTCCAAATGTGTGACAATTGATCAGTGATAAGCTTTCCAAATGTGTGACAATTGATCAGTAATAAGCTTTCAAAATGTGACAATTGATCAGTAATAACCTTTCCATGTGTGTGACAATTGATCAGTAATAAGCTTTCAAAATGTGACAATTTATCAGTAATAAGCTTTCCAAATGTGTGACAATTGATCAGTAATAAGCTTTCCAAATGTGTGACAATTGATCAGTAATAAGCTTTCAAAATGTGACAATTGATCAGTAATAAGCTTACCAAATGTGTGACAATTGATCAGTAATAAGCTTTCCATGTGTGTGACAATTGATCAGTAATAAGCTTTCCATGTGTGTGACAATTGATCAGTGATAAGCTTTCAAAATGTGACAATTGATCAGTAATAAGCTTACCAAATGTGTGACAATTGATCAGTAATAAGCTTTCCATGTGTGTGACAATTGATCAGTAATAAGCTTTCAAAATGTGACAATTGATCAGTAATAAGCTTTCCAAATGTGTGAAAATTGATCAGTAATAAGCTTTCCATGTGTGTGACAATTGATCAGTAATAAGCTTTCAAAATGTGACAATTGATCAGTAATAAGCTTTCCAAATGTGTGACAATTGATCAGTAATAAGCTTTCCAAATGTGTGACAATTGATCAGTGATAAGCTTTCCAAATGTGTGACAATTGATCAGTAATAAGCTTTCCAAATGTGTGACAATTGATCAGTAATAAGCTTTCCATGTGTGTGACAATTGATCAGTAATAAGCTTTAAAAATGTGACAATTGATCAGTAATAAGCTTTCCAAATGTGTGACAATTGATCAGTAATAAGCTTTCCAAATGTGTGACAATTGATCAGTAATAAGCTTTCCATGTGTGTGACAATTGATCAGTAATAAGCTTTCAAAATGTGACAATTGATCAGTAATGAGCTTTCCATGTGTGACAATTGATCAGTAATAAGCTTTCAAAATGTGACAATTGATCAGTAATAAGCTTTCCATGTGTGTGACAATTGGTCAGTGATAAGCTTTCCAAATGTGTGACAATTGATCAGTAATGAGCTTTCCATGTGTGACAATTGATCAGTAATAAGCTTTCCAAATGTGACAATTGATCAGTAATAAGCTTTCCAAATGTGTGACAATTGGTCAGTGATAAGCTTTCCAAATGTGTGACAATTGATCAGTAATAAGCTTTCCAAATGTGTGACAATTGATCAGTGATAAGCTTTCCATGTGTGTGACAATTGATCAATAATAAGCTTTCCATGTGTGTGACAATTGATCAGTAATAAGCTTTCCAAATGTGTGACAATTGATCAGTAATAAACTTTCCATGTGTGTGACAATTGATCAGTAATAAGCTTTCAAAATGTGACAATTGATCAGTAATAAGCTTTCCATGTGTGTGACAATTGATCAGTAATAAGCTTTCAAAATGTGACAATTGATCAGTAATAAGCTTTCCAAATATGTGACAATTGATCAGTAATAAGCTTTCCAAATGTGTGACAATTGATCAGTAATAAGCTTTCCATGTGTGTGACAATTGATCAGTAATAAGCTTTCAAAATGTGACAATTGATCAGTAATAAGCTTTCCAAATGTGTGACAATTGATCAGTAATAAGCTTTCCAAATGTGTGACAATTGATCAGTGATAAGCTTTCCAAATGTGTGACAATTGATCAGTAATAAGCTTTCCAAATGTGTGACAATTGATCAGTAATAAGCTTTCCATGTCTGTGACAATTGATCAGTAATAAGCTTTCCATGTCTGTGACAATTGATCAGTAATAAGCTTTCCAAATGTGTGACAATTGATCAGTAATAAGCTTTCTAAATGTGTGACAATTGATCAGTGATAAGCTTTCCAAATGTGTGACAATTGATCAGTAATAAGCTTTCCAAATGTGTGATAATTGATCAGTAATAACCTTTCCATGTGTGTGACAATTGATCAGTAATAAGCTTTCAAAATGTGACAATTGATCATTAATAAGCTTTCCAAATGTGTGACAATTGATCAGTAATAAGCTTTCCAAATGTGTGACAATTGATCAGTAATAAGCTTTCCATGTGTGTGACAATTGATCAGTAATAAGCTTTCAAAATGTGACAATTGATCAGTAATAAGCTTTCCAAATGTGTGACAATTGATCAGTGATAAGCTTTCCAAATGTGTGACAATTGATCAGTAGTAAGCTTTCCATGTGTGTGACAATTGATCAGTAATAAGCTTTCCAAATATGACAATTGATCAGTAATAAGCTTTCCAAATGTTTGACAATTGATCAGTGATAAGCTTTCCATGTGTGTGACAATTGATCAGTAATAAGCTTTCCATGTGTGTGACAATTGATCAGTAATAAGCTTTCCATGTGTGTGACAATTGATCAGTAATAAGCTTTCCAAATATGTGACAATTGATCAGTAATAAGCTTTCCATGTGTGTGACAATTGATCAGTAATAAGCTTTCGAAATGTGACAATTGATCAGTAATAAGCTTTCCAAATGTGACAATTGATCAGTAATAAGCTTTCCAAATGTGTGACAATTGATCAGTAATAAGCTTTCCAAATGTGTGACAATTGATCAGTAATAAGCTTTCCATGTGTGTGACAATTGATCAGTAATAATCTTTCAAAATGTGACAATTGATCAGTAATAAGCTTTCCAAATGTGTGACAATTGATCAGTGATAAGCTTTCCAAATGTGTGACAATTGATCAGTAATAAGCTTTCCATGTGTGTGACAATTGATCAGTAATAAGCTTTCCAAATGTGTGACTATTGATCAGTAATAAGCTTTCGATATGTGTGACAATTGATCAGTAATAAGCTTTCCAAATGTGACAATTGATCAGTAATAAGCTTTCCAAATGTGTGACAATTGATCAGTGATAAGCTTTCCAAATGTGTGACAATTGATCAGTAATAAGCTTTCCAAATGTGTGACAATTGATCAGTAATAAGCTTTCCAAATGTGTGACAATTGATCAGTAATAAGCTTTCCATGTGTGTGACAATTGATCAGTAATAAGCTTTCAAAATGTGACAATTGATCAGTAATAAGCTTTCCAAATGTGTGACAATTGATCAGTGATAAGCTTTCCAAATGTGTGACAATTGATCAGTAATAAGCTTTCCAAATGTGTGACAATTGATCAGTAATAAGCTTTCCAAATGTGTGACAATTGATCAGTAATAAGCTTTCCATGTGTGTGACAATTGATCAGTAATAAGCTTTCAAAATGTGACAATTGATCAGTAATAAGCTTTCCAAATGTGTGACAATTGATCAGTGATAAGCTTTCCAAATGTGTGACAATTGATCAGTAATAAGCTTTCCAAATGTGTGACAATTGAACAGTAATAAGCTTTCCATGTCTGTGACAATTGATCAGTAATAAGCTTTCCATGTGTGTGACAATTGATCAGTAATAAGCTTTCCAAATGTGTGACAATTGATCAGTGATAAGCTTTCCAAATGTGTGACAATTGATCAGTAATAAGCTTTCCAAATGTGTGACAATTGATCAGTGATAAGCTTTCCAAAATGTTTATGCTAAGTTTTTTTTATGATTATATTAAAATATGATCAAATGTCACAAGAATTTTTAAATGCTCAGAATACATTTAGGAATACATCAATGCAAAGCTGTTAACAACATGTATATAAATGACCTGTGGATATTGCAAATCTAACAGACAAGTAAGAAGTAGCAAGACAAAAAATTTAGTAACGCACCTGGAATAAACACCAAAATCAATAAATTATTATACCTCCACTCGTAAGTGCGGGCTATATACTGCATCGTCCACAAACATTTTTTGTCACCCTTTTCTCAGCTTCTACTGAGCAGAATGATTAGTGTTTTTAAAGACATGACTGGTGACCCTATATTTGTTTTGCATCAATGAAACGGGAAAAGTTGACAGCAATCAAATATCATTTTTATACAAAATTCTAGGGATTTATTTTTGAGAAATTTCAAGTGAAATTATTATTTTTGTTCGGCTGTTTTTGAGGGGGTGGAAAGGAAAGTAGCTTTCTCCTTTCTCCCGCCCCTCGTCTCCTTTCTCCCGCCCCCTCTCTCTCCTTTCTCCCACCCCTCTGCTTCCATCTCCCACCTTAACAACCGTCTTATTTCAGATCAATCGACTTTAATACAAAATTTGAATTAATATATGACCATATATAGGTGGCATAGGTCTACATGGTAAATAAGCATGATAATGTCAAATACAGTTTTAAAACAAACCAAAGCAGTGCACTATAATCTGGGTTCCTGTTAAATACCTCAAGGGGTCTTTTTCGAAACCTCTCAAATATATACTCAGGTCACCAGCAATCTGACCAATCTGGGCAATTTTCACAGGCATCACAGTGTTGCAACGTTGCTGTGTTCGTATGTACACTTAATTGGCCTTAATGTTTTTTCTGTCAATTTGAATGTAAAAAGATATGTGCTTTTTAATCTTTTTGAAATTACACGAAAATGTTACATTATTTTTTGTGAACCATACTGTGATGTTGATTTAATCTGAAAAACATGAGGGCGCAGTGTCAGACATGATCTGAACAGCAGGAACTTTAGCGATATAAATGCCAATTTTATATAAAATTCGTAAGGGTTCCGCGGAACCCAGTGTCTCGCCTACTTTTGATGTTGTCTATATTTTCAGTGTGATAGGTGAATGCACATAATAGATTTGCAGTTAATGAAATAAAACATTTGAAATGTATGAAAAAAGATTTTGTTGTAAAAAATTAATATAGTATGCAATTATATATATATAGATTTATAAATGAGTAGAAACATAAATTTATTGAATGAACAAATGTTAAAGAAGACAAATTTTAAAGTGCTTAATGATCTAGCCTTTAATTAAAAAAGTAGAATATATATATAGGCTCTGAAACACAGTAAATAAATTCCTGCAATGAAATAATGAAATCAATTCCAAAATTATCGTCTGGATACTCTATTTTGATAATGAAGAAACTTCTCTGCAAACTTAATAAAAATAATAAAGTTATCAAAATTTTTAAAAACTTTCACAACATAGTGAAGGCAATGTTAAGTCCATTTATACGTAAAAAACTGAAAAACAGAAATAAATATTTTACAAAATTTTCTCCTGGATACAATCTTTATATCATAAACAAGCTTCTGTCCAAATTTGGTAAAATTCCTGGATAGTTTAAGAAAGTTATTAAAATTTTAAAAACTTTAACCACAGAGTGAATGTAATGTTTCCTGGCAGAAAAACTAAGTCCATTTATAAGTAAAATACGGAAAAATTTTTTTTTTTTTACTAAATTTACTTCTGGATACTATATTATGATCATAAACAAGCTTCTGTCCAAGTTTGGTACAAATCCAGGATAGTTTAAGAAAGTTATTAAAATTTTGAAAACTTTAACCACAGAATGAATGTAATGTTTCCTGGCAGAAAAACTAAGTCCATTTATAAGTAATATACAGAAAAACTGGAATTTTTATTTTACAAAATTTACTCCTGGATACTATCTTATGATCATAAACAAGCTTCTGTCCAAGTTTGGTACAAATCCAGGATATTTTAAGAAAGTTATTAAAATTTTAAAAACTTTAACCACAGAGTGAATGTAATGTTTCCTGGCAGAAAAACTAAGTCCATTTATAAGTAAAATACGGAAAAACTGGAATTTTTTTTTTACAAAATTTCCTTCTGGATACTATCTTATGATCATAAACAAGCCTCTGTCCAAGTTTGGTAGAAATCCAGGATAGTTTAAGAAAGTTATTAAAATTTCAAAAACTTTAACCACAGGGTGAATATTTGTGGACGCCGCCGACGACGACGACGACGACGACGACGACGACGGAATGTAGGATCGCTATGTCTCGCTTTTTCGACAAAAGTCGAAGGCTCGACAAAAATGACAGCCGCTTATGTCCAATGAGAATTTTGAAGTTGCCAGAGATGAACTGGGGTTATATTTGAGGTTTATCAAAAATATTTCCACTGATTACCAGGTTAGTAAAAGTTACACCACACTATAGGTCCCATGTACACTTTTACCATGTTTACAGGCCCAGTTAAGACCATTCAACCTGAAGAAAAGGGGTGCTTGCTTTTTTCCTTAAAGAAAAAAAAAATTGTTGCTACATTTCGTAAAACACAATTAGGCCCAATTTGTTCTTTGACTAAAATGAGAGCAGAAAAAATTAATTGATGCAGCATTTCTACTTGCATACACGTGTAATATAAATATGTAAAAACGTAATGATGAATTTGAAACAAAATTTCTGTGTCCCATCAAGAAACAAAACAAATATCTGTCAAGAGAAAAAAAGCAAGTCCCAACCCTTCAAGTTAAATGGTCAGTCCCTTTAAAATAGTCCTATTAAATGTGCATGCTATATGCATGCTAGTAAATGACAACCAAACTAGATGATACTTCATATAACAGGCATGACAGGTTAGTTTTATCTTTCATCAGTTTATGATTAAATGTCAGAATTACCCCGGTAGTTATTTTGGACCCAATTTGTGGTAAAAAAAAAACGAAAAAAAAATGGATACTAAATGTTCTAATAAATGGACAAATCTTTGAAAAAAAGGCATAGGTCTTTATTAAAGCATATACTGATTTTACGAACAAGGTCTGCCTCCGACTCGTACGCAAATTAATACACAATGTCGGAATGTTGTCAATGGTGCATTGTGCATGCCCCCAATGTCAAGAAACTCATTTATTTTTGATAAGTATGGTCATATATGAGGATCATCAGGGGTGTTTCCACGATATTTGAAAGGGGGCGTAAAAAAAAATTTTGCCGAGCGAAGCGAGGCGAAAAAATTTTTGGACCTTTTTTTTTGCTAAAAAACATAAAAAAATGTGAAATGCACTAATGTAACGGTTCCTGACTTGGAGCATGTATATTTTAGAGTATGTGTTTAATTAATGAATATGATAAATTGCCATATTCAATACAATATAAGCAGATTACGATAGTTTTTTTTTTAAAGGGGGGGGGGGGGGCGTACGCCCATTATGCCCTCACCTGGACCCGCCCCTGATCATGAAATTAGACATAGTTTTTTACCTCTTTATTTTTTTTTTCAACATTAAAGTTCGTCTCCCTTTGATAGTTCTCCCGCCCTTTCTCTCCTTTCTCCCGCCCCCTCTCTCGTTTCTCCCGCCACCTTTCTCCCTGTCTCCCAATACCCTTTCCACCTAGTCGTTTTTACATGAAATATACAGTAAAAGACCTATATTTTAAGTACTTTAAATGAACCTTATTGTAGAAATATAAAAGCTAAATATAAATATTTTTCGATATTAAGATAGTTTCGAAGTTTCTAATTACATATAATTTTCGTAAAAATCCGTAATTTAGCAGATTTAGGTACCTCCTAATTACATTGACCTCAGTTCTAAGCTCTCATTAGAACTGCCCTAAACTGTCAGAAGAACAGTTCTAAAACTGTAATCCTGACACCTTTAGTACCGTTTATGACATCTGCGGTGTGTGTCCTCACCTAGAACCACTTATGACAGTTCCACCCTTGAACCATTCTTGACGGTTTTACCCTAGCACCATTATGACAGTTCTACCCTAGAACAATTTATGACAGTCCTATCCTAGAACCATTTATGACAGTTCTACCCTAGAACCATGCTGGACGGTTCTACTCTAGAACCATTTATGACAGTTCTACCCTAGAACCATTCTGGACGGTTCTACTCTAGAAACATTTATAACGGTTCACCCTAGAACCATTCTGGACAGTTCTACTCTAGAACCATTTATGACAGTTCTACCCTAGAACCATTCTGGACGGTTCTACTGTAGAACCATTTATGACGGTTCACCCTAGAACCATTTGTGACGGCCGCGGTTCACCCTAGACCCATTTATGACCCTGGCAATAGTTTATGAATTTTGAACATCAAAATTATAAGAAATAAAATAATTAATTTGTAGTCATAATTTTAAAAACAACTTTTATCATACCAAAATATATTATAGAGTAAAAAAAGAAAAAAAAATCACTCAGATTAAAGTTTTTACTAAAACTAAACGATTTAAAAATTAGTCGGTATTATTTTCTAGTACATAAAACATTGTTCTACATATGTTTCGAGAAGAGAACACTTAAATCAAAATTTAGTCCCGTCACTTCTCAATTGAAATTATTGTGTAAAATGTCCATATATGTACGTTATGTCTATGTAATTTTTCGATAAATTGGTGAAATGTACTTATTTCAAAATTGCGGTACCCATCTACCTTGTCATAACGAAATAAATATCGTTCATACGAGCAAAAAGAATTAATTATATAATATTTACTATAAAAATGGTAAAAAAGATAATTAATTTAGAATAAATTAAAATGTTACTTATCTGACACATTTGAAATCTCTGCATTGAAATTTAGGACCGCCTTATACACACCTCAGTCATTGTGCACTTATGTTTGTATATATATTTATATTTATGTATTTGTCCTATTGTACACTGTATTTGTCCTACGTTATAATAAAGAATCTGAATTATTCAAATGCTGCATTAATTATTTTAAAATGTAGCGTTCTAAAAATTTGAAAACCCGCTGATTTTGTCAGCAAAACGGTTTACCTGTATACATACACATGTGTCTGTATACCTTAAAGGTTGGAACAATAAACATCCGAACAGTCAAGGTACAATATACATGTCAAAACGTTAATCAGTTATAATTACATGAAACACACATGTTACGGAGAACAAATTTCTTTAACTGTAAATTTACTTCAGATAAAAATCACACAAATTTTAACAAAAACAATAATTCGTTTTTCTTGTGGGTTAAATTTTTTTTTTTTTTTTAAATGCACCATAGCTCTTTATCACATGTATGTACTTTCACAGTTTTGTTATAAATTGGTCATAATTATTTCAATAATTTCATATATTGAAATTATAATAAATGTGAAATGTTACTACATATTAAAAAAAAAATGTTTAGAGCTTCGAAAAAGCTAAGACGAGGAGTATGTGCCATAATCAATACAGAGTTATCGGACATGAAAATGGACGGTTCTACCCCAGAACCATTTATGACAGTTCTACCATAGAACCAATTATTTACAGTTCTACCCTAGAACCATTCTGGACGGTTCTACCCTAGAACGATTTATACGACAGTTCTACCCTAGAACCATTTATAAGACAGTTCTACCCTAGAACCATTTATGACAGGGTTGGTTCTACCCTAGAACCGTTCTAGAATGGTTCTAGAACCGTCCTATCTGACAGAATAGTTGAGAGGTTAGAACTGATCTCAACTGTACCTTAACCGGAATTCTAAAGGTGAAGAGGGAAAATCTAATATCTACTTGTTCGTATTTCATTTCAGGTTTCTGATTTAGTTACTTGTTGTTCTTATATGATTTTTATTGTATCTGTCATTTTTTTGGGGTTATGTGTCCTGCCATTTCCACCCCCGTTTCTGTTTTGAAGCCTACACAAAGTTCAAATCATCATATTTTTCAAAGTACTCAGCCAAACAGAAAATCTTGACAATATGCATATCTCCGTAATGTAATCTAACACTCCATAAAGTTTCATGAGAATTATGCAAGTAATGTAGGAGGAGTTGTGGACAACACATGGAACAAACTTTTGTTCAAAATTGCCTAAATCCAAACACCCATATCTTTTACATTTCTTGTCTAAACAGAAATTCCTGACAACGTGCACATCTGCATATAGTGATCTAACACTCCATAAAGTTTCATGGGAATATTGCAAGTAATGTAGGAGGAGTTGCGGATAACGTTGGATGGACGGACAGACGACAGACAGAAACCTATATACCCCCCAAACTTCGTTGGCGGGGAGTTTAACTAGTTTAACCTTGACAAAAGTATGAAGGAGGGGCTTACTGATTTACCTCTCTCCATCCATCATGATTAAATATATAACTGTAATATCTAATGAAATAGCGTTGATATATTCAGTGTATTGTTTAATTTCATGCTAAATGTAGTATATTTTCACAAACCAAGTACACAAATATTTCTTGAATTCTTTGGGTGATTATCCACTTAATTTAATTTCTAAAATTTTTTTCATCAGAATTCCCACTTTAGCCAATCAAATTTACTTGTAATATACTGATTTACTTCCACCCTGATCAAGTAACATTGGTAAGACAAAATGTCTTTTATTTCTTTATAAATTTCGTCTGAATATAACAAATATCATATAAAAACAGCAAGAAGTAAATCTAAAACAAAACTTACATAGAAAGAACATATTGACGAATAGTTGTCAGACATCAAATAGAAATTTAAAATTTTAATTTAAGATGCAAACACGTATCAATACACATCAATCATAAAATTGAAATCAATTTAAAATATTATTAATGAAGATCATTCACTCTTCTGTGGCTTTGTTTTTCTATAATTCCTTATAATGAATTCTTTAAGTCCTTTTTCGGTAAAATAAATTACACCTAAAACAGCCAGTAAACATATACTGCCTACACCTATATGTATCAATCTATACTTCCATCCTAAATCACAGCAAAAAGTTACCTGAAAAATAGAATAAATAAGTATATACATGATATAATAATTCAGGGGCGTTTCCAGGATACGTGAAAGGGGGGGGGGGGGCATATTATAAAACTTTTTTGGACCTTTTTTTTGCTAAAAAACATAAAACAACTGTGAAATGCACTAATGTAACCGGACCCACCCCTGTAATAATTATAAATTGTTGCTTGGTTGGTTTATTGGAGTTTTTGCCCTTTAGAGCAAGAGCCCCAGATAATGTGCATATTACGCATTAAAAAATTGCAGATACGCTTGCGAAATATTTTCAGGTTGTTACGCTTAATCCGAAACAGCTATGCATAGGTTTTGGAAATTAAAGCGTTATTGCTTCCATGTTTATTTACCTGTAAGCTACATTAATTTATTGATATAAGAATGTGTCATAATAGGATAGAGAAAGGAAACAGGGAATGTGACACCGACAAAAGAGCAGAAATCAGCTCCAGGCTACCAATGGGTCTTCAACATAGCGAGAAAATCCTGTACCCGGTGGAGGGCTTCAGCTGGCTCCTAAACAAAAATGTATACTAGTTTACCAAAATGGACGGCACACTAAACTCCGAAACATAAAACTGAACCTAAATTCAAAGTCATAAGTCTTGAAAGTTTTCTCTCTTCATAAAAAGTGCTAAATACAACATGTATTCAGAAGTCAGCATCAGCAGGTCATAGTATGGATCATAAGGAATGCAACAGAGTGTTGTAAACTGGTGGTATTTACCCCTTGATTCCAAAAAATTATCTGGGGCTCTGTTAAGCACAAGTGGCTATATCCTGTGAGGAAGCAGAAGAACTGGGAGAGAAGCACTGATCTTTGGTAAGATAACTGGCAGTCCTTATTAATTAATTGATTAATTAGATAATTACTGGTTAAACTAAAGCGGCAATTATTTCATGCATATATCACATGTTGAATATGCACCTTTCTTTGTGATAAACTGACATGCTGAGCCAGATTTTCATCATGCTAGCTCATCAGGTAATAGTCTGCAGGAAAAAGATGTCACCCCACCTAGACACATTATTCTGACTCTGAGGTGACCAGTCTTTTGCTTTTACTCCTAAATGCCTTGTGCTTGGCAGAAAAGCAGGAAATACCACTCTTAATCGATCAAACTCACAACATTCTACACCAAAGTCATGACCTTAAGATCAAATTATTCTTAAAAGGAATATCATCAACTTCTCAATGAATTTTTATTTTCAAATGTTGTCATATGAACATGTGAATTGATTCTCTTTCATAGGCCAATTTATTAATATTTAAAAAAAAAATCAGTTCTATATGAAAAAGTCTATGCATTCTTTTTGAAAAGACTTGTGACTTCCAAGTAAACTAAAAACAATTTAAACTAACTAAGAGCTAGATAGGTTAAATAGTGTCAAATTCAAATGTAAGTTAAATATAAGTTACTTCAATCATTATTGAAACTATAGCTTTTTCCACTCTCTCTCTGTATAAATATTTTACCAGACAAACTTGATAGCAGCTAATAAAAAGTCCTTAAAGTCAAAAAAAATTAGGCATTACAACCAGCAACCAATTAATTTTATTTGGAACGGTCGTAGTAATTTAGTTCACCAAACTTTTGCTTTACATATACCCATATAACTTTTTACCTCTGATGTCTTCATTATTACAGATGATACAACTAAGGACCCAATCAATGGAACAGAAGGTATAAGAGAATGCAAGGGATGCAAATCGGTTCCTTTGTAGTAATGGTTTATGAAAATAATGCTGAAAATACCAAAAAAAAAATATATAAATAGTACAATTTAAAATATATCAGGTATTCATTGTAAAGTTGGTGAAAATAACAGATAAATCAAACAGTCTCTTTCTGTTCTGAAATTGGTGACAGTTTTTTATGTCAATCACATTGTAAATTTAGAAATTATGATAAAAATTATTTGGTACACATAATGTTTGTTTGTTTAGTTGGAGTTTTACGCCTTTTTCAGCACATTTGGCTATTTCGCAGCAGCCAGTTTTTATTGGTGGAGGAAGCCGGAGTACCCGGAGAGAACCACTGACCTTCCGTAGGAAAATTGGCAATCCTTGTCAATTAGGATCTGAGTCAAGCACACCCCGCTACAGGTGAGATTCAAACTCACAACCCCAGCGTTGACAGGCTAGTGATCATGAGTAGTCATGAAGAACTACCTAGACCACTCAGCCACCAAGGCCCGTTACACATAATGTACCTTTGTGATTATAGACAATACCAATATATGAATATTGACGATTTTTTTCCCTGATGTCTCAGTTAAGGTAACTGTATTTACCCTAATTGTTGGTAAAAATCTTTGTTCTTTTTTTACAATCTGACAACATTATAAGGTAAGTCAAGCAAAGTTTCCTTACTTACTAACCATATTTAAAAAAAAATAACATAATGAAAAGATTTTGAAATTATCAACCATTCCCAACTTCTGTGTTGAATAAATAATGGTTGAAAGTACAGAAGTTGTAAAAACCCAGAGATCAGGAAATCATCAGTTTATCTATTTTTTACAAAAAAATAATATAAAGACTGAAGCAGACATTGCCAAAATCCAGAAATCCAGCACATTCTGGAGAACTTTCACCCATAAATACAAGAAATTATAAAAAAAAATTTTTTTTTTCAAAAATCATTTTCAAAAATAATCAAACCAATTTTGAAGGCTCATCATGTTCTGATAATTTTTGGTTTTTCAACATTTTGCTCCCAGTATAGCTGATGATGGATATTCAGGAAAAAGAAGTTTGTACCTGAAGGTAAAAACTGTGCTCCTCTAATTGCTAAATTATTCTTGTTTTATTATGAAGTGTCCCACAAGAAAAAGCTCTTCATTTTTAAATTCTCATATCCAGACAATTCCATACATTCATTTGAATTTTATACATTTCAAATCATAGTACAACATGTACCACTATATCCAATTAAAAATACGTGTAAAACATATCATTTTACTTACCTATGAAAAATACGGGTAAGCATGGTTATGCTGTTAGCAAATATAAAGCCTACTCCGCCAAAATAATATGGAAGTACTAGAGACGATCCTAAGGAAATCATAGAAAACAATAACATCTTCTTGTTATAACTGAAAATATAAAATAAAATTTTACTTTTAATAGCATCAGAGTTGCAAAGCACTGTTTCACTTCAAGGGGCATAATTCAATCAGTTTTAGAATGCTAAATTGACACACTTTTCAAAGGGGCATAACTCAATCAGCTGTTGAATGCAATACTGACATGCATGTCTGCAGTCACAAGTCTCATTTTGTCAAATTCACAGAAGCCAAATTTGGGGGTCTTTTTGAAAGTTTACTGTGATCAAAAACATTTTACCATAAAAATATATTTATCATTTCAATTTCTGTTTAATCAAATATGTATGATTCAAATTTTCGTCTTGCACCAATTGAATTTTGAGAAAAAAATTCTGAAAAAATTAAAAGTCCTCTGTTATACATGTATCAAATTTATCATTACCTACAGAAAATAAAACTATTATATCAGGGCTCACACTTTTGGGCAATTCGTGTTTGATTACGCCTTTCCTCTATTCAAAAGTGAAGTTCAAGTCGCCCTGCTAATTGCTCAGTTGCCTGAACTTGTCAAAAGTAAGTTTGAGTTGCCTATAAATTTAATCAATCTCGAGCTCCTGATACATTTCACTGGTTGAAATCGCAATGTCAGTTATTTTGAAGGAAATCTGGACTCATGTAATAAAAAAAAACCAAACACAGGGAAACAATCCAATCAGAAAAAATATAAGACAACTCATATAGGCTGTTAAAAGGCATGACTCGGACCTGTCTGGTAACGATAAAGAGAATGAGAATAAGTAGGTGTAGGATTTATGAACTTCAGAAGTTTTTATCTGTTTTTGTTGACAGGGTTGTACACATTTTGGAAGATACATGTAGGTTTATAGAGAGAGACTTACAAGGTATGGAACTTTTGTTTGATTTTACTCACAGTTGAGTCTCATTATCTCGTTATCTCGAAGTGCAAGGGATCATGGGAATGGGTTCGAGATAGCTGAAGTCGACTACAAAAGAATTGGAAATCGTCGACTTTTGGACAAGGGAGATAAACATTAACTGACTTCCAGATTCTTTTTGTCATGTCGTATGTTCAATGATTGTTTTTACTTTTTTGATGATTTATTGCTTTACTCACGTGCTTCTTATCAAAACATACTAAAACTTGCTCAAAATGTCAAATTAAATTTTTAACTCTTCACCGATTTTATAACAGAATTAAGCCCTTATCAGCTTGGGTTATCTGATTTGCATATTATATAATTTTGATTAATGACGATTGTCTCATTAAATAAGGTTATTGATTCTTTATTGGAATTTGTTCCTGTAACGTTAACCTGTATTGATTTTACAAATTCTTTTCTGGCAAGTCATGCCTAAATAACATAATACAAATTTTATAAAGACCATAGTGTTAATAAATATGACTTTTGCACGTACTGTAAAAAACCTTCATTTTATTAATGCAAAATTTAATTCTATTACAAAATCCACAATATTGTTTAATTTAAAGAAACTAATAAACATTTAATTCGAAACAAAATACATGTAGTTATCAAAACATTCGAATGAAACAACATTTCCGGCATCGAATGACAGATTGAAAGGTGTGAATATTTGGTCCACCTCTGTAGAATGTATGAATTCGAGTTTATTTTGCACTAATTACATCTCCTGGGTGCATTATACATGTATCATTTCGACATACTCGGAATTTCGACTAATCAAATTTTGAGACAACAGGACTAAAAACTAAAAATACATAGATTATACTGTCATCTGTTCGGGACCAGAATAAAAACTAGCTACGTAAAGACATAATCATGGTGCAAATTCACATACAAGGTAGATACTGGTAGTAATTACACTGTATGAAAACAATTGTGCAGAAACTTCTGTAGACAACCCAGATTCCAATTTGTTCACAAAACATACATGTATATACCTATTTGTTTCTTCATCATCCATTAAAGCAAAATGAAAACACTCCATTATTCCATTTACTCCTATAATTAATATATAGACACAAAACCATTTCAGTATGAAGGGACCTAAAAAAAAAAAAAGGATTAGATACAACTTAGAATATAAAAAGTTGAAGTAGAATTTTTTCATAATACAATGAACAATAGGAATATTTTAGAACTTCTTACTTGTTTTGGTTTGATGGGTCATACAGACCCTTAAACTTCAAATTCCATGACATTTCAAGACCTTTTCATTACTTTTCAATACTTCATTGCAGATCCTTTTAATGCTTACCCCGGTATCTTTAAAAGAGACAGTTTAAAGCACACTGATGACTATTGCACTAAATAACAAACCGAGGAAGTAGAGAACCAGAAATCAGGAATAAGGTAAACAAAATGTCGACACTATCGATAACAGTGAAGAATAATTCATTTTCAAAATAACAAATGTGCAAATTACCGTAAGAGTTTAAGTTCAAAAATCAAACAGACGTGTAGAAAAACAATGAAATTCAATGTTTCAATGACAAAGCCTTAAATTCCATGACTTTCAAGCACTCTACCTTTTCATGACTTTCAAAGACCGAAGTGAAATTCAAATTCCATGACCTGTGCGAACCATGTATTCCCATCGTAACATTTTGCATATTACATGACAGAAGGTAGCAAGATTTTAATTTCAATATGGAAAAGCTCTACATTTACATGAGCCTTAATGATGTCATTTACCAGTTTATCCCTGAAATAATTGTTTTTCACTTGATCCAAATGAAATGAACACTTTTTATAAAAGACCTTCCATACATTATTACTGGCCTTGCAGTCTCAAAGGAGATGATGAATTGAATGTATCTAAGTTATATGTCCCTTGAAGTGAACTCCAAGCAATTCAAAGCAAAGTAAAATCTAAAACTTAACATTAAAAAGAATTTGATATGCTTGCAAAGATATATCGGTTTGTGTTATTCATTAAAAAGACAATTTGCTCTGGTGGTGGATATAACCTGAATGTTACCAATTACATATAAATTTTTACCAGAAGTTTTTGGGGTTTTTACATTTATTTCCCTAACTACCCATAACTAACATTATTATCAAATATATTCATCTCCCGAATAAACAATGTTTATCCACTTTATATTTGATTTGTACTGCACAGTTTGATCAACAGTAAAATAAATTCTATGATCAGTTACACAACAAATATGTCATTTATAGGACAGAACCTAAACTGACCAATAGCAGAATTCTGCCATATGTTTATCAGTAACGACCAAAGAATATGAGTATCTTTTTTTATACAGCTAATGTATACATGTGTATATCATTTATTATGAATTACAAAATAAAACAAATGAAACGAAGATCAAGGTGAAATACAGGACATCTTCTAATAGACGACTTTCAAACCAGTACATTTTCCCACTAAATATTTATGACATACAACAGATATCTACTCATTACAATGCTCAATGAAGGATATTCCCTAAATGACTCCAGGTCACATAGAATATGTTTTGATGTGCAATGGAGATAATAATTCAATATGACGTGAATCAAATTGGTTCCAACCAAACAATGTGAACCATCAAGAAGTTTAAGAGAGTTTGAAATAATTACATATTAGGCAGACTTCTACAAATGTATTTACCTGCCTCATTTGTTGTTTGTTTGTTTAGTTGGGGTTTAACGCCGTTTTCAGCACATTTTGGCCATTTCACGGCGGCCAGTTTTTATTGGTGGAGGAAGCCGGAGTACCCGGAGAGAACCACCGACCATCGGTAGGAAAATTGGCAATCCTTGTCAATTAAGATCGGAGTCAAACATACCCCGCCACAGGTGAGATTCGAACTCACAACCCCAGTGTTGACAGGCTAGTGATCAGTAGTAGTCATGACAAACTATCCAGACCGACTAACTACCCAGACCACTCGGCCACCGAGGCCCCCTCGTTTGTTGTTAACCAGTGAAGATGATAAAATACTGTACCTGAACCTTCTGACAGAATTCTTCCTCCATACAAATCTAACAGTAAATATGAGTAACTATTTCCAAATACAAGAATCACACAGC
Source organism: Mytilisepta virgata (assembly GCA_028015205.1). Lineage (NCBI taxonomy): Eukaryota > Metazoa > Mollusca > Bivalvia > Mytilida > Mytilidae > Mytilisepta > Mytilisepta virgata. The sequence continues at coordinate 46,538,919 of CM051519.1, forward strand.
CAATCAAAACCATACACCTCAGAAGATGGTGAAGTACCTCATATGCTAAATATGCTTCATGCTGGAATGTATAGATATGGATTACAGGTTTAATCAATGGAAAATGAGACAGTTTATGTGTACAGTGGAACCTCTGTAAACCGAACAGCTATGGGAGCATAGAAATTGGCCGGTTTTCGGAGGTGCCGGTTTTCAGAGGTTCCGGACTGTATCGAAATCTGTCCTGAAGTAAATTAATTGAAATATCGGAAGGCATGAACATTACATATTTACTACATTTGCATTGTTTCTTGTTTAACTGCTACTAAATCTTAGTCTTTAAGCTTCGTGGTTAGTTTTTGGTAGAACGGCAAGTTATTAGAACATGCAGAACGAAGTTTTTCCTGTACACACCGATGAGGCTTTGTTTAAAATATGTTACTCAATGAAGAGAAGAGTTTGGCCAGTTTTTAGATGTATATTTCACAGGAATATATATGTTTTGGATTGGAAATTATCTCCGATATTCGGAATTCAGAGAGGCCGGTGTTTGGAGGATTTATTTACTTGAAAACATAGGTTTAAATTCCGGACCAAAAGAAATTGTTTGGTTTGCAGAGGAATCCGGTTTTTAGAGGGGCCGGTATTGGGGAGTTCCACTGTATAGATAATACAAAATGATGCAGATGCTAAAAGTTGGTACAATTCTTCTTTATAAAATTCCATATGATTTGATAGTGATTTTGCATGAAAAAGTGACATAATAATTAAATATGTAAATTTGAATTTACATCATTTGTTTTGGATTAGGTTTCAATATTTTCACCCTGACAACAGTGAAGAGACATCAGTTTTACAAAATGTGGATCTGACACACTAAAATTGTATTACTCTATGGTGTTATTTAATATTTCTAGACAAATCCAAAGTCAACATTAATCTTCATAATTTTTATCATAAATTTGACTTTTTGTTTAAATTCATAAATACTAATTGGTCATAATATAAAATTTGCCAAAATATAAATTGATCAGTATTTTTTATTAAATATGGTAACACTCCAAATTAAAAACAACTAAAAACACATCGCCAAAATTTCTTTTTGGGTACAGAATCACAATCCTTGCCAGAATACATTTATACATACACCATTTGCACTCATCTTGTTGGGGCTTATGCTCCCAATTTAAAGCCATACGAGACCACCTGATGTACTCAAACTTTCCCTGTGATCGGTACTATGGGATGTCATTCTTTGAGGCTTGCCCCATATCCTCACATTTTAATCTACAAAAAGAAAATAACCATGTGCAGAACTAACCTTGGGCTGATCTGTAAATTTCTTTCCTCTGTGCAGCAGCTGGGAAAAAAAAATTGCTCCACTCTCCTCTATTGGATGAAACACAAATCTGGGTACCATTGCTCCTAAATTGTTGATGGTACCATATACACCTTAACAGAAATAATATGTGTCTTTAAACGTTTAACTTTAAATTTTCAATTATTTTTTTAAAATATGAAAATATATGAGGTTTGAGTTGATGAAAAAACATCTGATTTAATTAACAGATTAAAATCATCCAAAAGGTTGTCGCAGTGTCTTCAATGTTAGATAAAGTTAGACAAAGTTTATAGTATTTCAAATATAAGCCTAAAGCTTGGTCCAAATTGGCCCACTGGTAGATTTTTAATCACTTGAAATTTTGTTTTTATTTTCAGTAATGTGGCTATACTGATGAGTGATTAGGACCCCTTGACACATGGTTGAAAATAGGCCACCCAAGGGTCATTTCATTGAAATTTGGTCCCAATTGCCCAGTTGTTTCAGAGAAAATTCTAAAATAATTTTTTGCTGATTTTTTCTGTTTTTCATAAAGGTAGCCATATTGGTGCAATGTCAAAAATGTATGAACACATTTCTGAAAGAGAACCATCTGACAACCATTCCACAAACGTTTGGTCCAAAATGTTCATACGGTTTCAGTTCATTAAAAGGAAAGATTACAAGGACACACAGAGGCACACACAAAGTGATCGCAATATCTCATATGGCTATTTTGGACATGTTAGCTAATAAATATAGATTCTCCTTCAGGTACGAGTGAGTTATGGAATTAAGATAGAGATAATTAAATTTTCGATTTTCAAAACGCGAGCCTTTATCGAGCATGTTAAAATCTAAAATTTAACTATTGAGGGTGGAGAAATTCCATAACTCATGAGTAAATTAAAGGAGAATCTGTCTCTCCTATGATTTTCGACAAAAACCTCAAGAAAATGTCGTTGCTATGTAGTTTGTTTACATAGACGTCATTTCGGGACTTCTCTAGTTTATCGCTCTAATAACTGTAGAAAAAAGGGCGGTAATTCTCACGTAGAAATTTAATCACCGGGAAGTGGTTAAAGATATTATGTATTTTTATCCCACCGATTAAACACGTCAGGAATAGGAGAAAATAATTTATAATATTAACAAACATTGAAAATAAAGTTACCTTGGTCTCCTAAACTTAAAATTCCAAATATGGTCATAACATACTTTTCACCTAAAGGGAAAAGATAAAAATAACATACATACCTTGGTATACAATAAAATACATGTTGATTTTTTACAGAAAAATTATTTACAGAACGAATCCAAGAACAGCCAAGGATTTTCCTTGATTTTAGTCTAAATCGTATTTATCTAAAATAAACAGTATCATAGTTGGTAAAAATGTTAACACAGGACTATTAGATTTGTCCCTCTTATAACACTAAACAATATTTTGTCAAAAGAACATCACCACAAAAAAGTCCATGTTTTAATAAAGAAATCCCCAAAATCATTCTGATTAAAGCTTAAAATAGTACATGCACAATGCTATAACTGAAGATTCCCTGAAGGTTTCATGGAAATTCAGTCAAGGTTTAGAAGTTGTGAACAGAGAAAGTGTAATGCCAAAGCTGATGACAAGGATTATAATTACTCAAGACAATGGAAAGTGATCCTTATGTGTTGACAATACTATGTAGGTGAAAAAAAAAGAATGGAACCATCAAAGGGAGACAATAAAAAATTTTAATGACCTGAAGTTTTTGTTTGTTTGTTTAGTTGGGGTTTTACGCCGTTTTCAGCACATTTGGCTATTTCGCGGCGGCCAGTTTTTATTGGTGGAAGAAGCCGAGTATCCGGTGAGAACCACTGACCTTCGTTAGGAAAATTGGCAATCCTTGTCAATTTTAGATCTGAGTCGAACACACCCCGCCACAGGTGAGATTCAAACTCACAACCTCAGTGTTGACAGGCTAGTGGTCATTAGTTGTCATGACGAACTATCTAGACCACTTGCATACACAACGAAAGAACAAAACAAAATTAAGAGCTTGTATCAAAGCAGCGTCTCAATTATCCAACCTCAAAAAAATATTACCTACCTTCAGTAAGAAAATTTTTCAGCAGGGACTGCTTAAAAAATGATTTGGTCAATACAGCCAACTGATCATTTACAAATGGCTGAAAAATATATCACACAAAATACAAAATTCTAGCCAAACTTGTATGATTGACCTGTATATATGTATGTTTTAAATCAACAAATGAACAATAATGCAAAAGTAACAAGATGTACTGTGAGCCACTGCTCACTAGTGATACCTCACTGCGATAAGGTCGAAAAATAAAAAATCTTCAAACAGGAAGTTGATGTTGCCTTGGTCCGAAAACGTATCCCACCATATGGCATACCTATAGAAAGCTTGTGACAAAATATCAAGTGGCTGTGATGAATAGTTGCTGAGAAAAGTGTGATGGACAAACAAAGGATGCACGCACACATGGACGGACGGAACCACAAGGGTAAAACAATATACCCCCCTCTCCTTTGGAGCAGGGTATAATAAATGCAACTAACGAATTTAAAGTATTTTAATTTGACCACTAAATTATCCAATTAACTCGTATTCTAACAACTATATTTATATAAATGATAGGATATGGAGTGTCAATGAAACAATATTCCAATGAAAAAGTTTTTAAACATTGTCAGCAATTCTTGCAATTTTCATGGATTTATTTATTTGACAAAATGGCCATAATACAAAGGAATAAAGATGAGAATAATGGACCAAAAGTTCTTACAAATTGATACACATACAGATGTACATATATTTCAAAGTAGTTTTATGTACCCATAATGTTAACGTTCTTACTGCTAGTACAGGTCATCATACATCATAATCTTGCAGTGAGATGTGAGATTTTTCTAATCATTAAAAACCTCACTGTTACAGAAATATGCATAATAGTAGCAATAAAGCTATTTTTCTTAGCTTAAACTTTAGACCCTCAAATGTCATAAATTTATGAAAAAAAAAATGATCCATTCTTTGATAAGAAACTGAAGCTTGAACAGATAAATTCCAGGCAAACAAAGTTATTTTGTAAATGTAAATGTTTGTTTACTACAGTTTACATCTTTACCTGGTCCTTTAAAACTCTTGGGAAAAAGTCTCTTGTTGTTTGAAAAGCAAAATTCTTATCTCCCTCATCATCTGCATTTACATATATATAGAAGAATGTATAGTACATACACACATAAATCAGTTCTCCAATGACCTGTTATTGAAGAAATGTACATATATAATATAAATATACTGATACAATTATGTAATAACTTATTCACAGCCCTTTCATTAAATTTCATGGTGCTGATTTTTGTGCACATTCTTAAATAATTTAATGTTGGATGTAACGCATCATTCGATTGGTCAATTTTTTTCATCTATCATATCATATACTAAATTTTCTTTTCTACTATAATGTCATTATTAAAGGGAATCCCGACGTTTTAGACGTCAAAACAACAGTTGGAATTAAATTAAAAGGATTGACTAATTTTGTTTTCAGTCCATTCAAAATAACCTCAATGCACATGGCGCGCACTTTCAAATAACCCACTATGCGAGTTACTTAGTATGCACCACGAGATTGAGGTTATTTCTTCATAGACTGAAAAAAAATTACATTCAATCCTTAAATCATGTTAATAATTTCATTCCACTTCATTAACAAAGTTAGATTTTAATTTGTAATTACAGAAACAAAAGCATGGTTTGTAGTTGATTTATGTTATTCGACAGCTTTGTATTTAGAATCAAAAACAGAGACAGTGACATTTTATCGTAACAATATTCCAATGAAAAAGTTGTTTGTTGTTTGCTTGACGTCCAGTGGCAAATATTTCATGCTTCTTCAAGACGATAACATTTCAACAATTTATCAAACACAATTCAAATAGGGGTGGGACAGGACACAAAGGGCAAATATAAGTTTCGTTCCATTTGGCCAAGCAGTTCCAGAGAATAAAAAAAATTTTTTAATCAACCAATGAGAAACAAGAATTGCCTATGGCGGCCATGTTTTTGCCCGATTGGGACGAAATGAGGAAACTTTGTAAAGAACCGCCCATAGATGCTTTCTGTCAAATTTTGTTCCATTTGGCAAAGCGATTTCAAAGGAGAAGATTTTTTTATATTAGCCAATCAGAAACAAGAACTGCCCATGGCGGCCATATTTGTAGTTGGATTGGGACAAAATGAGGAGATTTATAAAGGACCTCCCATATATGCTTCCTGTCAAGTTTTGTTCCATTTGGTCCAGCAGTTTCAGAGGAGAAGATTTTTGAAAACGCAGCCAATCAGAAACAACAACTGCCCATGGCAGCCATATTTGTTGTCTGATCAGGACGAAATGACCAATCTTTATAAATGACCTTACATAGATGCTTCCTACCAAATTTAATTCCATTTGGCCCAGTGGTTTCAGAGGAGAAGTTAAAATGTGAAAAGTGAATGGACAACAGACGGACGACAAGTGATGACAAAAGCTCACATGGCCTTTGGCCAGGTGAGCTTATTAGAAGCTTGTTTTATTAATAAGGACAATATAAAATGACCAACAATATTTGTTAATGTATATCTAACTTTTTTACCTGACCAACAGCAAAACTTATAAGGCCAAGATCTGGTTTCCATAGCAACAGTAAAACTGTTATTAAACATTTAAAGGATTCAGAAAAAGCTACAGCTATTACCTGCAAATAGAGATAAAAAAAATTATAATAAGCTGTCTGCTTCAGTACAAAAATCATGCATGGAAAAAATTAAGGTTCATTTAAATCCAATGCAAGTTCAACAATCACATACCAATCAATGAACATGACATTCTCTCAAAAATTGAACATGAAAAGAACCATTTACAAACATTAGTCACAGAAAACTTCTGACAATGTACATATACTGTTTTTATCTCGCAATGATAATTTGTTGTCTGTAATCGGAAAAGGGCATGAAAATTCAATGGGACAATTCTGGCCTATTTGAAAAGGCAGTATATGTGGCGTAATCTTCTCAGAACATGATGTCATAAACACTGCGAATCAGAACACAATAAAAATATAAATAGCTAGTTCAAATTGTCCTTATAGTTATATTATTTATTTGTTACTTTTCTTATTTTTCAATGAGAAGTCAGTTATCTCCCTTAATAAAGTTATTCAAGAGAGATAACTGTAATTGCCTCCCTTTTGTTATAATGGGTGCAGGGAGGTTATTCAGGTAAATTATAAGGTACATATAACTGACAAATGTTTCTCTTATTTTTTTATACTGAAAATCTTGTTCAAAATTTTATACACTGTAAATTCAGAATTTAGAGAAATGTTTTTAGTATTGCAAAAAATATATCAGAATTAACATAGCAATAATTGTGATTCAATTTTTAGTTTTTTATAGTAATATTCAATTCAAACATGCATAATAATCATTTTAGCACATTCAACTATTACTGTAATTACTCTTAATTTTTAGGAAAGTTGGAAAATCATCTGAAAATAAGAATTTTCATCTTTCCGTCCTCATTTTTGACTCCATAAGATTGACATGGTAAATGCACTTTCAGAATATAAAAACAAAATAATAGGTCATATTTGCAATATTTTTACTTTATTTTGTTTCATGAATTTATCTTTTTTGTTCCTTATATTACTTATTTGCTGAAGATTTGCAAAAATAAATGTACACATTAATTTCTTAATTTGAAAAATACAATTAACAATGGCATAATTTAAGAGATACTGCTATATCCTATCTGTAGACTTTAAAAAGTATAGTGATAAATATTTTTTTGTTAAATGCATGCAAGTATAAGGTTCTGAAATAAAAAACATGACTCCAAAGGGAGAAATAAATAAACTTTGACCAGTGTCAAAAAAATTAGGGTAGTTTGTACGGATAAAGAGGAGACCGACAAGGTAGGATGTGATAACCAAGATGTTCATGCTATTCAATTTTCCACTGTAAATCTGAACATACCCTGAACTTAACGAAAAAGAATGATAATGCAACAATTAGGTGCGGTCTTGCAAAATTGCATATCACTGGTGCAGCAGCATAGCTAAGGACACCTATGTAATAGTATGGAATGACTTCAGGATCAGGAACTTTCCATACATATAACCACATGAAACTACACACTATACTGAACATAACTGCCACAGGAACACTGAAAAAAAAATTCAAGACTTGTTAGTTTTTAAAAAATTGTTAACTATACAAGGTCAGGCAGGTAGGGATCATGCTACTGAGAAATGTATAATGAACAATACCAGGAGGTACAAAATGTACATCAGGTGCTCAGAAAGGGAAAACATGTCCTGCTCTGTTAACGCAGTTACCAGTCTTGTGAGAGTCAATCCAATAAGACGTGAAAACTAACTGAAGATATCTATTCTCATTTGTGAGACAGAAAATTTCATATTGGTCAATCAAGCTATAATGACAACCGTAAAATTTCTAAACTGATGCTATTAACAGAATCTGAACATAACCTTCTCTTTTAAGTTTTTGTGACAGTATCTTCATTACGTGAAGAAAGTCAACATACAAATCGCATGCAAGACCCTAACAAATCAACTGCAAAATCTAAACCCCATAAACTGGAGAACTTGGTATGTTACTATTAAGAAAAGGGAAGTTCACAACTAGAAAGTTCAAATCATCACATTTACCTCATATATTCTAGTTGCATGCAATTTTTTTTTTAGAAATTTGTAATATAGATTATGCCTTCTACCTTATGGTATCCTGACAATAATTCACCAATTTTCCCGGATGTTCCATACATATATTATGTCAATGACCATTGTAATTCTCACCAAACTTCGAAAATGCAATATACCTAACTTATCTTCAGGGATAATGCATACAAACAAAGAAGTCTGTTTCAATTTGACAGAGATTATATCTATAATCACTGCTTAAAAGGTTTGGTTAAAAAGAAATGTTAAAACTGACCTATGCATAGGGAATCAATTTATTACATTGAGTGTGGTGAAATAGATTTCATAGTGAAAAAAAAATTGATTATAATTCACTTTCACTCTAGGAAGTGACCTAACAATAGCAATAGCCAACAACATTACCATACATATTGACAGATTGTCACATAAAAACATAACTCCTTGTTTTTTCTAGTTAAATCTTCTACATACATGGAATATTTTAATGTAATAAACAAACAATTAATCTCGAAATTCAAATACCAAAATTCTTGTGACCGAAAAATACTAATAATTAGATTTTCAGGTATTCACATTTCAAGATTAGTTACATGTACATGTACTATATTTATTTACATCACTGGTTAATAGTTTCATTTCTTTTGCTTCTTGTTGTTATTCTGTATTGGTCATCAAAAGTATAATATACATGTACCAGTAAATTTCATTTCTTTAAACATGTTTGTCAATTTTTGAAACATTTAAGTAAAAATATTCCTTCTTTTCAGAAGGTCAAGATTCTAGGACCTTACATGTTTCAAGTTTAATTCAGACTGTCTGTAACAGGTCAGGCCTGGGCGCCATAAAAGTTGAGAATATTCTTAAGCCTGAGAATATTCTTAAATATCGGAATACTCGAACATGATTGGCTGAGAATGGGAATTTGAGTAAAATTTTCTTTGCTCAGCAAAAATAGTTCTTTATGGCGCCCAGGCCCGGTTATCCTGACTGTTATTTCTGTGTTAAACAGTTTGTGGTTTTTTATATTATGTCATTTTGGCTGATTGTCTGTCAGTTTGAAAACATTAATTGACTGGTATGTCATTGCTATTTACTATTTACTATTTGTTAATCATTTATTTCTAGTTTTAAGAAGTCAAATCCATTGAACTTCAAGTACATGTACTGAATATTGATTTACTCACTGATTATTTGTTGACATCCAGTGGAACGAATATCAGGATCAAAACATGCAGATGGGATATGAATATGAACATGTTTTTTAATTAACTGACATGCTGAGTTGGTTTTTTTACAATGCAAGCTATAAGGTAATAGCTCCACAGAAAACATTTAATTCCACCCTGACACATTATTCTGACTCCAAGCTGACCATTTTGTTCTTGCTCCTAAATACCATGGGCTTAGTGGAGAATCCGAAAATATCAATTTCAATAATCTTTGGATAGACTCGCATGGGACTTAACCAGTGAGCACATTACCAGCAGACCACCGAGGCAATTCATATTGAATATAGTTTTAATTAACTTACATGCTGAGGCTTAGTGGAGAATCCGAAAATATCAATTTCAATAATCTTTGGATTGACTCCCATGGGACTTAACCAGTGAGCACATTACCAGCAGACCACTGAGGCAATTCATATTGAATATAGTTTACATTTATATGTTACTGAAAAACTAAACCTACGTCAGCCACATCAAATTAATAACTTGTGTCCATTTCTTATCTTCTAATTGACTTAAAGCTGCCTTATCAAAGGGTGTTGTTGACAGGAATAATACTGTTGTATACAATAGAAATAATCTGAAAACAAATAAATAAGAGATACATAAATAGAGATGATATTGGTTGTCTCACATTGACATGACTGTGTACTGGTTGGGTCAACTTTTCTGCTGCTATGGACATTTCATCATTAAAATATACATATCCGTGCTGCAGTTAAGGATGCTCGCTGGTCATGTTTTGGTCTTTTTGTCAGATTTTCAGAATCCTCGGGTTTTATCCATTTCTTAAACATGAACCCCCACTTTTTCTTTTATAATTTAATCATATATACCTTAAAATGGTATTTGACAAAATTTTATGAAATCCTTTTCATTTTTTCATACATCTTTGAGAGACTGAAGTTGTCAATGCAAAGACAATGAAAAATCCAGAGAAAACCCATTTCCTGCTAATTTATCTAAAATGAGCACATGAACATGTATTTTTTTCTTGCTTATTTGTTTACTATTCATATGTTCTCTCAAATTAAAACAACTTTTTCAAATCCTATTTATTTCCTATTAGACCAGCGATCATCCTTAATGGTATGATCTAACGCAGGATTAAAGCCAATTCAATTCATTTAATCATTATTTGTCAAAATATTATCTGATCACACTTAAACAAACAAATAAGACCTTTTCATGCACTAAAGTCACATTCCCAGTATTGAATCTGCACCTGGGTCGTGTCTCATAGGATCTCTTTCCATTTCTAAACAATTTAATTTGAAATGAAAATAGTCATTTGATTGGTCAAGCAAGTTAGAATTTTCTGTATACTTTGACGTCACCAACGTATTATTCCGTACCCCACAATTTAAATATTCCCGGGCTAAGCAAGTTGTTCAAATTATTCTACCTGCATTTTTTATCAGAAAATTCTTGAAAATTAAACTGTAAGGATTATTTTAAATCTTGGATTATGTACTTGTATAACCTACTTTGGTCAATTAATTGCTTCATGATTTACATGTTTGAAGCCTAAACTGCCTCAGAGTATGCTATATTGTATAACCTGTTCCAAAATTGAAACCAATCCTGAAAGCAGACCATTTAAGAACCACTAATTCCAACTGGCTTATTGGTTTCAGATAAAAAGAGTTTCAGGTGAATTTTCCCAAAGGAGGCCATCTTGGATTGCTGGCAGGGTCATTGGACATATATTTTAAGAGGACCTTCTAAGGATTATTGCTCCAACTTTTGTTTCAATTTGTCAAGAGGTTTCTGAGGATAAGATCTTTAAAGGAAAGTTTGTGACAGATGAACTCCAAGTGATGTCAATAACTCGCATGGCTTTTTGGCCGGGTGAGCTGAAAAGGCAAGCTGATGGACAGCAAAGCAGATTTTTCTTCATTACTGTTTGGTGATACCTGACCACCCCAACATGCCCTAAATGGCCTAGCTAGTGTCTAAAATGTTTCCGTCAGGAAATATGGCTAAAAATGACTTTAAGAAATAACGATTTGCATGCTTAAAACTAGGAAAATATTTCATGTTTAATATTCATTATCATAAAAATTAAAGAAAAATATTACAATTACAAATTCTGTCCCTACCTAATGTTTACAACACCAAGCATATCTTTGGATGTATGTCTTAAAACAATCATATTCAAAACAAATGATGCCATCTTCAAAAATAACTGAAATTAAAAAAAAGATATATGTATTTATTAAATACATATGGGTAAACAAGATAAATGAATGATTTAAATAGCTTTTTTTAACACAGTAATACTATGTTTCCTACGAATATGTTGATATACCTGCATGCATGTATGACCATGAAAATGTATGTGTATAGTTAACCATTCCCTGAGATATCTAGAAATAATTGAGCTTTACCTAAAATCTGTATTTTTCATATCTTATTGTGGTAAACAAAATAAAGTTAAATACATGTAATATTTCTGTGTGTTCATAAGGATGCTTCGGATATTTGAGGTTCTAAGTTACCCAACGTCAGTAACTTTCCGATTAAAAGAAGTCAATACAAGTATTTGTATTTTTTAATTCATCCAGTACTAATGTTATTTTAAAACATAAACCGACTTGTAGTAGAAGTCATATTTCATTCAAACCCAAAGGGAGATAACTCATTAAACAAGCAGATTTCATCTTCCATAAAGACGATAGATGACACGAAAATTTTTTTTTTTAAATCCCACTATTAACCAAGCATTTATTGTAACAAGCATAAAACATAAAATAATTGAACAAAAAAAAAAGAACAATATATCGGTAAGACTCAGTGATTTTAAAATCAAAATTTGTGTCTTTCAGAAAGTAAATTATAAATTTAGAAAAAACAAAAACACTTTACCTGTAATACCATGTTATAAGTAGCAGCTGAAGCTGACTTCTTCAAAATATCAGTCCTTTCGAGAGGCATGTTTACTAAAGAATTCCCAACAAATCTCTAGTAGATACTAAAATCTGTGAAAAAAATAAAGTTTAAAATATCACTAAGTTTGACCAGAACTTAAAAAATATTTTAAATTTACATACCAGTATAATATAAAATCTAAGTACAGTGCTGAAGTTATAGTATTGTTACAACATCAATTTGTTCATTTGTTCACTGAAGAATATACCAGTACAAAAAACATTTATTTTGCATAATTTTCTGCAGAGACCCTCCACATATATTCAAAAAATGAAAAGCACGCACACAAAAGTAACATATATAGATTCTATGGATTTCTTCCAATACTGATAATAATATTGATATTAATTATACATGTCAGGGACTGCTGAAAATTGGATGATGGATATAAGAATTTGCAGAAAAATTTATCCCTACCACCAAATTAAATCAAATTTTTGTATCAAATGAACTTCCATTGCTGTCCATTACAACATACATCCGTAACACCAAATAAACTTTACATGTACATATATCATTGTATATACATACAAACACAGATAAGTAAAATAAGTTTCTTATTCACAGAGAACTTTTAATCTATGAAAAACAGGAACATCTGTCCAATATCACAGATAAACATGATTCAAATGATATGTAATTCAACTTGTCAATAAAATTGTAATGCAATATGTCAAAATGAAGTGATTTTATGTTTTACATGACAGATACCCTCATGTTGCCAAGCAACAAATTAAACGACAGGTTGAATTTATTAATTTAAGCATAAAACTGATAATTTAAGTATTGCTGCCCGAAACAAAATAAATTTAGAGTCAAATCAATTTTCTACAATGTGTGAATCTGAACAAATTGTATGCTATGTCCTGGTGAGTACCATTTATTTTTTTTTTCATTGTATTTTAAAAGAATATTTACATGTGATCATGGTCAAGGTTGAGTTGTTTTTCATTTCAGGTCAGGATTCTGGAGATTTATAAAGGATCTTAAAGTATTTGTTAACTTCTAGGTTTGAGAATTTTACGAAACTTACCAATATATATATTTTTGTGTAACCTGCTCCAATTAGTACGTAGTAATATTATCCCCCTTAAAGTAGTAAGTTTTAAAAAATACAGTTCGTCATCTCCCTTGTCATGTCTGTCTCATTGTCTAGAACAGTGTTATACTTTCTTAATATATGTAGCATAACTCATATGTATCTATCCTTTATACTTAAAATTTTGAAATTAAAAATACTGATGTAATCAGCATATCCTCATGATCCTTCCTATTTTCTTGTTCCTTAAGAAAGTAGGGTTTTTTTTCAAATTATATTACACTTAACATAAGGCAGGGTATGTGTTTTTGTCTTTCCCTAATGTGAATAGAGTATGATTTTGTTAATTGAAAAGGGTCCCTTTTTTTAAGGTCAATTAATATGTATTATTAACAACACCCCCCCCCCTCCACCCTCCAAAAAAATGGATTTTTGACATTTTGAAAGTCTAATTGCTTAGAATTACATGACAATTTTTTTATTTGTTATTAAATCAGCCTTGTGGAGTTGTCCATGAAAACCAAGAAAATCTCATCATTTTTTAAAAAGTTATATTTTTATAAGTGATTCTAAACTGGGAATTTCTGATTTAGAAAAATAAGTTCAAAATTTTAATAAAATGCTCCGCTGGGCGCAGCTAGATACGACCGCAGATGTCAAACACTGAATAGTTGGGGCAATTATGAACACAACATTCAAGCTTGATACAATACTGAATTTGGATTGTGAATAAATATTTGACACAGCATAGGTTTCTGACACAGAATGAATGTTGTCTAAGAACTTAAAAATTTTTAATTTACCTATTTAAACCATATCAGTTTTTATATATAAATCAGAAATAACCAATTTAAAATTTAAAATTGGGCACACATATCAATTTCTTGCTATTGCACAATACTGTGCAATTGAAGATTTCTTGCTATTGTGCAATACTGTGCAATTGAAAATTTTGACACATAATAGGTTTCTGACACAGAATAACTGAAATCAAAGAACTTAAAATTGGTCATATGATTTCAATTTACATTCAATTTTTTGCTTCTTGTGCAATACAATATGCTGTGGAGAATTGCTCCCCCCCCCAAAAAAAAAATTACCCCTTTTTTAGCTTTTGTGCAATACACTATGAAGTTGCACATTGACCCCCCCCTCCCAAAAGAAAAAACCAAAAAACAATAAAATTTATTGTTACCCCCCTCCACCCCCCCCCCCCCACCCTTTTTTGGCTAAAAAAAATTTGAAATTTTCTTTTTAATTTATGAAATATGAAATGAGAAAAAAATTGCCCCCCTCTCCAATTTCTCATTTACCCCCCCTAAATTTTGTTTTCAAATCCCCCCCCCCCCCCATTTCTTTATACTTTGCAACCATAACAGCCCATTTAAAGACACCATAAACGTATTAAAATAGAAAATGACATCATAGTCATGGATCAAAGTTTTGGACCCTGATTTGGACCAACTTGAAAACTGGGCCCATAATAAAAAAAACTAAGTACATGTTTAGATTCAGCATATCAAAGAACCCCAAGAATTCAATTTTTGTTAAAATCAAGCTAAATTTATTTTTGGACCCTTTGGACCTTAATGTAGACGAATTTGAAAACGGGACCAAAAATTAAGAATCTAAATACACGGTTAGATTCGGCATATCAAAGAACCCCAATAGTTCAATTTTCGATGAAATCAAACAAAGTTTAATTTTGGACCCTTTTGGCCCCTAATTCCTAAACTGTAGGGACCAAAACTCCAAAAATCAATCCCAACCTTCCTTTTTGGGTCATAAACCTTGTGTTTAAATTTCATAGATTTCTATTTACTTATACTAAAGTTATTGTGCAAAAACCAAGAAAAATGCTTATTTGGGCCCTTTTTTAGCCCCTAATTCCTAAACTGTTGGGACCAAAACTCCCAAAAACAATCCCAACCTTCCTTTTGTGGTCATAAACCTTGTGTTAAAATTTCATAGATTTCTATTTACTTATACTAGAGTTATTGCACGAAAACCAAGAAAAATGCTTATTGGGCCCTTTTTTGGAACCTAATTCTTAAACTGTTGGGACCAAAACTCCCAAAATCAATCCCAACCTTCCTTTTGTGGTCATAAACCTTGTGTTTAAATTTCATAGATTTCTATTAACTTATACTAAAGTTATAGTGTGAAAACCAAATATCTTCGGACGACGACGCCAACGTCATACCAATATACGACCGCAAAAATTTTGCGGTCGTATAAAAAATTAAAATGACCTATAAATGTACTAGACCTTTCCTAAAATCTCTTTAGTAATACTCAGGAAATACAAAGGCGTTTAATTCAATACAATATCAGAGGAGTAGTTATCTCCCTTTAACACTGAAGATGTTTTTGTGTCTAAGGAAGAGGTGATGAAATTAAATCATGAAATTTTAATTATTTTAGTTCCAACATAGCTAATTGCATCTATCAACCAAGAGGTAACATAATTCAAACTGATTAAGGTATTAAAATTATGAAAAAAGTAGTTGTGAGGGCAGGTTAATATGACGCTTTCATGAGTTTATCTGGATTTCATTTGCTAACCTATGGGCCAGGCTTCGCTAATCGCAGCATGATACGAGAGCAACATGTTGACAGATAAACAGTTAATGTAAGACGAGGATACTCTATTATGATTAATCCTACAAAGTGATGGAGGCTCATAACATAATACTTCCTCAAATATTCGTATAAAAATTATTGGTAGAATTTACATTTTTGCAGAACATAGTAGAATTAACAATGATGATGATGAATTATTGTTAACTTCCAGTGGCAAATATCAGCAAAAAAAACCAAAGCGACAAAACAGTGGTAAAAGTCCACAAATTCTTAGTCAAATAAAAGAAAAAGTCAGGAGAATGGAATGTTAACACAACAGACAAACAACACAAGAACTAGAAATTTTGTCTGTAAGACACGGATGCCCCACCTGAAATGTAGGTTATCATGTATGAATGCTCAGTACTATCCAAGGCACATCCACTGATGAAGTTTCGTTGATACACTATGCTTAGTTCCAAAGAAATGAACCTAAACGTAAAACTTAACCAGTCACCCAAACCTAAAATGTAGGTCATAATGACCCAATTATTGTTTGTCTGCTCATTACATCCAAGGCACATTTACTGATGAAGTTTCATTAATACACTATGCTTAGTTTCAAAGAAATGAACCTAACGCAAAACTTAACCAAAGTCACTGACGCGTGAAATGTAGGTCATAGCAACCCAAGTGTTGCTGAATTGCGTTGTAATATACAAGAGGACTGTAGTGGTGAAATATAATTGATATATTACTATAGGTTTCTGAGAAATGGAGCTAATCGCAAAACTTAACCGAATCAGGATGTACGGACGTATGGATGGACGGACAAGGGTAAATCTATATGTAGATTTAACACGAATGTGGCCGGGGCATAATAAAAAACATATAATGAACTAAACAAAACCAGAACAAGAAAGCACAGAAACTAAAGCACTAGCAATGTGATCTCCCATTAAAAAGGGGTAGTGACATCAGATGCTCCAGAAGGGTAAGCATGTCCTACTCCATTGCCAGTGAAGTGTCAAGTCTCTCGAGGTGTCAGTTCCAGAAGGACATGAAATCTAACTGAAGATATCTACCGGTAGTCTCATTCGTGAGATAAAAACTTCGTATCGGCCAATCAATTCATGATGATGAACGTTAAACTTCTGGAGTGATGAAAACGTAACCATCTCTTAACTTTATGTGACATCAATCTCGCCCTGCCGAAAAGTCGTAGTAAAAAGCAGTAACTATTCAACTGTGAAATTTACACAACATAGTCTGGAGACCTTGGTATGTCTCTGCTAAAAAAAGGAAGTTCGCAATCGGAAAATTAAAATCATCACGTTTGTCATAAAGTTTTGATTTCAATCGCCCATTAACATCTACATTGTTATATACAAGTACAAATCTAGATATGAAGCAGAAATTAATGGGATAGATTAGATGTAGGAAATCCTGACAAAAAAAGGAAACTCATATTCGATTTTGCGGTCTTTTTTTCTGAAAACAAATAAAAAAAATGTCAAATATTTTATTGCCAAAATAATGTTCAATCATCAACAATTTTAATCACAGATGCTTGTAACAACAGGCAAAGTTCAATCAAAATCATTTAGTCAAAACTGAGATCAATGTCAACATCGAGCATGTCCTCCATTAGCGCCAAAAGCAGCTCACACACAATGTGTCATTGAGTTGACAAGACTGTTTATGGTAGCTTGAGGAATGTTATCCCATTTTTGCACAAGTGCTTGTTGTAGTTCCGGCAAGGATGATGGCTAATGGTGATGACGTCTGACCCGTCTATACAGAACATCCCAAATGTGTTCTATCAGGGAAAATGCTGGCCATGGCAAAACATCAACATTGTTTGCCTGTAGATAATTTTTGCATATCCTTGTGTGGTCATGCATTATCTTTGTTGGAAGGTCAAATGATGCACAAACGGGACAACCACTGGTGCAAGAATCTCATCTCGATATCTGAGTTCAAGTTCCCTGGATTACATGAAGTGGTGTCTTTCTTCCATATGCAATGCAACCCCACATCATGACACTGTCACCCCAAAACGATCCCTTTCGACAACACAAGCATCAGTGTAGCGTTCATTTCTCCTGCGGTAAACACGAGTGCAACCATCTACTCTGTAAAGATTGAATCTGGATTCATCGGTGAATAAAACGGCTTGCCAACGCTGTTGTCTCCAAATTCGAGGATCATGGTGCCTTAACCAGTCCATACGTGCACGTCTACATCAAGATGTTGAAGGATTTCCTATAAGAGGATGATATGCTCTTATACCTGATTCTCTCAGTCTGTTGCATACAGTCTGGTCACTTATCCGGTTATTATGTGTTCCTACAGTTGCTGTGCCAGTCTCTATGGCTGTTTGCGTCCGATTAGGCAGATGTGTAAGGCGAATATGTCAGTCCTGTCTAGCAGTGGAGAGATGTGGTCTATCGTTTGTGTGGCCAAACTGAATAAGGCAAGACTGTAGACAATGAATGGTCGTCTGGTGTACTCCAAGAGCAGTTGCTACTTGCTGCTTAGATCCTTGAAGAAGCATAGTGAGAGCCTGGTTATGCTCATTATTGCTTAACCATTGTATCACGTATACTCACATTAAATAAACTTTAATAATTGGATCTGGTTAGAGTATACTGTGGCTAAGTGTAAAAATTTTATCGATTTTCAAATCATGATTCAAAAGAAAGCATGCAAAACATGCATTTTGAAGACATTGGGCAGCCTAGCATAAACCAGTCTCAATTCGAATTAATTGAAGTTGATTATTATTGATTTTACCAACAGGTATCTGTACTAAAATGTAAACAAATGATAATAATTCTTGCAAAATATTTCAAAAAATAAAAATATGCATTTCTTTTTTTGCTCAGTATATATAGACATGATAGAGGAAACTGAAATTAAAGCACTGGTCTAGTTTCTTTTCTTTCCGATTAAGTAGCCCCTGTTAAAATTTAGCTACATAAAATCATATGAAAACAAGAACACGTCGGCTAAAAGCAGCACACAGTTTGTCGTCATTGGGATGCTGATTGTCTGTCCTCCAAACTCAATAAAGATGTTGTCAATGAGAAATTCCACCATGTTAACATAATCAGTCTTAGAGTACTTTTAAATACATAAAAACGAGAACATGTTGATATGATATGAATATAAACCCTGCTTTGTCCTAGACTGACACACTGAGGCAGATTTTTAACATGCTAAAATGTAGCTCATTAGGTTGGCAGAAAAACTAGAGGATCCCAGGAACCTGTATTACTAACCTGGATTCAATTTGCCAATCAACATAAATCAAACATAAAAGCAGTTACCAAAAAGCTACATGGTTGGTAGTTGGGATCATATTTTTTTGTTATATCATCTATACATGTAATTATGTAAATACCATAACGCCAGGATTTTTTAAAAGTGGATACAGTTGAACAGAAGGAGACTTTGAAAGAGGAGCATCTAAGGACCAATCAAAGCAACCAATTCTGGCTGCAATCAGTCAAATGGTTTCAGACAAGATTTTTAAATAAATTTAAGTTCAGCCCTTACAACCATCTTGGTTGACAATTCCTGTCAACAGACAAAATTCTGAAAGAGGACCTCCTAATGATCATTGTTGCCAAGTCTTGTTCCAGTCGGCTTTATGGTTTCGGACAAGAAGATTTTTTAAGTAAATTTCCAATAGGGTCCTACATGTCCTATGTTTACCATATTTGGCTCTGGCCGCCATCTTAGATGGTGGGCATGGTCATCAAGAGTTTTAACAACTATTTTTTTAGGCAAAAATCTACAAAAACATTTCTTTGATTGGAACTTACTGTTTGTTTGTTTAGTTGGGGTTTTACGCCGTTTTCAGCACATTTGGCTATTTCGCGGCGGCCAGTTTTTATTGGTGGAGGAAGCCGGAGTACCCGGAGAGAACCACCGACCTTCGGTAGGAAAACTGGCAATCCTTGTCAATTAAGATCGGAGTCGAACACACCCCGCCACAGGTGAGATTCGAACTCGCAACCTCAGCGTTGACAGGCTAGTGGTCATTAGTAGTCATGACGAACTACCTAGACCACTCGGCCACTTGGAACTTATTAGGCAGCTTGATATTAATCATGTCTCACACCATAAACCCTGTCTTATCTTTTGTATCAAACTGACACTACTAAATATATTTCAATAATGTTTATAATGGGACAAAATAAAATCGAAGGCCTTATGTAAATTAAAAGGTTAACTCTGCCTGATCAGTTCAATAAAATAAAGTAATACATGTATCTCTAAAAAAATCAAAAATTGTGCTATCTTTTGCTATAGTTGCCACACAGTGTTCTTAAGCAGTCTTCAAAATATTTTTTTTTACATTCTCGAGTATGATTCATCCCCTTGGGCTTTACACATTTTATGCATCTAAAATTGCTTTAGAACTTTGAAAATATTATTAATATATAATATCATGCTTTTATTATAATTATATTCATAATTAGGGACGGAAATACCGTACATGCATGATAAGTTTGAATTAAAGAGGGAGATCAAGATCTGTTATAATTAGAGTAAATTAACCTTTTTCTTAACATTAATCAAAATACCGAAAAGTTTATAGAAATCTATTTAAAAATTTGAAACAATGTTTTTTGTTGTACTTAGTTGATTAATATGCCAAGATAACTAAATCTGTGATAGGGACAATGTGTCCCATGTGATCATTAGAGTCGGTTCACAGAGTTGCACATTTTGATTGGATGCAAAGAGTACATGTACATTCTGACAGCATTCGAAATTTGATTAAGCATTTAAAAAAGATTTTTTCGGAACTGTTAATCATTCATAATGTTTATTTTTTAGCTTCTGTAAATTTATTTCATGTTATTAGAAGTATAAAATTCATTTTTGAATATGTTGATGTTACCTCTTGCCTACAAAGAAAAAATAACCTTCTTTAGTAATTTCGTTTTTTAAGAAGTAGGCTTAAATTGTTTGAATTTGGTTAGATTGTTCAACAAAACGTAACATGAACAATAACTTTTTCGATTCTATTCTAAGCTTACCATTAAAGTCTATCACACAATGTCAAGGGGAAATAAGTCAACATTAATTTTCTCAGTTGTTTTGGTAGATTTGTGGGTAAAATACCGTCAAACAATAAAGAAAAGATCAATTTAAATAATTCAAGCTTCAACACTAAGATATTGTTTTTATGATATGATAATGATAGATTAAATCAACTAGTTTACTTATTTATGCAGTTTTAAACCAATTTGAACCAGATAAAATTATATAAGACCCCTACTGCAAAATTGGAATTCCCTTTCAATGGAGTCTTTAAAAAACATACTTGAGAAAACTTAAGTGAAACTAGAGGCTCAGATGAGGCTGTATCACTCACCTGGTCTTATTAGTCCATTTGAAAATGTAAGCTTTTTTTGTATCCACAAACCTGTTAAAGAAATGCAAAATGTCACAGTAACTTTGATAATTGACTTTTGATCAAAACTAGAGGCTCTCAAGAGCCTGTATCGCTCACCTGGATTTAACTTTTTAACCTTGAGGAGGACTAATAATTTAAGTGTTGCATTCAATCTGGCTGGTTTTTCTATAGTGTTCTATGTTAAACAAAGTTCGGCTGTGGCAGCCATCTTGGTTAACAGTCCAGGTCAGTGGACACATTTCTAAAGAGAACCATCTAAGTCTGGCTGTGGCGGCCATCTTGGTTGACAATCCAGGTGATCGGACACAATTCTGAAAGAGGACCATCAAAGGACCAATGCTGCCAACTTTAGTTCCAATTGGCTTAGTGGTTTCAGACAAGAAGATTTTTGACTGAAATTTCCCATAGGGGGCCACCCAAGGAACATTCCACCAAAGTCTGATCCAATTGGCCAAGTGGTTTCAGAGGAGAAGATCTTTAAAGGAAAGTTTACGCCGGACGACGTCTTTAAAGTGCAATTACTCCTATAAGGGGTCAATCAATAATTTTGGTAATGTTGACTTATTTGTAGATCTTACTTTGTTGAACATTTTTGCTGGTTACAGTTTGTCTTCATCTATTATAATATTCAAGATAACCTGCAAAATTTCCTTAAAATTAACAATTCAGGGGCAATAACCCAACAAAGGGTTGACTGATTCATCTGAAAATTTCATGGCAGGTAGATCTTGACCTTTTTTAAACTAGATATCCGAATGATGCTTGTGGTTAAGTTTTGTTCCATTTGGCCCATGAGTTTCAAAGGAGAAGATTTTTGTAAAATTTGACAAACAACGGACGCCAAGTGATTAGAAAAGCTCACTTAACCCTTTTGGTCAGGTGAACTTATAAAAAGTATATTAGTTTCTTACACAAGTTCATAACGAAGACTGGAAAATCTTCAACAAGTTTTTAAATTTCATGTCTTTCCCAAGTGGAGCAAAGCGCAAAGAGGGGAAAAACACTAAATTTAAAAAACGAACTGAAGATTTTCCAGTTCTTCACTTTTGAACGAGTAAAAGTACGTGTACCTATATCTTCTGTTTATACTCGATTTTTTTGGTTTCCTCTACCTAGGTAAATTCCTTGAGTCGACAAATTAAAGTAACGTTATGCCTGATTGGTCAAAAGATACATTTGTACGACAAAAGAATTCTGTTTGGACGTGACAACAGTAGGAGATGTACATGTACCTGCAACAATCTTCCATGGGTGATTTCCCACTGAAACAGCCATATACGGAAGAATTAATACACTCTATTTTTCGAAATTGCTCGTTTTTATTTCAAACTGGTTAAAGAGAACTAACCCAGTTTCTTTTAACAAAAAAATAATAACGCAAAAACTTAACAAGAGTGGACACACTGAAATGTCTCACCTAACTTTTAGTGTTCATAATTGAATTTATGTTGAAAGTAAAAAAAATAAGTTTATATAAGCTTTAAATTAACATTTTAATGATGTAATGATGAATGAACATGAAGTCAATTAATCTTTATGAAGGGACTGGAGTGAACTGTATTCTATGTTAAACATTCATGCATGAGTGACACTTATTTTAACATTTTCACACCTTCCAATGTTTTTGTTAATCACTGTTTAGTAATGATCCCTTAAAAGTTTTTATTATTTATTATCATTATTAATGTTATTTAAAGTTTTTATAAAATAATGAGACTATTTCAATATAAGTAATCAGCAGTTAAATAATAAAACACATTCCATTCAGCAAATATAGTTTATCTATTACTTTATTGTCGGAAACCCACAGCTGGTCGCGCTTATGCTTTGCTTCCACTTACTCACCATGGGTCAATTCATTCATCAAATGTTCATTTCTTCTTGTTATCATCATTATTCATGAATCAAATCGACCACTGAAATTGCTGCTAACAATATCATTCTTCACTTTGGAGATTTTAACAGTAGTGACGTTCTCTACTTTGGAGATTAAAAAGTTCTTTGAGAGTAAAATGGTGCCCACATGCGTAATGCAGTTGATGAATTTTTGTTGTGTATTGATTTTTTTCACTTGGTCAGTAATGCATTCTCTTTGACAGTATCAAAACTTGTTTACTTTGTTTGAAAACTATATCGAAAATACAGTGGAATTGCGTACCGGCAATGACATATATTTTGATCCAAAGCTCGTCTTTTAACTGTCACTTGATTGGCTGTATTCCAATTACAGAATCCTAAGGAAACCAATCAAAATTGTTCATGAATATATTCATGAGAACGAGAAAAAATGAATGAAATAACCCACGGTCGGTAAGTGGAAGCAAAGTGTAAGCGCAACCGGCCGCAGGTTTCTGACGATGCTATTACTTGTACATTTTGAAATATAAAGCTTTATACAAATAGTTTACGCCGCTGCCGCCGCCAGATAGTAATACCTATGTCTTACTCTGTGACTCATTGCAGGCGAGACAAAAATGATAATTGAATTAATTTTTTTCTGTGATGCAAAGGTACCAAATACGAGGAATAGTGTTTGTTCTTTAAATCTATTGTCATCATACGGTGACTGACGAGGAAACAAATATTTAGGAGTGAACAATACTTGGAATTCACAGAGTGAGGCTTTATATTTGAACGGATTGTGTTTAAATGCAGCTTTTCTTTACTTAGTAATTATTACCATGATTACAGCGTAAGTGTCATAGTTTTAACAGCAATACCCAAAGTTTTATATTTATTTACTAATTTCTGTGCGCAGTCAAAACATTGATTTATGAATAAGGCTGTGTTGTCGTCCAGCCCAATCTGCGTACAGTACTTCAATTGAGGGTTGCTCCCAAAGTGTGCCTGTCATCCTGTGGCTGTGTACATGATGCAATAATTAAAATCACTTTGCTGTACACTCTTCTCATAAAAGTTCCTCGACGGTCCTTTCTTTATGATTTACAGTTTTTAGTTCTCCAGCAAACGAAATCGGTACAAGATCTGTATGATGAAAATATATTTTTCCGTCGCCAAACTGTTCTTTAATGACTTTATTATGTAATAATTTTTGCCGTATTTATCCGCCCGACCCGTGTTCATTTGTTTAATTGTCATAATCTCCAAAACGTTTCGTACATACGATTTGATTAACAAAGCTTCACAAAGATCAAGATTTACCCGCGATCAGAACTTTCAGTTTCATTTTAACAGTTTAAGGAAGATACACACAAACTTGCAAAACTATGCCAAGATCCAAAGTAATTCAGTGTTATCTTAGTAACAGGACTCCAAAGTTCAATGAACAAAAGTTACCAGGGTCTTGATGTTTAAAAGATGTACATATATACAATTAGAATGGAATAATTTAAGTTTTACCATGTCATTGACATGGGTAATAATGAAAATAACACGACGAAATGGGAAATAAAAATGTCATTCATGATGAACTGAAAAACATTTTACCTGCATGTTACATTTTTAATCAGTGTTGCACCACATCTCGATTGACCGCCTCGATGGTCTCGTGGTAGCATGCCTGCCCCGAGTGCGGAAGGACGCGGTCGATCCCCGGCCGGGTCAAACCAAAGACATTAAAATTGGTATTTGTTCCTTCTCCACCAGGCACGCGGCATCTAGGAGTAAGAGCAAAGACTGGTCGGCTTGGAGTCCGTATAATGTGTCCGAGTGAGGTGATATGTCTTCCTGCGGACAGTTACTTCGTGAGCTAGCACATTAAAAATCCGACTTAGCGTGTCGGTCTAGTACAAAGCAGGGATCATATTCATTATATCAACATGTTCTCGTCCTGATATGCACCTGGTTGCCACTGGACGTTAAACAATAATTCATCCATCACATCTCGATTAATGTAATAATGACCTTTCAACATGAAAACTGCTAAAACGTTGCATGAAAATAACCTTGTACAGCCTGCTTCATGTCATGTAATGGGTGTGGTCTACTTGCTGGCTATGCTGTTTTGTCAGGTAGCCAATCTCAACATGCATATTGTTCCTGTCAACATATTTAAAATTTTACATTTGTACCGTGCAAGACTGTTCAAAGTTGACAACATGGTTGACACATCTCAAACTTGAAGAATTTCAGTACCAGAGTACCTAATTTTGGATATATTGCCTGAAGCTATAGCTAGTTTTTATTTGTTTTATTATTTTTTTAAAATAATTTCTAATGGTAAATGTTTGAAAAAACACACTTAATGTTTATTTAAGTACATGTACATGATGTACCATTCCGTCCTTCACATAGGAGAGTTCAAATAATGTTGACAATAGATGATTGTAGCCTTCATGTGATCCTAAATGAGGGGGTACCTCAAATTACCGAAATAACCGGAAAATACCGAAATAACCTTAATATGAATGAATGAAATAAATGTGTTTGGAGTTCAATTATAGTTTTAAAAGGTGAAAATTTTTATAATTATAAACAAATATTTTCTATTTTCATGATTTTTCAGCTAGAAGGACGTATAGAAGGTGTAAACAAAATTGCAAAGAAGGGTAACTCCAATTTGCTTTAACAAAGTACTAAAATACTTAGAGAAAGGCTTATTGAAAATACAGAAACCTTACAATTGATAAAGCAAATTTTTTTATCGTTCTTTTATTTGATTTTCTTTTATATTTCAATACAATAAAGATAACCTTGATCTATTAGATATGTGTTTCATGTTTCTATTGATGTGAGGTAAAATTGTATCAAAACTATCACACTGTTTATTATTATAACAACTAATATTTCACACGGTTCATAACCATGACTACAAGTAACCATAAAAATTGTTATAGCCATATTTCACCAGCAATGTGCCACTTATCTTTAAATTGGCCATAAAATCAAGTCAGCAATATTTAAAGAAAGTCTAACAGTAAATAATACCACATTTATGATCACTAATAACATTCATATAATTACATGATCAAATCCAATTATACAGATACTTGTATTTTTAAAGAAATTAATTAGACTTATTTACATCTACATTCCATGTAATTAAGAAAATAAACAAGTCAGTACGGATTTCCCAATTGATTGTTTGGTTACCAATTTATAGAAAATCAATGTGAACCATAACACAAATCAAATGAAAAAAGTGGAAATCTTTTGAATTCGATTTATTTCACAAAATAAAACATTTTTATTTCTATCAAATGAAATTAATAAATACATAATATATAATATTTAAAATATTTAGAGAAAATTCTGATCAGTCCACAATCCCGCTTTTAGCATGATTAGACATAAAACATACATATATACATATGAAAATAACAAAAATGTACATATATACATTTGATAATAACAAAAATGACATATATACATTTGATTATAACAAAAATGACTTTATTACAAAAAATCATGCTGAAAATGATTAAAACACATTTATTTCATTCATATTAAGGTTATTTCGGTAATATTATGGGTAATTTCGGTATTTTCATGATTATTTCAGTAATTTGAGGTATCGCTAAATGAGTGGTTTAAAAATGTGGCAGGGGCATATAGATTTACCCTTGTCCGTCCATACGTCCTGATTAGGTTAAGTTTTGCGTTGAGCTCCATTTCTCAGAAACCTATTGTAATATATCAGTCATATTTCACCACTACAATCCTCTTATATAGTACAACGCAGTTCAGCAACACTTGGGTTGCTATGACTTACATTTAATGCTTCAGTGACTTTGGTTAAGTTTTGTGTTTAGGTTCATTTCTCAGAAACCTATAGTAATATATCAATGTATTTCACCACTACAGTCCTCTTGTATAGTACAACACAGTTCAGCAACACTTGGGTCACTATGACCTACATTTCACGCTTCAGTGACTTTGGTTAGTTTTGCAATTAGGTTCATTTCTCAGAAACCTATAGTAATATATCAATGATATTTACCACTACAGTCCTCTTGTATACATTCTTTTTGTAGTACAACGCATTTCAGCAACACTTGGGTTGCTATGACTTACATTTAATGCTTCAGTGACTTTGGTTAAGTTTTGTGTTTAGGTTCATTTCTCAGAAACCTATAGTAATATATCAATGTATTTCACCACTACAGTCCTCTTATATAGTACAACACAGTTCAGCAACACTTGGGTCACTATGACCTACATTTCACGCTTCAGTGACTTTGGTTAGTTTTGCAATTAGGTTCATTTCTCAGAAACCTATAGTAATATATCAATGATATTTACTACTACAGTCCTCTTGTATAGTACAATGCATTTCAGCAACACTTGGGTTGCTATGACTTACATTTAATGCTTCAGTGACTTTGGTTAAGTTTTGTGTTTAGGTTCATTTCTCAGAAACCTATAGTAATATATCAATTTATTTCACCACTACAGTCCTCTTATATAGTACAACACAGTTCAGCAACACTTGGGTCACTATGACCTACATTTCACGCTTCAGTGACTTTGGTTAGTTTTGCAATTAGGTTCATTTCTCAGAAACCTATAGTAATATATCAATGATATTTCACCACTACAATCCTCTTGTATAGTACAATGCATTTCAGCAACACTTGGGTCGCTATGAATTACATTTAATGCTTTGGTGAATTTGGGTAAGTTTTGCATTTAGGTTCATTTCTCAGAAATCTATAGTTATATATCAATGATATTTCACCACTACAGTTCTCTTGTATAGTACAATGCAGTTCAGCAAAACTTGGGCCTACATTTCATGCTTAAGTGACTTTTAAGTTTTGCATTAAGGTTCATTTCTCAGAAATCTATAGCAATATATCAATGATATTTCACCACTACAGTCCTCTTGTATAGTACAAGGCAGTTAGTTAAGCAACACCTATATTGTGAAAAAATGTGAGAGATCAGAAAGAGGATCAAGGGTTGTGCTGGTACTCAAAAACTTGTCGCCAAAAAAAATCACTAAAGCATTTTTGTCGCCAGTTTCAAAATTTGTTCGCCAAGTTACCATTCCCGTTTTTGAAGCATTCTGCCATACATGATTGTTCTTTTATTCATTAGTATTTGAAATAACATGACCAAAGTATTTTTGATGAAATAGTTTTAAGGACAGTTAACTTTCATCTGAAATGAACTTTATTTTGATGGCAAGCCTAATAAAACATCAAAAAATTTGTTCCACATGTGTTTGTTGATGGTAAACTGGAAGTGACATCACAATCTTTGCAGATTAGAAATTTTATAATATAATGCTTTTAAAGGTGTTAATAAAAAGCATGCATATTTAATTTCAATACTAATAAAATTACCTTATAAAAATTTGGATGATATAAATATTACCTTAGTGGTCAATCGATTGAGCAGTCATGTGTAAACGATCTCAGCACGTGCGAGTTATTGATTATGTGTTTGTTTACTGTTGAAACACCTGCTGTGTTTGTAAGTCAAACTGTTCAATTATCATAGATAAAATTATATAAAACTTACAAATGTTGTTTCTCGGTCACCATTTTAAAATGTTTTCCAGTGCCAGATGTCGCCAGAAATATCGCCAACTATAAACTGATAAAATTCTGTCGCCAGCTAAAAAATTGCATTTTGTAACATTGGCGAAGCCCAGCACGGTTCCTGGCGGATTTTATTTTCAAATTGACTAATAATATTCAACCAGTATTCACATTAATTAATAAAAAGATGTATTTAGATAGTTTTTGTATACGACTACAAATTTTAGTGGACATATTATGGTATGAGCAGTAGGCAGTTAGGTTTCCGATCAGTTAACTTTGTTCTATAGAATGTATCCTTGTAATATTTAACCACAATGGTCCCCCATAAAAAATACAGGTTGGGATTGATTTTGGAAAATCTGGCCCCTCCCATTTTTTTTCTGGGGGTCATTAAGGGTTTTTTGATAATTTTGGTGTAACTTTTTCAATATTTGTCCGATTTTTATGATTTTTGGTTTTTAGAAAGAATGCAATCAGATTGTAAATTGTTTGTATGGCATCAGCCTCCAGAACCGGAAGTGTGCCCTTAAGCATGTTTAGCTACTATTAGACTTATGTTCTACTTCATCATGTTCATAAAATGTGGTTCAAATGATGACAGAGCATTTTTAGCACACCTGACCCAAAGGGTCATGTGAACTATTGTCATCACTTGGTGTCCGTCGTCTGTCAACCAGAATTTAATTTTAATCTTCTCCTCAGAAACCTCTGGGACAAACTTTGGTGGAATGGTCCTTGGGTGGCCTCCTTCCAAATTTGTGTGTGGTGTCCCCGACCTTTGATCAACAATAGCCAAGCTAAGGATAGAAAATTGGGGGGTCAAAATTTAAAAAATCTTCTCCCCTGAAGCTACTATGACAATCTCAGCCAAACTTGGCGGAAATGTTCCTTGAGCAGTCCTGCTCAAATTTCCATTGATAATTATGTCTATCAAAATTTCCAAATAATGACAGTGAACTGGATCAATAAATCATTATTCGGGAACCAAAAACACCTCCTGGAATCCCCTTACATGCGCATAGGCTATGTATAGAAAAACTTCCATGTGCCATTTTGAGGGACACCATGAATTTTTATTTTTCATCCAATTTTAGTGGAGATTTTATCTTTTAATTGATCTTGATAAGTGCTTTCAATAGTATGTCAACAGAGTTTTCCTATTCTTTACAGTTTTTGAGATATTGGTAGTCAAAGGGGCCAAAAAAGCAAGGTAGTTGGAATTCTAAATTGTTTTTGTTTTTCTTCTGGTTTTTGTGGAAGGTTCAATATTTCTGTATAATGTATATTATATTATCAAACAAATTTTTGGGTAAAGCTTAATTATACACAATGTATGTCCACATTTACTTTAATTCTTTACCTGTCGACAAGTTGAGGTCGTATCATGCTGCACTTAGCGAAGCCCTTTATTTGAATTTGTAATAGTGGGGTACCTAAATTTGGATATATTGCATATACCCCAAATAGTTACCAATATTCTAAGGACCAGAAAGATTGATGGCAAATATATGCATAAGGTTTCACTTTTTAATAACATTTTCAATGAAAAACCACTCTGAAATTTATAAATTATTATCTCATTTTAGCAAGTAGATGAAGATATGCCATCAGGCTCACAGATGCCCTCAACACAGTCAATGACCCAGGCAGTAAAAGCTGCTGAGAGCATGGATCCAGCTGAACAGGAGAAAAGGTTAAATGATCTTGTACAGTATCTGCTTATAATGGATCAGAAAAAGGTTCCCATTAAAAAACAAGGTATGATTTCTGACTTTTTGTTTCAAAGTGAATCATTTCATTCATCCTGAAAACCATGACTACATTTTCAGACTAAGTCAAAATGATATGACTAATTGCCTGCATAATGAACGAAACAAAATAAAATTAATTTTAAAAAATGTGAATGTACCCGTTGAACATCATAAGAATTGCTTGAATTAATGAACCCAGAAACACTCCTTAAAAATCTGATTTAAGTTCACAAATTACATGTACTGAAGATCAACAGGTTTAAATTTAGTCTTAAATGTAACGGGTATCTTTATTTCATAAAATTTTGAACATCTTATGGGTTTGAACTGTTCATGCTATGGCAGTGGAAATTGTGTTTTTAATGTGTGTGTTATTGATTGCAAGAAAAGGCATATGCTATAAACATGGACTTGTTGTGACAGCTACAAAAAAATTGTAGGACTTTGATGACTCAAACAAAATCAGTTCAATTATCGGTAGTTCATAGTTACTGAAGTTTGTTCAAGTACGGAAAATTGTCATTTGGTATGGCTGATCATTACCTTGAAATATTTTCTAAATAAAAATGTAACGGGTTAATCAATAATTAAAATTTATTATGACGAACAATTAACATGCAATATTAATCTATTTAATTGACACCTGTAAGTATAAGGTGACACCTTGTTTCCTTAAATGGAAAATTGATGGACTTTAAAAATGGTTTGAGCCACCGGTGGTGTTTGGGGTTAAACTACCGAAGTTCAACAGTATATGTAGTAACAAAAACACACATCATCGTGTTAATAAGAAAAAAAGGAATTAAGGTGCTTTAAAAAAACTTATGGATTGAAAACATGTAATTTAATATATTTACCAAAAGTTTAGAGAATATCAACCACA
The DNA here is from genome assembly GCA_028015205.1 of Mytilisepta virgata. NCBI lineage: Eukaryota > Metazoa > Mollusca > Bivalvia > Mytilida > Mytilidae > Mytilisepta > Mytilisepta virgata. The sequence continues at coordinate 46,570,232 of CM051519.1, forward strand.
CCCTGGTACGTTAATCCTCTGTACTGTAGTACATGTATATACTTTTGTTTTCAGATATAAACAAGCATGTCCTAAAAGAGTTCAGTAAAACATTCCCAATCATGATGAAGAAAGCAGGAGAGAAGTTATTAAAGGTAAGATTTAATATGGTAGAAATTGAAACTGAATAAACTCTGGTAGTTTTCTGGTTGTTAATTACATCTAATGATTGGTTTTCTTAAAAAAAAATTATACTCAAGTAAAGACATGTGATATGGGTCGCAGGGTCTCTACCAACAGAGCTGCTTAGCTCAAGGGTTGCAGATAAGGGAGAATCTCTTATTGTGGAGGTGTCAGGTTATAATACCGAAAGCCTAACTTTGGAAACATAGTGGATGATTGTTTGGAGATTGATACATTCCTTGTGCATTAAAAGATCCATTCTGAATAAACAGTAGGCTAATGGTCAATGAAGAAGAATGGATTACCCGCCCTGACAGAACTCCACACTTTTCTAGTTGCAGTACAATTTTGTTCCCCCTTGTGTCAAATCCCAAGTCGGTTTTTTTTTTTTTTTTTTAATATTTGGTATATTGTTGACCTGATTTTAATCCTGAACATGGTTGTATTTCCAACTGGACATAAGCAATGAATCCATCCATCTGTCTGTCCGTCCGTTGTACCGTCCGTCCATCCATCCATCGCTTTTACATGTATATTAAGCTAGGTATTTTTCCATTTCAAAATGTCATTTCATGAAAGTTTAAACATATACAAAAGCCTGATATTTTAGCCTTATCTGAATAAACACATACATGCAGGTAACATGTACCTAAAAAAATATCCTCAAACTGCTTAGACAATTTAATTAACACGAACCAATGAAATTCAAAGACAGTTTGAGGAAAATGGTTACTTTTTTCCATTTTGAAAAAGGGATTTTAAACAGTTTACTGTGGATTCATTAATATTCGTTGTATACCAATTTTCGTGGTTTTCGTGGGTCCCAGTAAACCACGAATTTAAATATCCAACGAAAAATAATATTTTTACTCTTGTTTAAATGCATTGAATTTTGAAACCACGGAGTTTTGAACAATTGCGTTTTTACAGGATGTACTTGAATTCTGACATATGATCAGTTAGCTATATCCACAGAGGATACAGTGTTTCATGTAATTTTGTCTTTGGTAACATATAAACGCTCAAACAATTTTCTTAAAAAGATTTTGACTGTGTAAATTGTCGCGGAATTCACTGCCGGTTTTTTATTTTTTTATTCAAACATTTCAAGAAAAATCTTAATCCTAAGTAGACATAAACAATACAGACTTTCTCATAAATTACAGTAAAAACATCTTGTCAAAAGATAATAAAGCAGAAATTATTGATCGTAATCGGAGTAAAAATATGTATGTATATGCCCCGAGGTATTTGTTGACAAGTGATTCCAATTTGGTCAATATATATTTCACACCTGTTTAATCTAATGAGTAAATAATTACGGATTTTGTTAAATTCATGACAAGCTTTAATTGTTCCGTTACAAATTTAAAGAATCTGTTTGATAGACTTTTGTTTAATGAGCGCTTTAAATCAGTACTTTACTGTACAATATCAAGTCTGATCGGCACGTTTTGTCGCAGTATTTTCATGATATCTGATGTGCCAAGCCACGAATTTAAGTATTTCAACAACTTTTTATATTTTTTTCTAAGCCAGCAATCCACGAATTTAGGTATCCCACGAAATGCCTTTTTTCCTCTATCCACGAAAATTGGTATCCACGAAAATAAATGAATCCACAGTATATATTTACAAATTGTTTTTGCATTGTTTTAGATCAAAAATTTATGAGTGATAAAAATACAGTACCAGTAATCATACATGTACTTCTTGTATTGTGGGAAAAAAATCATACACACACCTCTGTGATTCACCTTTGTATAATATCAGTGCGTTTAATTGCAACAAAGTAATTATCATTTATGAAACTCATTATAATTTTAATCATTACATTTGCCTTGCTGTTATTTATTTTATTTCAAATGCATAATTTATAAATACCCCTCCCCCCCTCCCACACACACACACACACACAAACAGTTCTGTTTATATACAAATGTTCTTTGATTTCCAGGTGTTTGGCATAGAGTTAATTTCCCTGGATGAAAAATTGAAAGGATCGTATATTCTTGTAAACAGAATAGATACAGACATTGATGACCTTGAAGAGGCTGGTCATACTCATATACTTACGCCAATGCAATGGTATGTAAAACATGTACATAAGGAAGATCAAATATTCTTATGTACAATTTAATTTATAGAAAAAAATAGTTCTAAATCCTTAAAGGCCAAATGAAAAATATATGTTTTTGATTGACTACCCAACCTTGACTACCCAGCCTTAAAATATTACCGTGGCCTAAAGATGCAATCCTGTAAGGTGCTGGCTTTTATGCCTAGTACCACAAATAGTTTTGCTTCACTTAAGATTTCAATCGAATTGAAGTTTGTGCAAAAACCAAACACACACAGAAGTTACAGAAAAACATATAAATAAAAATCTGAAATTTTTACAACATCAATAAATTATTAATACCAGGGAAGTGGGGCTGCGGATCCACAGAGACAGAGTCCAGGTATTAATACCAGGAATGTGGGGCTGCGGGTCCACAGAGACAGAGTCTAGGTAATCCCATATACATGTATTCAGTTTCCAGCTTTCATTTTCTCAACAGATTTAAACCATATTTGGTAGGATATCAAACATAGATATTCCACAAGTTCAGTATTGATGCCCATACAAATAAAGTGCAGTTTCTAACATTATATTATGCTGTAATTGATTCTACAGCAAAACTTTGATAACTAAAACTCCAAGGGACCGTCAGAATCTGTTTAATTTAATGGAGTTTGTTCAGGTATGGAAAATTACTAGTGCTTTACCATATAGAGTTGGTATAGCTAGTCATTACCATGAAAAATTAAACAGATTAAGGTATCCGGACCATAATAGTTCATGATCGAAAATTATATCTCGTTTTGACCGTGAATGGCTGAACCAAACAATTTAAAACTGGGGTTTTGTATATATATTTTTCTCAAGTTGAAACACACTTTGTTGCTTATATGGAGAGTCTGTAAAAATAAGGTAGTTATATTGACATTTCCGAAGTTTGCCGATAATTATCGTCTTTTATCGAGGTCATTTCAGTTGCGTTGTATGGAACATCCGGGAACTTTTGAATAATCACATGGTCATTTATGGTCCGGATACCTTAAACACTAACATTTATCATTTGATTTAATATTTTTTTTGTCACACCTATAAGTATCAGATTTTTTCATGGTAAAATACACAGTTTTATCATTGTCATGACTAAAGTTCATTTTTGATGCTTGGGAATTGATTTTCAAGAAACCAGGTTTTTTAACATGCAAATAAAGAGAAATTGACAGGACTTTCAAAATGGTTCAGGCTGACACTGGTGTTCGAGCAATCTTTGTTAAAGCTATCGTGTTTGACTGTATATCCAAATATAAAGGAATATTAAAATTTATTTCAGGCCAGAGGATGACAACTCTAAGACAGGTCTCCTGCTTGTAGTATTAAGTCTTGTTTTCATGAATGGAGAAGTAATGCAAGATAGTAAGTTATAAGATATTAAGTTATAAGATAGTAAGTTTACTTATAAGATAGTAAGTTATAAGGTATTTAATTATTTAAGCTAAAATCGTTAATTATCGTGGATTATTTTCCAACGAAAATTTTGGCTTTTACAGGATATACAATATTTTTTACCAGTGAAAATAAGGTTTCTCCTATGTACAAACTTTTATAATGTTAACTGGCTGTTTTTTCAAAGCTACGGTCATTACGGTTGTCTAAAAAACTTAACTTAATAATGATACGTACAATAACAGAAAATGTCAGAGTAGACTGTTTTCATCAGAAATCTTGTTTTTCATCGGTCACAAGCATTGTTGCTGATCTGTTTTGAGTTTAAATATTTTGCCAATTTAAAAGCATTGATCAAAATAAATTCTGAAACAATTGTAAATCTACATTTTAAATTAAACCATTGTATGAAAAAATTAAAACATCACCTTCAAAAATTTGTCCAGAAAGACTTAAATACAAAATGTATCAAATAAAAATTTACACTTTTGGGGATGTTGATTGAACCCCTATCAAAAATCCTTTTATAATTTATTTACTTACTGGTATAACAAGTGCAATATTTTATGACCAAGCCAAACATTGTAGGTGGTTGCAGGCGTTCAAGCGGCCGTATATTTCCTATAAAATCCTTATCTTTTTGAAAATGCTTTATAATACCTATATTTTGGCATAAAATGGCCCTTTTGCCTATATTAGCCCTATAAGAATTAATTGGTTGAAAACTAAAATGTAGTTAGGTTCCCCAATCTTAGTCTTGGTTTTCCGCAGAGGTATACTGTAGTGCAATCATCTTCAAGACTTGATTAAAGTGTTCATATATTGTATGATGTTATTGGTAATTATCACACAAATAGGTATATGTATTTCATATAGTATTTTCAGTAGAAAAGGCATAAAGTAGAGATAAATATCCCTATAATTTCTGTTTAAATTATTAAATTTACCCTTTAATACCCTATTTTTCAAGAAATTCTGCCCTATTAAAAGCCCTATTTTTGGACCAAAAACTACTTGAAGGTGTTCATAATTGAGATTTTTTTATCTTTGTTCAGGTCATTTGTGGCACACCTTGAAGAGGCTTGGAATTGATCCAGAGTAAGGAACAATTAATGTAAAGGCAGAAATCAATTCAGTGTTTATATTATTGCTAAAAAATCTGATATAATGAACATTGCAAAAAATTAAAAAAAAACTCATGTTTTCTTTCCAATAATATTCTATCTCTAGTTGTTAAGGAATTACATGATTCAATCTATCTTCTGTTATAATCTGTTTTTTGAAAAACTGATGCATAAATTTTCAAATTTAAATTTGACAGTTGAAACAAAGATAAATTGATCCATTGATCATAAAAAGGAAAGGTCCATGTCTATAGTGTATAGTCTTGACAAAAATAATATTGTAACCATGAAGTCAAAACAGATAAAGACACAAATATGAGAAGAATTTTTAAATGACAGATTTACACATTTAGTTAATGTTCCTCTTTACATTGCTCATCCATACTTAGAATATCTTTGATTATTTTAAAGATTTTTATTGATTGAAATAAACACCAAAACCATTGTATTTTTTTTTTGCATGGAAGGAAAAAAGGCAATCATGTATGAAAGCTTGAGTCTACATGCATTATACAATAAAAAGAATGTGTAAAGTTAGACAACTAATAATCATATAACTTTATTTATTAATTAACTTTATCGGACTAGGTATAGTTACGTGTGAAAACCTTGAAGTGTGAAATAATATTTGTGGTGTGAAAACTTTGAAGAGTGAAGACAGAAGGAAACTTATTAAAATCTGAAACGTCCACAATAGAACACAGTTTAAAACAATATAAATATATTCGTTGTTGCACTTAGTGAATGTGAAGAATATGCCATATCTTAACCTTTATATAGACACACTTTCCTGGTATTGGGGCATGAATCCCTCAGTAGGCTATAGATTTAGAAGTAAAGAAAACTTAAATGACAAATTTTAATAAACTTTTCAGCTACACGCATGAAGTTTTTGGTGATTCAAAGAAGTTACTGACACAGGAATATGTAAAACAGGGTTATTTGGAATACATTAGACAACCCAATTCTGATCCACCTGTATATGACTTCAGATGGGGACAAAGAGCCAAGCATGAAATTTCCAAAAGAAGTTGTTTAAACTTTGTCAGTCAGGTATTTTTATTCCTCACTTATCAAAACATATAAAATATCTTTCTTTACATTCATTTTTACCTGTCTTGCATTATAGTTGCTGAAGACAGACACAGTTGTTGGTTTTCTGAGCAGAATAAAAAAATTACTTCACATATATTAATAATTGGTTGGAAGTAAAGTCAAGAAATACAAATACCAAAGGGATATTCGAAAGAGAGAAAAAATCTTAACAACTGACAAACTCCGGAGAACAATGAAGACAAGACCAAAACAATGTATGCATTACATTTAAAAACTAAAAACATATGAACAACATGGACAAGATGTTATTTAATATTCTCTGCTTTGGATTCATGCATTGTTGATATTTTACATTAACTTGTAGTTATTTGCCGTTTTTTGGAAACAATTAATATTACTGACACATGGAGAAATTGGAGTATTATTAGTTCACCAAACCATTCAGACTTTGGACAAATTTGGCTGCCATAGCCACTGAAACAAAAATGAGAAAAAAAATATTCAACTATCTTACAGAATAATATTGAAATGTGAATTCTTTTTTTCACATTTTCAAAGTGCCATGATTATTTCTTTAACTTAAGCAAATTATTTGAGATTTGAAAGTTTAGAATTTTGTTTTGAAAAACATAAAACATATTTGAAATTCTGTTGTATCGCCAACCAGACCTATTCAGTTATTTGTAATTATTATTTTTAGCTTTACGACCGAGAACCAGAACAGTGGACTTCTCAGTATGCTGCAGTGTTAGAAGATGAAGCTCATAATAATACCGAGATATGATTGGTTCAGCAGTCCACAGGAAGTTTTCAAGGGAGATTACTCCAGTTCATTTGTGCCAAATAAAGGAATAGGGAACATAATATTGGAAATAGGTTGTGTCTTGGAGATTTATAAGGACCTAATTGGAATTGTATGGACAAGTGTTTTTCATAGTGCTACATGCGATGTAAAAAGATCTGTTTACTGCAATATTTGGTTTTTAAAAGATTATTTGCAACTTGAAATTTTTATGAGATACATTGACAATTATTGAACTTGCGATTGTCGTCAAAGAAAAACATATATCTTGAAACATGGCTATAGTCTATTGAAATGGTGTTGATTTGTGAGACAATCATCAAAATAATTAAATTTTATCCTGTTTTATTTTCTCAATACATCTCTTCCACTCTTATAAAAGTTATTATTAAATTACTTGAATTTTTTTTAATATTTTTAACCATTCGTTAGTTTTAAGATTTAACCATTTTAAAGTTAAAAATTTATTGCCCGACTTGATTTCTAAGTAAAGCTATGAGGCCTTTGGAATGTGTTAAAATAAATCCAAATGTTTACTTTATTTTAGTCTATGTAAAATTTTAAACAGTCTGTTTTATTTAATGTCATTAGTTGTAAATTTGAATTTATGTTAACTATTAAGGTAAAATACTAAGAATTAAGTTTTGGAATGGTAAAAGTACTCAGATATTGATGTAACAAATTGTGAGTTAGCCCCCTTTTTTTACGGGGGGTAATGCATAATCATTGTTAAGAAAAAATAATGTGAATTTGAATTTTTTTAGTGAGGGAAGTGAAAGTTTGATGTAACATAATTGATGAAGGTAGAAATTGAAATCTGCATATTTAATACAGGTTCTTCAAAGTATGAAATATTAGTTTGAATGCCTAAAAAATGTCAAATATTTTCAGAAAGTGTGGTTATATTGATATTTTGACTTGAGGTATCCAGACCTTACTAGATATTGATTGTAAATCATATTCCTTTTTAACTAAAAATTAATTTAACCAAAGGTTTAAATAAAGTTTCATAACAAAACATTGAACTACAAGGGAAATGCCATAATCAAAGTTCAGAAACACTGGCAAGGTCGGGAGACATGCAAACACCAAGAACAACTGGAAAGCAACAGTCATTCTCCTGACTTGGTACAGAAATTTCTCAAGGAAATGGTGGCCAGAGTTAAACAAGGTTTTACGGCATACCAAACGTCCCACTTATATGAAAGTTGCTATAATTCTGGGTTGTTTATGGAAATGAGTAGCTGTTTAAACAATCAACTCATAAGTCACATCAATGGTCAACATATCTCAAGACTATCCTTTATAACTTTTAAAATAGGAACTGAAAAGTTTCTATCAAGTCTGGATATCTGCCAAAGAATATTTTTAGGGAACGACTCATAGCCTTTATATATCAGTCTACCAAGACACATCTCTTAATTGGAACTCTGATTAGTCGCTACAAGCTCTAGCATAGCGAATTTTTTGAGGATATAGACTCTATATGGTGGGGAAGGAGGTACAATGTGTATTACTACTGAGATGTGGAAAATTTATAATTTCAAAATTAAAATCATATCTCTTGTCATACATTTTTGTCCTTAGTTGACCACTGTTGTCATATTCAAGATTAAGGTCTAAGAAAGAGGTGGAGGAAGAGGTCTCGTTGTTTCCTTAATTTCAAGTTCTGAATAATATATTAATTCAATCCATTTTGCAAAGTCAGTATTGTTAATGGAAAGAACATCATAAATATATCTACAAGTGAAATTAAAGGACCTAGCTTCTTTTACATTCTTTTCCTTCACTAAATTTTGAAGGAACTCCATCTTGTTCGAGTATAAAAACAACTAAGCTAGAAGCGGGCAAAGTTAGTTCCCATTGGTATGCTGACCGACTTAAAATATCTTTCCTCCAAACTTTACAAATATCTTGTCAATGAGGAATTCAAGCATACTGAATACCTGTTCTTCCGTGTAGAACAAAGTTTTATTCTAGTAATATGATTTATAAAATATTTAGAAGTATATCCCAGAACAATGTATTTTTCTTGTGTTTTTTTAATTTTGGTTCATTTGTATGTTTCCGAGTTTGGTGTGTCGTCCAGTTTGCTGAAGTAGTATGCATTATTGTTTAGGGGCCAGCTGAAGCCCGCCTCCTGGTGCGGCATTTTTTTCGCTACGTTGAAGACCCATTGGTGTGGCCTTGGGCTGTTTTCTGCTTTTTGGTAGGCTTGTTGTCTCTTTGAAACATTCCCCATTTCCATTCTCTATTCTATTTGTAGCTCAGACTAGAATTTAAAAGCTTTTTGAATTATTTCTTTTATCCGGTATTTTAATTGCACATGTGGAATAGCAGTATAGAGTCGAAAAAACAAAAGCTAATAGAATGAATTTTAGAGAGTGACCTCCATTGTAAGTTTTCTAAACGTTCTTTGGATTTTTTTAACATGTGATTGATATTGCTACAAGAGTAAAAAGTGTCACATTACTTCTTCTTTGACAGCTGATAGTATCTTTGTAAGCTGCAAAGATCGTTCTTTCATGGAACTTGATGCAGAACCAGCTATAAACCTTTCTTTGTATGAATTTTTATGTAGTTTAGGGTATCCAATATAAATATGGTAAGTTCTCTGACTGTTGGTCCTCTGACTGATACATTAGGAACACTTTTGCAGAATTCCCAGTTGCTGTAACATTACATATTCTTATAGTCTTCATTTCATCAATTACAATAAAATTTACAAATTTCCACTCCTTAGTCATTGTTAAGTAACCCGGCCATTTGATTCTTTGACCCATTTTTATGAAGGACATGGTTAGCCAAGATTTCATCGAATTCCTGGAGTTCAAGACAATACATTGTACCTAATTCTTTGAGGAGACACTCATAGTAATATACTTTGCAAACAAAAATTATCTTGTTTTCAGCTTTGTCAGCTGGGATGACAAAATAATTATCATGTAAAGAATAGCTTCTTGATCCTTAAACCAAAAATTACATAGATATTTCTCTCAAAATGCAACAAATTTCTTTGTTTGTATGCATCATCCATGAAAATAAAGTAGGGATAATGATTTTCAAATTCCACAACCTTATTACACATCTACAAACTAAATACAAATATTCTATCAATAAACTACAAACCCAAAAATGTAAAATGTTTTTCTTTTCTCAAAAATTATAGATCTGAGAGTCTTCTGGGATATTTACTAAAACTGGAGGTACTCCTTGAACTAAAATTGTGTCGTCCAGCATTAAAACAGACGCATATGGTAATCTATTAAGTATTGAATCGACAACAAAAGGTTTTACAAAATCTAGCTTTGTACAGTAAATTCTTAAAATCTGATTTTTTTTTTTAAACGGTAAGTTTTCCACGAAATCACTGTCATTGTAGATTGATACCAAAATTAATAGGCTTCAGAGTCTCGTATTGTGTTTTGAAGTTGTGTAGGAATCTTGAGATGAATGTTTTGTCAATTGTCACAATTTGTGGTTTCTGAGTACAAAATCTTTTTTTTTTGGAAAAACAAATTTGTCTTTGGCTGATACCAATATGAATAGGCTTCAGTGTCTTTTTCGTTTAATAACATATTGAAGTATGGTAAAAATTAGCAGGGGAAAACTAAAGATGTTGCCAGTTATCAAAATCTGTGGTTTCTGAGTACAAAATCAAGTAGTCCTCCCCAGAAAATATGTAACTAACTGACAAAAAAAAAACATTCTCTATAGTCTCATATTGTATAATAACATATTGAAGTCTGGGGAAAATCAGCAAATCGAAACTGAAGATATTGTCAGTTCTCAAAATATGTGATTTCTAAGTAAAAAGTAAAATGTTTCCCCAATACTAAATCTCTGATTAAGGTAGACCAATAATAATATTTTTGGCAGAGAATTTTCTTATTTTTTTTCCAGGCAGGATGTTGGATGGATATACTTTGAAATTTCAATTTAAAAAACAGGATGTGGATACTAATTTCAATACTATGGTTACAGAAAAACATCACTTTCACATTCAGCAATGCTGTAAATAAATTGGTGCACAAGATGTCCATACATTTTCTTAATTCCAAAAATGTGAAAGACGTCTGAAGGTTGTAAAGTGCCCGCATTTAAATGTAATAGGATATACCGAGGATAATGAACAAAAGGATATACCTTATAACATACAATGTATACAGAAGTAAAAATTTCCTCGTTGACAGGTCCGGCATTTTTATACCGAGAATAATAGACAAAGGATAAACCTAATAACATGCAATGTATACAGAAGGAAATATTTCTGATTGACACATTTCATGCATTTTTTTCACACTGTAAAGTAGTCTTGCCTTTTTATTTCAAATTCCATCCTAATTTCCCCATAAAAATCAAATGGTTGTTCCCTTAAGTATATCCCAGCGTAGAAAATTTGCTTTTCCAACCAAACTAAACGTTTTAGGTAACATTAAACTAAATGTGTTTTAGCACAATGCATAAATATTGAAACCTACAAAATGTATTTTAGGCCCATTTTGCTAGACAATGGAAGTAAGACAAAGATGCTTCATAATTATATTTAATAACAGTATACAAATATAAGAATAACGTTGAATTAACAAAAACGAAAAGAAATATCAACAAAAGCACTAAATTTATCTATCACAGAAATGTTCAAGCATTTTCTTGGCGTAAAGTTGCAAAAACATATTTATAATCTAATTGCCTTTCTTGCATATGGTCGTTTCTCATAAACAATCATAAACAGCACTAAAATATATCACAGAATCGTTCAAAGCACTTTCTAGACGTTAAGTTGGGAGAAAAAATATTTTTATAGTCTCACTGCCTTTCTTGCATATCGTCGTTTCTCGTCAGCTGTCCAAGACTTTGATTTTATTCTGAAGTGGCGAAGATCTTTTGAGTAGTCGAAATGAAGCTTTGGTCGGTAACTGATGGGGTCACAAAGGTCAGGATGCTCGTGGAAGAAGGCTTTGTATCCACCATCAAGTATATATATCTCAGGGTAATTTAATGATGGGTAGTTTTCCTTGTTCAACTCTCTATCTTTTCTTCTCAGAAAACGCAACATCTTTGGACCCCTTTCTGATGAAAACTCACAGTGAAAGACCAATATCTGTCGTTCTGAAATTGGTTGCTGAAGCAGTGTTAAGACGGTCTCGTGTAGATACATGTTTTCTGCTCCCTTGATGTGACCACCCTCGTATTCATACGGATACCTGCAGTCGATGATCTTGTAGTTGTCGATGACGTCATTGTATCGACCATTCACGACATCAGCGAGTGTCTGTGGAGTGATACTTTTAAGGTCCTGGTGTTTTCCTCTGACAGTCGGTAAAACATAGGGTTTGGTTCCATCTGCAACTATGTCAGTGTTATCAGCTAAAATGTTAACCACCTTCTTTAAATCTTCAGAATTTTTCTTTTGAATCGAGCAACAGGTCTTCTTGGTATCTTTTCGTTGTTTTTTCATAGCACTCGCAGGGATGTTTTTATCACTTTTAAGACATGAACCTTCATCAAAATCTTCAAATAATTTTATTTTAATGCCTGGTGTTACGGCAGCCATTTTGTTATCTGATTTTCCTGGTGTTAAAAACATCTGTATACTTCCTGTATTGACAGCACAATCGTCTGTTTCATCAAACAATCGTCTGGAAAGCATATTTTATTGTTGTTCAAGTTGATCTTAAATTATGTAAAATTATGTTGATTTTTTGTGAAATAAGCAAGATATATACAATAAAAATGATTGGCATTAAGTAATTTTCCTCGTCAGCAGAACCGTGCTCAGCTCATTACTCAAATTATGAAAATAATGTTCACCATTGATCAAGGTAATCATGATTGTGCTTTGATTGATTAATCAGATGACAAAGATATTCTTAATTGATATTGTGAACATAAAAGGCATTTTAGTTAGAAAAGTCATGTTTGTCCCTTATCTTATAATTTCACTAATTAAACGTGTTAAATAAAATAGTTTTGCATGTATTGGTCGTTTAGGACATATTGAAGAGAATTTCTGAAATACATTGTACAATCCGATTATAAATTGCTCAATAAATTCGCGAAAAAAATCAACATGTAAATTTAAAATATAAATAAATGACAACAAATTTACGATTTTTATCTAATAACATCAATTATAACAAATTTGCACCGATTCCGATTCTGTTTTAACATATTTTACATGTATAAATTAATTCACAGGTATTTTTATACGCTTTTAAAGTTTAAAAATAATTTATTTTATTGCATATTATCAATAGAGACTGGTTACATACAACATTATCAACTTTTTTCTCATTAACATATTCAAAGGTACCGATACAGTATATGTGCAATACAAATACAAAACCTTTATGCAATATTTACAAGGATCAACTACAAATTTTTGTCATCAGAAACAATGTCAATCCCCGCACTGCACAAGTCAAAAAATTAACAGTGAAAAATTATTAATTTAACAATTTCAGTCTGAAAATTGGAACCCTGAATCAAATTTCAAAATTGAAAACCTTATTGCACATCTACACATAGTGAAGAACAATATTATATACAAATGAAACCACTGAAACAAAAAACTAGACTGAGGCAGTCGGAAACGACAGCTATCCCCGCACTCCCCACATTTGTATCCCTGTGCACCTTTTTCACAATTAAACCTTTGAATACAGGCCCGAATTTTGGAAAATTAAAATTCTAAAACCTTATTGCACATCTGCATACAGTGTATGACAATACTGTATAGAAATAAAATGTATGAAATGAAAAATGAAAGAAAACTTTATAATTCCCAATTTTTTAAATTCGACCCCTAAAGGCCCCAGTTTTTGAAAATCACAATTCTAAAACCTTATCGACATCTATATAAAGTGTGTGACCATACCGTTAAGAAATTAAATACATAAAATAAAAAATGAAAGAGGAGTTTAGGTCACAAGCTTAAATTCCCAATTTTCAAAATTCCACACGTGTAGGTCCCTGAGTTCTGAAAATCAAAATTCTAAAACCTTATTGCACATCTACATATAGTATGTGACAATACTGAATAGAAATCAAATGCATAAAATGAAAAATGAACGAAGAGTTTAGGTCAGAAGCTTAAATTGCCAATTTAAGAAATTCGACACCTGAGGGCCCCAATTTTTGAAAATCAAAATTCTAAAACCTTACTGCGCGTTTAAATACAGTAAGTGACAATCCTTTATATAAATTAAATACATAAAATGATAAATGAAAGAGGAGTTAAGGTCACAAGCTTAAATTCACAATTTTCAAAATTCGACCCCCGTGGACCCCGATTTTTAAAAATCTAAATTCTAAAAAACCTTATGGCGCATCTAGATACGGTATGTGATAATACTGTACAGAAATTAAATGGATGAAGTCAAAAATGAAAGATGAGTTTAGGTCACAAGCTTCAATTCCTAATTTTCGAAATGTGACACCAATAGGCCCCAATTTTTGAAAATCAAAATTCTAAAACCTTATTGCGCATCTACATACACTATGTGACAATACTGTATATAAATCAAATGCGTGAAATCAAAAATGAAAAAGGAGTTTAGGTCACAAGCTTAAATTCACCTTTTTTGCGAAAATCGACCCCTCTGTGCCCCAATTTTTGAAAATCAAAATTCTAAAACCTTATTGCACATCTACATACAGTATGTAACAATACTGTATAGAAATATCAAATGCATGAAGTTAAAATGAACGAAGAGTTTAGGTCACAAGAAAGTGTGACGGACGGACGGACGGACAGACTGACGAACAAACGGACCGATTACAAATATCCGCGAACTTCATTCGGAGTGCGAGGATAATAATAATTTTTGTTTACATCTTTTCTAAATTTTCTTGCTGTTTTCATCATAAAGTCTAGGCTTTTTACTTGACGTTTTTCATTAAGTCCAAGGTAAACCTCATTATATTAAAACATTAAATAGTAGTTGAAACTATATGTTTAGCATTGATTAGCACTTAACCATTGAAAGATACTTGTCTTAACAAAGTATGTTTCTAATTTTAACAAGATATATTGAGCCGTTTGAAGTCGACACGTTTTTTAATTTACCCGAAAATTGATAATTCTGTGATTTTTCGTGCATATTGATTTATGGACAAGGCGACTTAAATGAAGAACACCTTGTCCATCTGATTTTCATAAGGTAACAGTATAGAGGAGCCTAACGGAATTTCAGTCTGGTGACTTTTTAGCAAGTTCAAACTTTGATCACAGATACATTTTGGTAACCATTTTTAAGTTTTTTAGAATAATTATGAATATATACACTGGAAATAATAAGAAAAATGTTTTCATGTAATTATTTAATAAAGTTTCATTTTTTTTAGGTAGAAAGGCTATAAAGTCTTATTATCAATAATATTCAATTCAACTTTAATTGCATTTACTTCATTTTTGTTTTTTTTACACCTTTGTTTTTCATGCAAAAAAAAAACTTAGCGCTTGTCTTTTGGTGTTGGGTGTTATTTCTTGATGAAGACCACACGCTGGCTCTAAGGTGAATCAATCTGTTTCCATCTCAGTAACAATGAGATGTCTCATTGATGCATACCTGAGTCCTCATATTACTCCATTTACATCTTTTTCACAGAGTATCTTACATTCAGCTGTGTTTTCTAACATGCTTTTAGCATAAACTTATAAGTACTATTGTTCCTATGTTTCTGATTGACCAGTCCAAATAAAGAAATTCTGGTGTATCAAATTCTGGGTAGTTTAAAATTTTTGAATTAAAGAACAATTATTATTAAAAAAAAAACACAAAATATTGTAATATTTTTTATTAGAAATCAAAATAATGGTTGATAAAATTACTACAATGAAAATGAAGTATATTTTCATGAAGAAAAACTAAATGAATGATTTTGTCTTTTTCCACGTACGCGATTTACTCATCAAAAGCCTTAATTAAATGATTTAAGTGAACACGTTCACTTGTTCATCTTATCAACAGTATGATTATAAATGTGACAAATAACTATTAGCCCGTTGTAATTTGACAGTATTAATCAATAACATTTTTGTCACCTGATTAATCAATCATAGGCCAATCATGATTACTTCGATTGCAAGTGAAAAATTATTTCCGCAGTTTGAGTAATGAGATGAGCATGGTTCTGCACTAGAGAAGAATTACTTAATGCCAATTAAATTTTGTATATATGTTTCCGTAATCACAGAAATTCAACATAAAACATTTATTCATTTTCAACTAGATCAAACTTAAGATTTACAATATGCTTTCCAGACGACTGTTCGATGAATCAGACGATCTTATAGTTTCAAGTGAAAATATACATATATTTTTAACACCAGAAAAATCAGATAACAAAATAGCTGTTGTGACTCCAGGCTTAAAAAGAAAATTATTTGAGGATACTGAAGACGGTGTTAGTCTCAAAAGTGATGCTATTCCTGTCAGTGCATCGAAAAGACAACGGAAAGATACAAATAAAGCACAAAAGACAGCTTCAGAAGATATAAAGAAGATGGTTAACATTTTAGCTGATAATAAAGACATAGTTGCAGATGGAAGTATAGCCTATGTTTTACCGACTATTGATGGGAAGCACCAGGACCTTAAAAGTATCACCCCACAGACACTCGCTGATGTAGTCAATGGTCAATACAATGACGTCATCGACAACTACAAGATCATCGACTGTAGGTACCCGTATGAATACGAGGGTGGTCACATAAAAGGAGCAGAAAACATGTATCTCCACGAGACCATCCTAACCCTGCTTCAACAACCAATGCCCGGGCGCCAGATACTGATCTTTCACTGCGAATTTTCGTCAGAAAGAGGTCCAAAGATGTTGCGTTTTCTGAGAAGCAAAGATAGAGAACTAAACAAGGAAAATTACCCATCATTGAATTATCCAGAGATATATTTGCTTGATAGTGGATACAAAGCGTTTTTCCACGAGCATCCTGACCTTTGTGACCCCATCAGTTATCGACCAATGCTTCATTCCGACTACTCAACAGATCTTCGCCACTTCAGAACAAAATCAAAATCTTGGACGGCCGGCGAAAAACGGCGATTTGCAAAAAAGGCAATGAGACTATAAAAACTATTTTCTCCCAACTTAACGTCTATAAAGTGCTTTGAAAGATTCTGTGATATACTTTAGTGCTGTTAATGATTATTTTATTAATTGTTTATATTTTGTTTATAATATATTATTGTTAAATATTTTTATTATTCACTATTGTCTTGATGTTCGTGTCTTTTTTGCACTGTTGTTTAATAAAAATACGAGAAAATCCATGCAAGACATGGTCACATTCAGTTCTTTTAAATGTGACGCCGTCGTAGCTGGATAGTATTAGAAACGATGTTTTAATATATATTTTTGGAAAAATTATAGTTAAAGAAATACGTGTCTTAATGTATTACATATACATGTATGCACTGTGGAATTTTAAACCCAAGGAGAAACTTTACAGATTGTGCCAAACTGCGGTTTTAAAAACCACATCCTGTTTAATGTAGTTTTAAAATCAATATTCAAATTGCCTTCATGAGCCACATTCAAAATCTTTTTTATTACAGTTATGGTTATTTTGCTGTATATAATTAATCAACCAATTTTGACTCGCGAGATCTTTAACATTTCAAACACCGAAATTCCAAATTCTCGAACCTAATTTCACAATTCGTATTAGAATATAGCAAAGTGCTCTCGACCAATGAAATTATAGGATTTGATGTTTCTTAATTGTGAAGAATGAATGTAAAACATGTTCTTAGTAAGGGATTATCTTATTGTTTTCTCTTACCATTCAAAACAATGAATTCCTATAAATGAGTTACAACTGCCCCGAAGCACATTTATCACTTACAGAATTTGTGAGTGGAGCTTATTAAAAATTGAAATTTGAATTTGAAAAAAATAAAAATAAAAATAATTTATTGAACGTTAAACACGATAAGACCAATACAAAAAAGAAACATCTCATTAAATAAATTTTACCTACATCTTTATCTAAAAGCATTAATACTCTAAAATCAGATTACTTGACCCGCGACTGGTAAGAATTGACATTTCAAGTATTCCAATATAATTAAAACAGGAGGTAAAATTAATTTTAGAATTTAATATATTAAAGGCTGATTATTTCTTTTTATTTGATTTGAACATTCAAATTTTAGCTAATTACATTATATATAAAGTAGTATTTAAATTATGTAAACAGGGTGCATTCCCTGTGGAATAAATCATAGTTGTAACTCATATTTTGAAATTTATTGATTTAAACTGTAAATAAACAAAAAGATAATGCCTTACTTACATGACTTAAATGTTACATGTTTTACATTCATACTCACAATAAGGAAACACCATTGCATGTACTGTTGTGTCTGTGAATGTTTAAAATGCAGTATTAATTAAAATTTCCCAAATTATTGGAAAGGAAATCATGCATTAACCATAAGCCTTGCACTTAACTTGAAAACAATTATACTTAATTAAAACCAATCAATAGATCATTTGAGCCTTGTGCCTTTAAAATATTCCAAGTTTGTAAGAGAATGAAAACCCCTTTCTTCAAGATAAGTACTCGCTAACGCTCGTACTTAATCATGAAGAAAGGGATTATCATTCTCTTACATATACTAGGAATCACTGAGCAGCTGAAGTGAACTCACGCCAAAATAGTCATTAAATATAAGAATAATTCAGTCTATATTAAATCCTAAGCCACTAAACTTAAATTTTATTACAATCAAATAACACAATTCGGCAAAAATCCAAAACTAACGGACGACCTCAAGTCTGGTGAAAGCGTGTACACGCTCCACGGTATCCCTGTCAAATTCACAATTCTGACAGAACAGTTTCAATTAAATTTTCGTTCTTCGGATTTTTGGATGCCAAAAATAGGTGCGAGTAGGCGCAATCTTAATTTTAATTTTTTTTTCTTGAGGATTTTTTTTTCGAACGCAGATCAGAGTTACGTGCGGCATACATTTTTAAAAATAAAATATTGCAAAAAATGGAAAAAAATCCAAATTTTTACAAAATTTTAGGAGCTTGCGAACAATTTTTATTTTTATTTTATTGAAAAATTATCAATTTTAGGCGAATTTTTAAAATTTTTGCAAAATGAAGCGGCAAAATTTTTTTTTCTTAAAATTTACATAATCCAAAAATCGAAGCGGCGAAATCCAAAGAACTAAAGATCAATTTGGTATGGCGTAAAAAGTGTTAAATTTTGTTAAAACTAAGGAGCATCTTCCTCAGGACCTCTTTCCTTATATGGTTTTGGCTTTACCGTTTCGGTAAATTTGGCATTTTTTAATTTGCTCTCTATTATCTTGTATTACTGTTTTGGTTTTCAACATTTTACGCTTCGCAGAAATGTGCATTTCTTGTGCATCAACATTGGTATCAGTTTTATTTAGAAAACTGAAATGGTATTTTGCTTGTACAATATTAGTTAATCTTAAATACTGTTGAATGAAGAGGACAAATATATCTAAGGAGCAAACCAAAAACCGTAATCCATTAGACAGGTAAACCCGGGAAGACAAATGAACAACCACAAGCACTGAAAACTAAAAAAAAAAAAAATAGACAACTCGAACTCCTATAAAAACCAGGAGTGAACTGAGGTGCTCCGGAAGGGTAAGCAGTTCCTCCTTCGTATACGGAATTAATACTATGCATAATTATCTTTTCAAGAGGTTGTAACTTCTCTTTATTCGGAGTCCTCCTAGAGTCGTGTAACATTTTTAACTGCTGCTTTCAGGAATAAGACAATAATATGAATAAATTCAAATATTACCATTATTCAGGATTTGGTCAGTTATAGTCTGTATCAACAAAATACAAAAAAATAACAAGTTTTAAATGGAATTCAACCAACAGATCTGTAATCTCTAAAATAGTTATTTGTGATTAAAAAATTGTTCTAATCCCCTTTAAAGAAACTAAATATTAAGGGTATTGTCAAAGCAAGTGCTCCATATATAAATGTAACTGTTGCTAATGAGCTGAGTTTGATTTTCCATTCCAGATTCCGTTCCGTCTTTGACAGCATTTCTTCCATTTGCGGACCAACATAAATTACATTATTTTTCGAAAGGGAGGATGTACCAAGGCCAAGCATATTTTTTATATCTGCTATTTCAGATGTAAGTTTTATATCTTGACTTTTAAGCATTTCAATAATATCACTAATTTGTTGAGTAGTAAAATTTGTTCCTGAATCTTTAGGACTGGAACTATTGCTTATAGCGGCGCGAATGTCAGCTAGAAGTGCATCGTGCTTGCTATTTTGTGATTTTACAGCTTCACAAAGTTGAACGGCCATTTTCTTGTAATCTTCGAAGTCTGCATTGCCAGCTGATGTTTCAACAATACCACGCAGTTCTTTCATTTTCAAACGATTATTAATTGTAGTGCCAATAATCCCAATTGCGGCCCCTATACTTGATCCAATTATGGACCAGTATTTCGTACTTTCGCCTTGTGCTCTTTCTTTCTCGTGACTGTCTCTCAAAGCAGACGACAAGAGAGCAAAACTAGCTCTTACTTGTTCCTCTAACAGTCTTACTTCTTCCTCAAGATGATTTTCCTCTCGAATTATAGCATTTTCTCTGGTTACCAGTTCTAAGTAACGATCTGTTCCCCTGTTAGTTTTCTCTAACTCCACTGCTATCGCCTTCAGTCTTGTATTTATATCAGTAAGCGCTTTGTTTGCATTTCTTCTCTTTTCTTGAACTTCCTCAAATTTGGCTTCAGCCTGCAACACAAGAAAAAAATGATACAATGTAAATGTATGTGAAATAACAAGCGCATACGTGGCAATTGCGTAAAATATTTATGAAATTTGCTAAATATAAGGCCACAATAAATTAATATTTCGTTCTTTGGATTTCGCCGCTCCGATTTTTGGACTATGTAAAAAAAAATTTAATTGATCGCCGCGTCATTTTGGAAAGAATGCTGAAAATTCGCCCCAAATTCTTCAGTTTTCAATAAATTAAAATAAAATAAAATTGTTTGTCCGCCCCTAAAATTTTGTACAAATTTGGATTTTTTCCCATTTTTTGCAATATTTAGCAATATGTGTGCCGCATGTAAATTTGACCTTCGCCCGAAAAGTCTAGTCCTGAAGAAAAAAAAATAAAATTTCGCTCGCACCTACTTTTGACATCCAAAAATCCATAGAACTAAAAATCAATTTGATGTGGCCTAAAGAAAATTTCTATGAACGGTACCATATACAGAAATCTCCCATGTAGGTATAATTTAAGTCTGGCCAATAAAAAGTCTGCAATACAAATTTCGGTGCACTCTGTGCATATCAGAACCTCAGCTTCAAGTTGCGTCAATTACAAAAAAAAAAAAAAAACAAACAAAAAAAAAAAAAAAACAAAAAAAAAAAAACAAAAAAACAGATATAACTGAGGAATATTTTCTAGCCGTCAAAGTTACGTTCTTTCCGCAACAATTACCTTCGTATCTAGGTTTCAAAAATAGACATAATATTTAGCTGAAGGCATATCACTGACTCTGTTATACGGGCACAAAGAAGGGCATTGCAGGGGTCTTAAGAAACGTAAAGTTAGTGGCGCTGTAATAATGAGGGTAAAAACAGCAGTCATTGTGGCTTCAATACAAATTATGGAATCCAGTAAATCTGCAGATGTATTTTACTCAATAATTTTTCATTTTATCATTTCGAACCTATTGTTCGGAGGTTTAAAAAATGCTCACCCATTTTTAAAATCTGGAGGTAGTTACCCTCTAATTCAAAAATTATATGGGGCTCTGCCGTATACATGCATTTCCAGTTAAAATTAATACAGATTATGAAACTTAAGTAATAAACGCCATACAATCCGATCTTAAGTAAGCCTCGACCAAATCACTAAAGATTTGGATAAATCTATACTACTAAAATTATGGGCTCGTAAAAACTGCAATAGATACATTTCAAATCAGAATTTAACTAATTGAGGATGAAATTTAAAGTATACTGAACCGCAAAAGAAACGTCGCTTTTTCAAAATGTTAGCAAAATTCAAAATAAATATTAATTAATGATTTTTATATAATCAGTATTACGATTACATCACCAGGTAAGATTAAATTACCTGTGAATTAAATTTTCGGTTGAATAATTTTCAGTTGATATCGTAGAGCGACCGTACCTAAAACCGCTCGTGGGACACACTTGGCGGTAATTTTTCTTAAATCTTAAATGTTCGTGAAATTCATGCTCCTTTATGGGTATAAAAGGCCGGAGAAAATTAAAGAGTGTTAGTATCAGTGTTGACACAGAAGCTATGCCACGTCTGACTCCACAACAGAGAGAACAGGCCATTGGTCGATTGGATGCTGGGCAATCTGCCAGAGTTCTTGCCAACGACTTCAACTGTGCTGTTCGAACAATTGAACGTCTACGGACACGGTACAATGCAACAAACAGCACAAATGACCGTCCATGGAGTGGTAGACCCCAAGTCACTACCCCTAGACAGAATAGAGGCATTGTTCGTCACCATTTGATGAATCGGTTCACCCCAGCTGCCGAAACTGCCAGAAACACTGTTGGAACACATGGACGACCCATAAGTGATGATACGGTTCGTCGGCGATTAGCTGCTAGAAACATGAGATGTCGCCGTCCAGCAAGAGGACCTATTCTTACTCCTCGACACCGTCAAGTTCGTCTTCAGTGGGCCACTCAGCGACAGAATTGGCGAAATCGACAATGGCGTAACATCATCTTCTCTGACGAAAGCCGTTACTGCATTTCAACAGCCGATGGCAGAACCAGAGTGTGGAGAAGACGCGGGGAACGTTACGAAGACAGCTGCATTCTGGAAACAGACGCGTGGGGAGGACCTAGCATCAAGGTATGGGGTGGAATCGGCCTTAACGTTAAACTTGGTCCAGTCATCTTTCAGAACCTTGGCCCAGGCAGAGGAAATGGCGTAACAGCTGCCCGTTACATCGACCAAGTCTTGACACCCCATGTTCAGCCCCATTTCGCACGTCATCAAAACAAGACTTTCCAACAGGACAATGCACGTGCGCATACCGCAAGAGCCACAAGAGACTTCCTACAGCAGAATAACATTAATGTTATGGATTGGCCGGCTTTGAGTCCAGATTTAAACCCTATTGAACATTTATGGGACGAAGTTCAAAGACGGTTGAATAATGAGCAGCATTGAAAACATGTGAGGTTGCGACAATTGTGACGTTTTTGTGAACATTGTAACCAAAAGACTGTAAATCATTCATTAAATTTTGTAAAAATTAATTTAAAATATATAAATGTCACTTTGAAATAAATGTATGTGAACATGTCATTTTGTGCGACGTTTCTTTTTCGGTTCAGTATAAAAAGGCAGGCCCAAACCAGGATCACTTTAAGTGTGAAAAAAATGCAGGCCCGTGTCAATCAGTATTTTTTTTTTTTTTTTTGGTTTAAATCAAAATAAAAAAAATTAGGCTGTGATACCAGTCGTAAAAAAATCCAGAACAAAATTAGGCAGGGTCAAACATTTCATTCTAGCTCCCCCCTTTTCTCATAAAAATCGAAAGGTTGCTCCCACAGTTCCCAATTTTTAGAGAGGTCGATTATTGTACACGATTTCACATCTCTTGGTTTATACATTAAGAATATTACATGTATGTGTCACGGATATTTGGTAACAAACAAATAAATTTAAGGTTCACCATAACAAATGGACAAATATGGCTATGTTTACACGTAAAAAATCACTCTGAGCACAGACTTACTATGCAGTTGAAAACATTTTAAGGCCTGGCATCTGCTAGATATATAAAAGTTAAATATATTTTGTGTTTCAGACAGATAAGTTATGAGTTGTATTTTGATGGGTATTTTTTTTTCAACATTGCAGAAGAGGATAAAATAAGCAACACCGGAGTTATTTTTGACACTGTCCACTCAGTTAAACTATTTAAACCCCCTATTAATGTTGTTTTTAAGAAATCTATCGTCCTTCTATTTTCGGTATCAATCAATACAATACAATTGAATTGTTACATGAGAGGGGAAATCTGGAAGATATTACACAACTTAGTTTATTTTCACACCTTCTGCAGTTACGAAAAAAAAATGCCCATCAAAATCCCCAAAAAAGATTTTATCTTTCTGAAACATAAAATGCTTTTAACGCTAGGCCTTAGAATTGTTTTCAACTGCACAAGTAGGTCTGTGCTAAGAGTAATTTTTTAGGTGTAAACATAGCCATATTTGTCCATTTATTATGATGAACCTTAATTTTAGACCCCCCCCCCCCCCCAAAAAAAAAAAAAAAAAAAAAAATAAAAAAATAATTTCAACTGAACGAAAATTGAAAAAGTAATAAGTCACAATTTAGTTGAGATCAAATTTACATTCGAAAAACTACCCTACCCGTTTATTTCACTCAACATACTAGGGGAGATAATAAATGTATTACCTGCAACACTTTTGCTTGTGCGGCTCGAACTATTGTTAGACCGACAAAATCTTCGTACTTCGTCATATAACTGTCCAATATTCCTTTAAACTTCCTGATCTGACTGCCTGACTGTTTTCCAGACAAATAACGCCTAGAATAGTAAAAAATTGCCCGAAAACGATATCCACACATGTGTGTCAGTTTTGTCATTGTTATCTAAGGGAGGTAAATCGAATTGCTTTCGTAACTTTCAATACAACCAGGAAATAAATTTAACGTTATATATCAGTATGTTGGAAGAATTTATTAAATAATACCAGCTCAATCGACTTTGCTCCTATCACGTATATCGATATAAGCGTGATATTTATACTTACAAAATAAATAAACATATATGTATTCTATGCAGCATATATTTATCATTTACATGATTACATGATAAAAACATTTGCACATCTTTTGTGCATCAAAATTGGTATCAAAAGAATTTAAACCAAACATTTCCCGATTGAAACAGGTCCTACTTTTCTTACGCGCAAATAGATCCTTGGTTTTTATTTCTCCTGTTCCTGGTCAACACCCCCCCCCCCCCCCCCCCAATAGAAATCACAAGCTAATATACAAAAGTATACCAATTACTACTATGCAAAATAAGGAAACTATTTATAGACTGCTATCAGGTCAGCAGTTGCCCTATAAACTGACGATACGTGACAGTCGGCCACAAATATTACAAAAAACAAGACATTGCTTTTAGCAACAATAAAAGTGCATGACTTTGTTAATACATACAAAAATGCAATGACGTGCACTTTTCGAAATGTTCTAACTTAAATATCGATCATGTATAAATATAATATAAATAATATTTTATTAGCACAAACTCATCAACAATAAATGGTTAAGGCTCATGGCGTATTAATTACATAATAAGTGTTGTAAACAATGACTATATTAATATGTAATATTATAAACAATGACTATGAATTAAAGACATATCGACAGTTCTATAGAGTTTGCTCAGCTTTACGCAGGTTCAAACTGTCTGAAATAAAAGAGGAAGTCAATCTTAGACATGTTAGAATTGTATATGAATTGTTATTTAATAAAAACTTTATATTATTTTCACTTTTTTCAAATTTTGTAGGATCATCGATTATATTTGAAACTTTTTGGTAAAATATGACCCTTTTAGTTGAGTATTTTTCACAATGTAAGAGAAAATGTTTTTCATTTTCAATTTGACCAGAATTACATACAGAGCAGTATCTCTCATTTCTGGGAATATTTAGATGTCTCCCTCTTTCAATCATCAGTGTATGAGCACTTATACGGATCTTACATATTGCAGCTAGCTCTGTCACTTCTGTTTCTTAAAATATCAACATAGGGGGGTCTTCGACCCATTATGTAGACGCTCTTGAAAAAGTCTAACTATATTTGCATTTTGAACTTGCAAACATTGGTCATTAATTCTTTGTTTAATGGAATTTAAATTACCTTTAACATACTTAAAGTTATTAATGATATACGACATTCCAAGTCCATTTAAAAGACTCTTTTTCTTTATGACCCAAGGGTTTGAATCTACAGATTTAGTGAATATATCATATACCAAAGAATTCTCCGTAGAAACTATATGGTTAAGGAAATTGAATATTGAATATAATATTCTATTTTTCAAGGGAATTCTATTAAGTTCGGCTCGACATCCATCATTAGATGCCTTACAATGAACCCCTAATATATCTTTGATAAATTTAACATGTACAATAAAATGACCTTTGCACAGTGTTACATGAGCATATATATTATAATTTTTCAAAAAGATTTGTAAAACCTACAATACTACAGGAAGATCCTTAAATTCGTATTATCAAAATAGAAATCGCTAGTCGAAGCCAAATTTTATTGTTTGTATTAACACGTATTTTTACTATTTTCAGTTTTTATTGTCATGGCTTAATAGACTGTTGCTAAAGTAACATGCACCTTTGGCATGGATTTACTTGGTTACATCCCCCTTTTTCCCCTGCTGCCTCTCTTTTCTCTGCAACACCCTGACACCCATTGTCAATTTTTTTTTATGCAGTATTCAAACCCCCTTATCCCCTCGGCCTCCAATTTTGACAATGTATGTGTTGCAGAGAAATGGGGAGACAGAGGAAAAGGGATGGATGTAAATGCTCCAAATCGATGCCCCTTTGCCTATGGCTTAAATTAAAAAAAATATTTAAGATTTCACTTTTCCTTATATAGATGACGTGTTGTCGTTAAATAACATCAGATTCCAAGACTTTCTACATCTCATCTACCCCAGTGAGCTTGAAATTAAGGATACTACAGATACACCAAAGTCCGCTTCATATTTGGATTTGTTTATTGAAATAGACAATGAGGGACATTTGAAGACAAAACTTTATGACAAACGTGATGACTTCAACTTTTCGATTGTTAACTTTCCCTTCTTGAGTAGCAATATACAAGCATCGCCTGCATATTGCGTCTACGTTTCTCAGATTATCCGATTTTCAAGAGCATGCGTGAGTTACCTTGACGACTTTCGACAAAAAGGATTACTGCTGTCACAAAAGCTTCCTAACCAGGGTTTTATCAGGGATAAGTTGATGTCATTACTTAGGAAATTTTACAGCCGTCATCACGAATTGATTAACCGTTACAGTGTTGCAATATCTAAGATGATGTTGGACCTGTTCCCACTGTCGTAAAATTTCATGTGCCTCCACCGATTAGTGACTTCCACTGGATTGACTTTGTTAAACTTCACGACGGGTGCCGTATACGGAGCAGGAACTGCTTACCCTTCCGGATAACCTAGGTTCACTCCTGGTGTTTATAGAAGTTCGTGTTGTTCATTGTTTTTTTAGTTTTCTGTGTTTATTTGTTGTGCTTGTGGTTGTTCGTTTGTTTTCCCGGGTTTGTCTGTCCAATGGATTACTTTTTTTATTGCTCCTTAGGTATATTTGTCCTTTTCAAAGGTTTTAAATAAACGTACGTTCATTTCGCTGCTCACAGTGAAATATTCGTAGCTTTTATATTTAAAATTTCATATTTGATTTATAGTTTTAAAAATGGTGTCAAAATGTAACTTTTGAAATATGAATTAGCTAAGTATCACATGTTAATGGTGTATTTGCATGGGTAGGTTACAAAGATATGTTTTGTTGATTTAATTGTGTTTTTTAAATGACATAGTTAAAGATTTACTAATTGCTTTCGAAGAACTCTTTTCATTTAATATCTACACAACTGATTGCATTAATTCCCATTCAAACAGATAGATTTCAATAGAAATTTGATAATTTTCTTAAGATTTTTTAAAAGAAAACCTGTTTTATAATAATACCCAGGAAGCTTATTATGAACTAATGACAGTCAAACTAATTTACCTGAGAAATGTTTAAAAATCCAGATGTTAGTGTAAATAATACAATTTTTAATACAAAATATCTTTTGGATTTAGTTTACGGATGAGCGAAAATGGTCATTTTAAAAAAAGTACGACAGCTGGTTGTAAAAAAATAAAGAAAAAATGTGTGGTTGTATATGCAAAGTATTACTTGGGATAAATTTTGTTTTTCTACTTGTGATATTGGATAAACCAGCCAACGGTCAACTTCCAATTACTGTGAACCAAAATGGGTACGAAGGCGTTACAATAGCTATAAGCAGTAAAATTGAAGAAAGCGCATTGTTAGTACAGAAAGTCAAGGTAGGCTGAGATAAACACAACACTTAGCTTAATTTTTTATGCTTATATTTTAGATGTTACACCCAAGGTACTTTTTAGTTTATTTAAAATTTTATGCACATGTTTTTTTCTGTATAATACTCAATTTTGTAACATTAGTATCTTTTGTAAGAATTAAAATTTAAATTAATACAATTAAGCACTTACAGGAATTTCTAAGGCGTTTGTTTTAAGCATTTGTTAAAGATGCATGGCGACGAGAGGCTTAATTGCGAGTGACAGTAAAAAAATACAAAATTTGTCATAGTTTTGAACAAATTTCCTTTTTCTATTGCACTTTAATAAATCCAATTCGATGTTCTTAACCCTTTTATTGACCTCTTAACCTGGGTTGAAAATTTTAAACAAGAGACGTTCAGTTTAAACTTATTTATTAATAGTGGATTGGTAAACATGTTATACCAACTTATGCTAATCCCTCTCCACTTGGCGGGTGCTGGAGCGTCTCCTGTGGCGTTTTTATGGCCTTCTCTTTTTCGACATTTTGTACAATGGAATGCTTGTATGTCTGACACAATTGTTTGAAGGACAGGTTAAATTTTATGAATTAGCAACATTTTTTGTTATACAATAGAATGGGGCATCACATTTTCTTCTTTTAATTTGTATAACCATAGATTGCAACTTTTTTTATAGTTCATTTAAGTTTTGCACCCTTATGCCTTGATAAATTTTGACCTGTCCCTTGTATAGATACATTGTATATGTATTTGCCTGACCGGGTCACTAATACAAATCTTTTATACCAATTTTGATGTACAAGATGTGCACATTTTGTCGATTTATTTGATCATTTCTGAAGTTATTAACTGGGTATACGGGGGGGGGGGGGGGGGGGGGGCAAGTAGACATACTAACAATTGTCCTGAGATAAATACGAGAACATTAGGTTGTTAGGAAGGAACAATAAATTCATTATTCGACAAAACATTCCACCAGTAAGTAAGTGTAATTAAAATTATTTGATACCAAGATTGACGCACAAGTTGTGCACATTTCGTGGATTTACGACTCATCAGTTGTGCTCAAGGCCTGAAATGTTGAAAACCAAAACAATAATCAAAAAGGTTGAAGAGCAAATTCAAAAATACCAAAATGACAAAAAGGGGTAAAGCCAAACCCATGAAAGACAGAGCTATGTAAATCTTTAATAAAACCACTAAACTTTGACTTTTTGTGGTCTTTTCATAATTTTTTTCATAGTTCAAAAATTCAGAAATATCAACTGTTGTAGTAGCCTATAACAATATATTGCAAGCTATTTACATGTATTTTATTCGTACTGTTTTTAACATTAGATTTCTGTGTGACATAATGTAAATAAAACGTATCACAAAATACCGAAATAAATTTGATGCACTGTATGTAAATAATGGAATGAGTAGTATATTTTATACAAATGGCATGTATTATATTTATTAACCACATACTTATACTGTTGTCTCATTGATTTCTTTATATGAATACCCACTTGGGGATATATTATGTTTATAAGTTGGATAAATAAGACACGAGTTTAATAAATATAACACATGCCATTTGTATAATATGTATACCGTCATTCCATCAATTTACAGTACGTTAAGCAGCAATCTATGTTAAAAAGTACGACTAAAATTTGATTAATTATTTTGCACTATATTGTAATATGTACTATAGTATTATTGCGTAAGGTTTTCCATAATGGCTTAGTTATTGGTCCGATGCAAGCCATATTGGACTGAGGCGAAGCTGAAATCCAATATAGCTAGCCAAAGACCAATAACTAAGCCAATATGGAAAACCTTGCGCAATTACACCTTTATTGACAAACCCGTCCAATATTGACTAGTCCAATACGGCATATTGGACCGGTATGTGTCGTATTGGCGTTCTTTGACATTTTGTATTGTATTGACAGGTTTTATCATATTTAGGCTTATATTCTATTGTTAGTCAATAAAATGTAATATACTATTACTTTCCACCTTAGGATTGGATGATTGCAGCATCTAGAGTGTTATATAAAGCAACAAAATATCAACTTTACTTCAAAGATGTTACTATTTTATTACCAAAGACATGGTCCGCTAAAAGCGACTACCGAAAGATCGCGGGTTCAAAATTCACTAGAGCCCATGTTCGTATCGACGAAGAAAATCCTGTAGTTGGAAAGACTCCGTATGTCTTCGGACAGACAGGATGTGGAATTCAAGGCCAATATATGCATTTAACAACATATTTGATGTTTGCAGGAGAACTTGCCAATTTTGGTGAAATTGGTATGATCGCCATCATTTATTTTCGTATTTCATTTGAATTCTTTTGAACCTCTGATATTAAAATTATTCTAGTAATTTTTTAATCGTATTTATTTTTATGAGAAATGTACACACATTTTTTCAATTTTTGTTTTTAATGTTTGGTTTGAGGAATAATTCACGATGGCTTCAAAATATCCTGATTTTAACACGGGTGGACCCTTTATTTTTTTAAACCTGATGTCTGTTTTGTTGGCCCTAATGAAAATATATTTCCTTTAGGGTGTATATCACAGAGTCCCTGGCTGAATTTTTGGGGCACTATGTCAGATTAAATTTTTCACAAAATCCACCCAACTGGAACCCATGAATTTACATAGGGATTTCCTGTAATTATTTCCCCTTGATGACCAATCCAAACAATGTATCATTACTCAGCTTAAACTAAGCCCTTTGCAATTTAAAATTTCTCTTTCTACATTGGAAATATGTCTAATTATCAGGAAAAACCCCTTTATCCTATGTTAAAAGATAACAATGCACACCATGTCCAAACTTTGGATACTGTTTTCGATAGAAATATCTTCGTGCTCCACGAATCTATTTTTAGAATAATGAGGAACCCTGAACCATATAGGTATTCAGACAAGAAATGTATACTGTGACGTCCTTATAAAGCTTGTCGGAAACTTTACTATGACGTTGCCAAACAGCCCATCTGACTTCTGTGAAGTTGGAATAGAAATATCCATATTTTACCACTTTATCCATTTTAGATTGGTATTCGAGCGACCGAGTTCGAGCTGTATATATAATAGATAAGGGACGGATGTCAGACATAAGTAGCTGTATCTTTTAGTTCAGTTTCAGGATTTTTGTCTCATTTGACACCTATCTTCTTTCATCTTTTAAATTGATAATAATGGTAGGGTTATAACGTTTTAGTTCTGAGTAAGGCTAATTACGTATAGTAATGTCTCCAGTCTGAGCCATGCAGTAATGCTTTTGTAATTTAAGAAATTCAATAAAGCCAGACAAGACTGTATCCAATCTATGTCACTCAGTTAAACTGAATGATATTCCCCCGTCTTAGTGCAAAACAATATACTAAGATCAGTAAAGTTTCTAATAACTTGTTTTGACTGCATTGCAACGTTAGTTGAACGAAATAAATAAATAAAATATAATTGAGAAATAATTAACGGTGGCTTCAAAATATCCTGATTTTACCACGGGCAGACCATTTATGCCAAATATTTTGCCACGAACGAAAGGCAAAATATTGGCATAAATGGCCTACCCGTGGTAAAATTACGATATTTTCAAGCCACCGTGAATTATTTCCATTCTAATAGGACAGTTTCTACGATATTTTGAAACGCCGCAACGTACATATAGGTATTCAGTCACGAAGACGCCATTACACAACGCAAGTTATACCATGATGTCGTTAAAGCTTGTGGGAAACTTTACTATGACGTTGCCAAACAAGCGGTCTGGCGTCTGTGACGTAAGAACCAATATATCCATGTTCTACCACAAATAGCCCGAAAGCGTTTAAAGCAGGTCATATTAGAATGATATTTCACAATTCACAATAACTCATAATTATAGTGAATTTTACATAAAAACTATATGTACCCTCTATCCTTCTTTTGAATAATAAAAAAAAAAACTTTTTTTAAGGTGATGTGTTTGTACATGAATGGGGACATTTAAGATGGGGTCTGTTTGATGAGTATGCATCTATCGAAGAAGCCAGTCTTGAGTCACCACCGTCCTTTTATCTTGATGATGAAACATGGAAACCGGTCAGGTCAGTTTTTGTCAAATGTGCATTAATATTATTCAATTTGACTTTTCGTTCATAAATCATGTAAATAGAACATATTTCCTTGAAAGCCAAGTGCTTTCGGCCCTTTCTCCTTATTACGAACCTTGATTGCCAACATATGCCATATTTGTTTGTAAACTTGGAAACTATATGTAACCACAGGCGCTTGGGGCATATGTGTCACTCCTATACTCTTATAAGACTCATTTAACGTATCCTAGATACGATTCGTCCTATCTTATGTCAATATGTGCCACCCATATACTCTTTTAAGACACTGCGGGTTTTAAGAGTGTAGGGGTGGCACATATCGACACAAGATAAAACGAATCTTAGCAAGAATACTTTAAATGAATGAAAATAAAAACAGAATAAGTAAAAACAAAAACATTATGAAAAATGAAAAAGATGGGAATAGGGGAGGGGGTGCCTTATCCATGCTCTATGAACCCTGTGTATGTGGCTGGTGTTAGTCTTCAGCCATCTTTAACAATAACACATCTCAGAGAAAAGACCCTGTGTACTCCTTTTTGGCGACAAGTAGAGAACAATGATAAAGTTTGAGCTGTAAAAGTTGCAATTTGTTTTAATTATTTGACTTCTTCTTAATATGAAAAGTTTTATGCACTTACAAAATACATATAATTGTGTAGCTTGTTAATTATTGTCAAACACTGCAATTACTTGCGTAAAAAACACTGCGTAGAAGCAGCTTGTTAATTATTGTCAAACACTGCAATTACTGCATGCATTATAAACACATTGTATACCTTCATTATAAATTATTTTTATTAACCCTTCTAAGAAGTATGTTTTAATTTGAATTCTAAGAAATTCTAATAAAAATTCTCGTTTTAATTTTTTTTGTTAAATTTTTTCCACCTGAAGTATTCTAATATACAAAAGAAACTGACTAACAAAATACATTTTGAGAAATACAATAAGCACTTGGAATATACTTTTCTTTAAAAATTACAGGAAGTAGTGAGGTTAAGTTTATATGTTATATTTCCAAGTTTTTTAATTAAAATTTTGAAATATTTTCCCGTTTTGTAAATTTGAAATTTTATTTGAAATTTGTTCATTCCTGGTTTTTATAGGTGTTTGTGTTGTTCATCGTTTTTTTTAGTTTTCGGTGTTTATTTGTTGTGCTTGTGGTTGTTCGTCTGTCCTCCCGGGTTTGTCTGTATAATGGATTGTGTTTTTGGTTGCTCCTTAGGTATATTTGTCCTCTTTATAGATCGTACTAGCAATGCTGGGTAGATTTTTTAAATTATCCTCTAACTATATGACTATTCTGTTCATCGAATATTTGTTTTCTTGCAGATGCACGGAGGATGTCAAAGGAAGTAATGTGAACAAAAATACAGGTGCTCCATGTTCCTTGACATCAGATGGGATACCCGAAAAAGACTGTATCTTCCTAGCTGATAAGGACTCAACAGCAACAGCTTCACTAATGGGGCATCAGAATGTTTTGAAAGTATATAATCTAATTTTACTAAATATTTTTATAAACTCTGTTTTTAGTTAATATTTTAAGTTGCATTTTTTTAGAATATAAATATAGTTTTTTCATGCACAGGAAATATCTTCTCAGAAAAGTTGGTTTTCAAACCTAATTAGATCTTATATTCAGATTGTATTATTTTGGACAAAAAAATAAAAATAACTTTTCGCTCAACATGAAAACAGCTGTACTATTAATTTCAAATGAAGGTGATGAAAGTATGAAAAAAATTGAAACCTAGTCGAGGGAATGATAAAAAAAAAAATGCTTCAAATTCACTACAAATCTCATATATAATCGAAATACAGTCTTATACATTGAAGTCGAAATTTCGGGTAATTAACTCAAACAAATTCTTTGGACTATCAGCAATAAAATTTATGTAAAATCTTGAAGTCTCGAATTTCTGGGGAGGTCGAAAGAAATTGGCCGGTCCTTGTAGGTTTGACATAGCGAAACATGTCGATAAGTCGATTACTCACTTTGTTGTGTTGGATTTTCTTACAGATGGAAGAATTTTGTGATGCGGATGACCCCAATACAAACTCGAAGGTGCGCCACAATAGCAAAGCCCCAAATAACCAGAATATAAGATGCAACTCAAAAAGTGCGTGGCAGGTCATGAGGGAACATTCTGATTTTAAAAGTAATATTTTTTTTATGATTTATTCTTTTTATTTCATTTATAAACTCCTGCTCATCTCTCGCGTGCATAGAATTAATAATTTTAAATATTCTCATTGTGATGTTTTATCTAAAAAAAAATCCAATAATGTAATTCGCTGTAATATTATTTCCTTGCTGCGAATTTTAAATTCTAATCAATTAAATAACAGCATAGCTGCAAATTACGTGTTTAAATGCAAAATTTCAAAATGGAATAATACATAGTCATTATTAATTCGTAGCAGATTTTATAACTATAATTGTATGAATCTAAAAGGGGTAATATACACATATCAAACGGCCCCAAATTTTGAAATTAACCAACATATTGTAAAAATGTGACAATTTAACCAATAGTTATGAATCAGAGAGATAGGTGGGCGTGTTATATTATACATTTAATGACTGGTCATGAGGGGAACAGTCAATTTATTACTTTGAGGTGCAAACTATTACCCGAGGCAACGCCGAGGGTAATAGTTTATACCAAGGGGTAATACATTTAATGTTCCCCAAATGATCAATCAAAAAATGTGTTATTATATTGAATAAACAAAACCCAAACAAAAAAGTTTCATTAAAACCCGTTCAATATAACTTATATTTGTGCATTCAGAGTGACCGGTGAAATAGAACAAACAAGGACTTTTAGATGAATCAGTTAAAATGTTACACTTGATTTACATTTACTATAGGAAAAATACTGAAGTATAATAATACATTGTGACGGTCTGATTTCTAAAATTTCATTGTATCATAGCTTCTCAAAAATCTCTTCCACCGAGTCCATTTTCACTTTCCAGTTCAAAATGGACAGCATCCCACCCTAAGTATCCTCCCGTCAATTCAAAAAGTACAGAGGTCTTTGTACAACCTTGACACGGAGCATGTACCAAAGCCTCTTTCACCGTGCTAACTATACTAACTGACTGATGACCATTATAATAGGTCGTGTGCCTTTTCAGTTATTATAATATCTGATAAAAAACTAAAATTTTACACGTTAATACTAGAGGGTGAGAAATGTGATTTTGGAACAAGACAGGTTTTTTTAATATACATTTGAAAACAAGGGTACACGGACCTTATTTCTTTCCCAGGGGCGGGAGGGGAGTACTCCCCTTAATGATCTATACATAGGCCTGTTCCATAAAAAAATTACCCCCCCCACCACCACCACCAAAATAGTGCTTTTATTCAAAACACCCCCAAAAATAGTTGTCTAAATATATTACCCCAAAAATATATAAAAAAAACTTTCTCCCTAAAGTTTTGGCACCCCCCCCCCAAAAAAAAATTAAATAATTTCCCGACCCCCAAAAAATAACTCATCAATATTTAACCGCTCCAAAAATAGTTTGAAAATCTCAGAACCCCCCAAAATAGCAAAATTAAGAAAATTGAACCCCAAAATAGAGTACGAGCCTACGTACAGGAAAATGTTCAAAGTACAGCCACCTCCACCCCCCCCCCCCCCCCCACCCCCCTCCCCGGGGGATTTCTTTCAACACGAAGATGATTATAATGGAAAGTAGAAAAACAACTGCTAAAAGACAGAGAAAGGATTAAACATTATAAGAAAAAAAAGTCACTGTGACCTTAATTTGAAGAACAGCAATAAAAGCGCTTAAACTTTTGTGTAGAGACTTAATACCTACAGCACAAGTAAGATGAATATTTTATGTTCCGTCACTTTTTACCAAAAATGAATTTAAAACCTTTGTTTGTCTCGCCTGATAATTATGACACAACAGTAAAGACCTAGTAACCAGGATGTTGAATGATTAAGATTTCTTTTGCTTTAAATAATAGTTGTATAACTTCCGACAGGTAGCACACCAGGTTCACCAAACTTAGACACAACTCCGACGTTTACAATTGAAATTGAGACAAACCAAAGAATCTGTCTCTGTTTGGATGTGTCCGGAAGCATGGATGTAAGTTTTTGGAATTACATAAAATATAGTTTATTATGTTTTCTTTTTCAAATAATGATTTTTCTATTGATATTATTATTATTATTATTATTATTACTTTACAAGTACTGAGATCGTGTGTGGATTTCAAACAGATGCCACGTTTGTTTAGATAATGTTGTTTGGTCCTTACATTTCATGTTGGTTAAAAGATGGTATTTTAGTTTAGAAGATTATAATCTGATTTCTGATTTCCAAAATCAGAACTTGTATATCTTCAACATAAAATAAATTTATTTATATCCTGTATCCATATCTGCCAAATGTGTTCTGTCATTTTCAGTCAAAATGCATTTTTATAAACATTTTTTGTTATAGTTACAGAGTAGAATTACAAAGATGCGAGCAGCATCCTCAAATTTTCTTCTGAGCATAGTTTCCAACGGAACATCTGTTGGTATAGTAACATTTAATACAGATGGCAGTATTGCTAATCCAATGTTAACTATAGCCAGCCAGTCAGACAGGGACCAGTTAGTATCCAGTTTACCTTCATCTGTGGGTGGAGGAACATCTATTGGTGCAGGCGTAGAAACGTGTATCAGAGTAAGAAAGATCAAGTCTATCTGGCGCATTTTAATGTACACTCTTTCATGCTAAAGTCATGCCCGCATAATATTTGGTGTTAAAATCATAATTTTCCACATACAATCAAGAAGTGCAGTAGTAGGAAATAGCTATTTAACAAAACTCTACTTTTAACAAGATAAGACATAAGATAAGACTTCAGCTATGTATTAATCTTAATTTTTACCTGTTAGAAAATAGGAAAATATTAAGATAAAGATAGTTTTCGAATATAAAAAATAACAACAATTTCGTCCAATTACAGAACAGATAATTGAAAACGTCACACTGTTACCTGTTAACATAAGTCAAGCGTCTTTAAGGTTAACGTACAAAAGTTGAACCCATACGGACTCCATCGGAAAAACTGATACCATGCTTTTCTTTTTGTAAAACAAGCAGCACGTTAGAATTCACAAAGAAAAAAATCGTATCCGTACTTTTTTCAGTCAGCATAATTGGAATTCTTGCGAAAACTTACAGCTGTCAAAGTTGTTAGATTTGTGAAGTTGACATTTTCGTTTAATAGAGCAACAGTACAAGACCAGCAGCTATGAGAGCCTTAGCTAGTTTCACAGTTAAAGCGAGGACATTCTAATCCTGCTATCTAAATTATGTACCGTCCAATTTTTGCAGTTCTAGCAAGCGGTTACGTTTTGATGGTAATCACACAGAATTGGATATTATGGTATTTTTATACACCAAAATGTCAGATAACGGGGCGAGAGGGTTGGGTACCCATAAAACCGGTTTAACCCCACCACTGTTCATTGTCTGTACCAAGTCAGTCTGTCCTGACTCTCTGTTGTGTTTTAATTTGTGTGTTTTGTGTTGTTTATTTTCCGGAGTTCTGTCTTTTGGATGGCCTTGACTGATTTGAGTGTGATTGTGGACCTTTCATGTTATCCAGTTTTGTTCATCATAAACGAATGCATACAAACATTAAAGTACGCTTTGTTTAAAAATCTGTATGTTTTTAACGTTAATCAATGCAACTATTGCATGATTATAGGCGATACGTTAGTAAAAAATATATACATATGTATATAATAAAATCGAAAAAGTAATAGAAGCAGTATTATGAAATATTTGAAATAAGATTTTACGGCATTTGTATTTACTGTTTATTCTTTTAGTAATACTTGTACCCTTGTTATATTGCATTCTCACGGGTTTACCTTGCTTTTTGATTTCGGTCCTATAGACTCTTCCGAATAACCTAAATGTACTTTGACGTGGTGTCATCGAGAAAGGTTGACGTATCAATGAATACTAGCGTTTAGAATAGATTGATCTGAATGCTTAAGGATGATCGCTGGTCTAATAGGAAATAAATAGGATTTGAAATAGGTGTTTTAGTTTGAGAGAACATATGAATAGTAAACAAATAAGCAAGAAAAAATATAGGTTCATGTGCTCATTTTAGAGCTATAAGGCCTTGAAAATTTGCAGGAAATCGGTTTTCTCTGGATTTTTCATTGTCTTTGCATTGACAACTTCAGTCTCTCAAAAATATATGACAAAACAAAAAGGATTTCATAAAATTTTGTCAAATACCATTTTAAGGTATATATGATTGAATTATAAAAGAAAAAGTGGGGGTTCATGGGCAAAAAATTTAATGTTTAAGAAATGGATAAAACCCGAGGATTCCGAAAATCTGACAAAGAGACCAAAACATGACCAGCGAGCATCCTTAAGTTTGTTATTATTCATAGGTTTTGAATTCAACCAGTGAAAGTCTTGAAGGAAGCATGATATATATAGTAACAGACGGAGAAGAAACAAATGCTCCTTACATAGCCGATGTTCAGCCTACGGTCATTTCGGAAGGAATAATTGTTAATACACTAGCTCTGGGAACACTGTCGGACATGAAATTAGGTAGCATTTCACGTGCATCGGGTGGAAAAAGCTTCTTTTATTCAGAGAACGAGGACTCTACTGTATTACTTGATGCATTTACGTCCATTACAACAAATTACGATGACGAATATATACAGGTAAGCAGTCAGCGAACTATCTTTTCTTTTGTTTTGTTAAATCATTCTTAGTGCAGATCTTATTGGATTAATTACTGTGACGACTGATTTTTAGTGTTTTATGTGTGGCTTGTTCTGTACAACAAATATTCGTGAACCTTGTAATTTTAGAATTGGATAATGCTTTACGTTTTATATAGGTATAAATTCAATATACTGACAAGTCGTGAATTGGAAGACAAATAAAGAAAGTGTTGTCATAAGAAAAATACATATGTGATGGTGATAACGACGAATTATAGCTTCTTTAATTGTACAACTGTATTTTGTTATTTTGAGAAATAGAACATTTTACCTAATATTAAGGCCAACCAAAAATAAAGTTTAATCTCGTAAAATAAAAGAGCTTGTTCTACGAAAATCTTTCAGCTCTACAGCAATAGTATTTCGGTATCTCCAAATCAACAATTTGTACAGTCTATTACCATTGACGAAACAATTGGTAGAGAGACTCTGTTCCAAGTAACAGCAAGGGATGATAGCGATATAGAGATTACTGTGACAGGACCAGATCAAACTGTTTTCCAACAAACAAGTTCTACATTAGGAGTGACAACATTGAAACTCTCTGGAACAGCAAAGGTAATGAAATTTGGATTTTGAAATGAATACGTAGTAGCCTTTCTACTTTAAAAAATGAAACTTTATTTATAAGTACATGAAAACATTTTTCTTATTGTTTCAAGTGTAAATATTCATAATTATTTTAAAAATACCTTATATCATTGTTACTAAAATGGTGAAAAATGGTCACAAAATATTGCCAAATTCTTTGTATCTGTGATCAAAATAGTTTAAAGTTGCTAAAAATTAAATTGCTAGACTGAAATTTCCTTACGCTCCTCTATACCTCCTGCCTTATTTAAGTCAGATGTTGTTCTGGGGTTACGTCGCCTTGTCCATAGACAAATCAAATATGCACGAAAAATCACAAAATTGGCAATTTTAGGGTAAATTAAAAAAACGTGTTGACTTTGATGGGCTCAATATATCTTGTTAAAATTTGAAACACACTTTGTTAAGATAAGTATCTTTTAATGGGCAACTGCTAATCAATGCTAAATATATAGCTTCAACTCCTATTTTGTATTTTAAGTTAATGAAGTTTACCCTTGACTTAATGAAAAACGTCCAGTAAAATCCTATACGTACATGTAGGAAGCCCAACCTTCACGAATGCACATGTGAGCAAAAAGTTTAAAAAGCCGATATATTAAGTTTTCAGATTTAAAGAAAGTGCATATATCTGTACACTGCAGCGAAAATCTAAGTATTATAGAACACAGAAGATATTCTGAAGGAAAGATAATTATATGAAAAAATGGGACACATTTTAACATACCAAATAAACTTTATTATAATATTTTGATTATGTTTTTATTGTTCATGAAAGTTTATTTAGTAATTATCTCAAGATGGTTGTGGATGGCTGAATATTCATAAAATATGTTTGGGGATGGTTGGATATTTGTATATAGCTTCTTACATTGATACGATTGGATTATCGGACTTCAATGGAAATAGTTATAATTCTGTAATTTAACTATCGAGATTGGAGAAATGCGATAATCCATGAGTATCTCTTAATTTTCAAAAGGCTTTGAAAACTGGTCAACGTCATCATTTCGCGTCACTATGCTCACCAGTATGTATTCGGTGGCCGAGTGGTCTAGGTAGTTCGTTATGACTACTAATGATCACTAGCCTGACAACACTGCGGTTGTGAGTTCGAATCTCACTTGTGGCGTGGCGTGTTCAACTACCACCTTAATTGACAAGGATTTCCAATTTTCCTACCGAAGGTCGTTGGTTCCCTTCGGGTACTCCGGCTTCCTCCACCAATAAAAACTGGCCGCCGCGAAATAGACAAATGTGCTGAAAACGACGTTAAACCCCAACTAAACAAACATTTGGCCACAGTCTGTATGTGTCAATCATAAGTCAAAACTCTGTATTTTGAGACTATCACTTGTCTACGTACTGTAGTACTTTTATTGTATCGTGTGGATTATTGTGTTTATTTCAGATTTGTGATTTCTTAGGTTGTATATTTTACATGATAATTACCGGGGCCATTGTTTTTAGAAATGTAATTACATATGTATCTACATGTATGACTAACAAACAATTCTAAACGTTTTTGCTTAACAAAATATAGAAGAAAAAAGTTTTTTAAATCTGTAATATAATATATATACATGTTATTTCGATAACTACTGTCGAATAGTGTAAATCGCAGTTTGAATGCGTCCAGGGAATAGCACAACACGTCTTTTAATGTTTTAGATGGGTACTTATGTCATATCCGTGTCTAGTTCGACCGATACAGCTGTAATTCCTGCAGTCCTAAGCATACAGTCTAAGTCAAGAGTTGTAGGAGCAGCCGCCATTACAGGCACTGTCTGGTTGTCAGATGATACTCACGTATACGGCTCAGAATCTTACACAGTAATATATGTGGCAGTTATGAAAGGAATGGCTCCAATTTTAAAATGTAACGTGAGTGTGGTTGTAGAAAGCTACCTGTCTTCAAAAATACAACTATACGATAACGGCGTAGGTATGTTGTACAATGTTTGTTTTTATACAGTCAATATATTTTTCTACTTACTGGTTGTTTTCAGAGTATACAATCAGTTGGAGAAAGGTTTGATAGCCCATGTTATCAGTTTTGCTGAGTGGTCGATGATATTCCCCTTCTATTTTCTCGATGTTTTTCAAAGATGACGTTACAAACAAGCTACCGATACGTCTGCAATATTCTGTGCGTAATACATATGGTTTTTTTAAAGAACCTAAAGCAGGAAAAGAAGTCAAGCTTGTCAATGGGATACTCGGGGAGTCCAACAACGATTTGGTTTCCAAATGTAGCTTATTGATATTTTGCGTGACTTGGTCATATGAAAGAGATGAGAGAGACGATGGGGGTGCTTCGCGAACTATATATCATTGAGGCTAATTTAAAATTCAGTTGTATATTGACGAAATGTGAACATCGCGTGCAGCAAAACTGGTATCAAAGAATTTATCAAAACTGTTTAAAGAAGCAGAGCAATAGAATGTTACTTCGGGAGGAGTTGATTATCGTAATTCTACAGTCTCCATAGTTAAACATAATAATTTCGACCCCTTGCTATGGGGACTAGAAATACAATGCTTTGCTGCATGCAAACTAAGATTTTATATTTCTCTGTGAGATCTGTGATTGTGCCAGATGTATGTAGTAATGTATTGTCAGAACCATAGATAGCTTCGACATAAATCACAGGTAAGTACTTACCGGTATCATTGCGATAAGGAATGTGCTTTAACGAGGTCTTTCTTTAGCCAATGCCAAACCATATCACTCATGTTGGATTTTGAAGACATGTCTTTATCGCTCTTGTATTTCATTTGATTGTTTTCTTATTGCAGGTTCAGATGTAAGGGAAAATGATGGTATATACTCAGCATACATTTTATCGCCAGTTTTCAAAGAAAATGGTCGCCATACTTTTAAAGTAACAATTCAGAATTTGGACAACAGAGCTGAAACTTTGACCTCTCAACAACAAAGTGATTCATCTACTTTTTATTTGGGTGTGTACTTAAATCAAATTTGAAATCTAAATCTATACTACTAAAATTAATGGCTCGATTTCTTTGGGCCGTCATTACGTAAGAACTACTGCCCATGACTCATGTTTATTTTATACTATATCTCGAAAACCATTGTAGATATAAACAAAATGTCAATAGACACAATTCAAATAAGAATATGAATGATTAAGGATGATTGTATTGTCTTAAAATTTCACATGTTTAGATCGATTCGTTTCTTCAAATGCTGGAATAATCGATAAGTTAACACAATCCGAACCAATTGCACAAGTTTCCATGTTTCGTCATCCACTTCCGTTCTAGGGATAAATGTTCAGCTATAAGGTGCCTAAAGGTAACTAGACATATTGCCAATATGCGCAGTAATTACACCGCAGACGATACTATTAATAAACAACTCTAACTTCTAAATATTGAGAGGGCGGGTGGTTTTGACATGTTTTAAATAAACAATGAGAAGATAAGACAATGACATATAGATAATAGTTACGACACGGTAGTGCGAAAGCGGTTGGAAAAGCATTATAAATTTCTTTAATGAGCGAATGTTTTCTACATCAAATGCATAAGACATTTCCTGTGTTGTTCAATTTTTACATACGTAATTGTATATCACAAACACCCATTTAAGTTCAACTGGTCAACTTTTCTCCGTGTCAGAGAATGAGAACTCTTAACTTTTGATGTTTAATTTCCTTAATTTCTCCAAAACACATATTTGCAGTGTATTTTTTATCATGATTCTAAATAGAAATTAAAACAATCGTATGGAAATTCTGAAAATTATAAAAATGTATTTCTTACAATAAAAAGGTTTAGCAGCCCATTATTGTGTGGAAATTTCAAAATACAAGTGCAAAAAAATATATAAGAAAAATAGTTCATAGAATATTAAATACCGTCATAATTGTTTGGTTTATTCTTAATTAGATTTATCTACAGAACCTACCGGTAATTTCCAAAGGGTTCTAATTTCAAACGAATTACTAGTAACCAATTATAGTACAGACCAGTTGTTAGATACACTAAAGCCATCAAGAATTGTTTCTTTACGATTGAAGTCGGTGGAAGTGATGGAAG
The DNA here is from genome assembly GCA_028015205.1 of Mytilisepta virgata. Classification (NCBI taxonomy): domain Eukaryota; kingdom Metazoa; phylum Mollusca; class Bivalvia; order Mytilida; family Mytilidae; genus Mytilisepta; species Mytilisepta virgata. Next base: position 46,613,627 of record CM051519.1, read on the forward strand.
GTCAGATCAAAGCTATTCTTACATGGAGAGCTGTAGGAGACGATTTGGACATCGGAACTGGTAAGTTAATGGTCTAGAACAAAAATATATAGGATATAAAAACTAGAGGATTCCAGCAGACTGTAGCTCTCATCTGGATTCAATTTGCCAATCAATAGTTATAAAACCAGTGATTGAAAGGCAACTTGGTCGGGGATTGGGATCAATAGAGAAGATTAACTTTTTCTCTGTTATAGGTTTTTTTTAAGAAACATATTTATTACACATAATACAACAACAAATACTTCATTAAAGTCTCTCCTCTTACAATGTAAAAACATAGATAATTTTTTATATTGATCGTCTATTTGTAAATACCATATTGCTGATACCATTAAGTATCACAGAAGACTTTGTTAAGTGGTCATCTTAGTTGCCAGTCTTGGCCATAGAATAAATGTCATTACTGCCAAATGTTCGATTCCTTTTTGCTCAGTACGTTCAGGAAATTTTCTAAGTAGATCCTGGTACGTGGCCAGGGCTTCAGACAATACTGAAAGAGGACCATACCTTCTCAATCAAGTTCCAATTGCCTCTGTGGTTTCAAACAAGAAGGTTTAAAAGTGAATTGTATGGTCCGATTTTAAAGATAATCTGCTTTAATGGCCATCTTGGTTGGCATTTCATGTTATTAGACACATTTCTGAAACAACGCCACATAAAGAACACTGCTAAAACCTTGGTTTCAATTGAATTGGTGCAGTAGTTTCAGACAAGAAGATATTAAAATCAATTGTCTCGTAATGACCTAACCAAATGTATGTTAAACTAAGTTTGGCTGTAGTGGCCATCTTGGTTGAAAGTCCAAGTGACTGGACACAAGTGTCAAAAGGGACCACTTAAGGACCATGCCGCCATTTTTAGTTCTCCCCTGCTCAGTTGTTTCAGACGAGAATATTCTGGAGTGAATTTTCTAATAGGGTCTTTTGTTAATATAAGTTTTGCTTAGGTGGCCATCTTGGTTGACGGTCCGGGTTATCAGACATTTTTGAAAGATAAACTTCTATTGACCATTACTGCCAAGTTTGCTACCTATTGGCCCAGTGGTTTCAAATAAGCAGATTTTTAAATGAATTCTCACACATTTACTTATGTTTAGCTAAGTACGGCTGTGACGGCCATTTTAAATTACAGTTCGGGCTAAAGGACATATTTCTCAGAGAGGACAACCTAAGAACCATTGCTGCTACGTTTGGCTCTGATTGCCTCAGTGGTTTCAGATGAAGATTTTTTAATCACATTTCCCTTTTGCCCTAAGTTTGGTTCTGATTGGCTCATTCGGTTCGGTTCAGAAAACATTTTAAAACCAATTTTTTTTTAAACTAAGTTTGGATTGGTTGACTGTCTGAGCGATAAGACAGTTCTGAAAGAAAACCATGTAAGGACCATTGCTGACGAATGATTTCAAGTAGTTGTGTTTCTAAGGATTGAAGCGCAATTAGCATAATGTTAATCCTATAGGAAAAAATTAACCTCCCAACAGTTAACCTCCCAGAGTGAGGTTAACACCATGACGTCATTATATGCACTGTGATTAATAGATGGTAATTAAAACACTCGCCAAATGAAGCGTTTAACTGCAGCGTCATCATATGCATTGTTGCATAATTAATGAGTGGTAATATTTTATAGTAATATTACGTTCTACGGAATGTGATCGGGGAGGGGGAGGCAAAATTGAGGATATCTTATGATGTAATTAGACGCACCGCTGCATCAGTCATTGTACTCCACCCCGTGCATACCCTTCAATTGTTTAATTAGTATGAGTGTGTATTGGTTTATGTGTGATTCTCGTTTTCCATATGTAGATAAATCCTTGTTATTGATCGTTTGTCATAACCATCTATTTACCATAAGTGTGTGTGTGTGCAATATACACAGATAACAAAGACTTTACTATGTACAATATATTTAATATCTCCGTCAATATAAACAAACATGGGTCGGAGAGCCATCCGCATGCTGTCTTTACAAGTATTTAAATTATCCCTAATCATTATACATCTAGATAAGCATAAATTTATAGTTCATAAAACATTCTTTATAGGTTATTCACATCCCCAGCAGAGATCCATGCATTAAATTTCTTCGACCAGTTCAACCATTTCACGAATAATTGTTTATTACGACCCTTGCCTCTGGTCTTTAAGATCTCCTCCACTTTCCATAAGTCGTCGTTTCTAACATCCACTTTTTGCAATTCGGATTGATAGAATGTTCCTTTAATATCTTCGTCATGAAAATCTTTCAATCTGTATATTGGCAATCCACCACGTAATATTTTCTGTGAAATTTTGAATATTTCTCCGGTCCATTTTTCATCGTATTCTCTGGTAAATGGGTTTCTTATATATGTAAGTCTGACTTTATCTCCTACTTTAAAACGGAACGGTTTCGTAACCGTTTTGGTCTTGACTATTGACACTGTTTTCTTAGGCCAATATATTTTCCACCACAAATTTGTTTCTTTGCCTTTAGTTACCTTATCTGGAGACATCCCTATCGTTCTATGATATGTTTTGTTGTAGCTGTTTGCAAATTTCTGCAAGTCATCCACATACTCATAGGATTGCTTGTGTGTAAAATACCTCACGATCTTCGACTTAATTGTTTTATTCAATCTCTCAACATAGTTAGCCTTGATTTCTGTGTTTTGTGCGTAGAGATGTTGAATTCCTCTCTGTTTTAGGAGAGATTCTACCGATCGTGATCTAAATTCTTGACCTTTGTCGGTTCTTATTCTCCTAGGTGAACGTCCTTCTGCCAAAACATTTTGTAAAGCTCTCTTCACGGATTCACCTTTCTTATCTTTCAATGGTCTCAACCAAGCATATTTGGAGAAGATATCTATGACAACTAATATGTAGTTGTAGCCATCCTTATATTTTGCAAACTTGGTCATATCCATAAGATCGGCATCCCATTGATCGTCTATACCAGTTACGATGACTCTATTTCGTTTGAATGATCATCTTACAGGTCTCTGTAGGCTATATGGTTCTTGTCGTTGCAACCATTTTCTTATTTTATATTTACTTAAGACGAATTTCCCGTCTTTTCTGACAAATCTGTACAATTTATCTGGACCAGAAAAACTAGCGGGATTTGATGGATCGTAATAAATAGTTTTTAGGTATCGCTCCCAGGAAGCCATCTGAACTATTCGGTAAATTTACGTGAAATGATAAATTAACAATACAATTCAACCTTTTATGCCTCGTCATCACTCTCTTTGTCATCGTCATCACTCTCTTCGTCATCGTCATCACTCCCTTCGTCATCGTCATCACTCTCCTCCTCTTCCTCCTCATAACCATCATCATTATTTTCGACGACTTCGTCTAAGTAATTTTCGAGCATGTGTTTATATTTTCGAATGCCAATTTTAATGGCTTTTTTGTAGTCCATGCCTTCATCTATAAGTTCTTCTACCAACTTCATAATCTTAGAATGTAGTTTACCATCTCTAAGTTGGAGTTCATATTGAATAAACGTGCCATATCTGTACATCAGTTCATCCAAGTCTTCGAATTTTACTTTCCGTTCGGCTTTACGCTCGGCATCAGCTTGCTCCATTCCCTGCTTGACATATTTATCTACTTTTGTATTCCATAATTCTTCATTAGCCTCTCTGGCTTGTTCTGCTAATTTCGCAAACGCTATATCCTCGCCATCATTTATATCTAAACGAGACTTCTTACGTGGTATGATATCTTCATCATCTTCTCTCTTTCTTTTTAAATAATTATTTTCTGGGCAGCTCCTATTCATGTGTCTAGCCAAATCGTGTACACTCTCAAAAACAATTCCACAATCGTCACAGGAAGGCATACTTTCTCTATCAACTGGAAAATGAGTCTGTTCACTTTGAGGTATATCTTCTACCTGAGGAAGTTCAGATTCTTTGCTGTTTATTTCTCTTTCTTCTGGGAAATACGTCTGTTCACTTTGAAAGCTATCTTTAAACTGATGGATTTCATCTTCTTTACGACTCTTATACTCTTCAGTCATACCACCACCTCTCATATTCTTGTTTTCAAAAATATCAGTTTTTAATCTCTCCTCCTCTGGTGTATTCTGTTTCAAGTCGATGAATAGACTCCCATATGGTCGTTGTGTCCCCTCTTTGTACTTATTCATGAATTTCTTCGGATTATTAGGATACATCTGTCTAGCAAATATGGATGGCCCAACTTGATCACGTGGGTTTTTGAATAGGACTATATACTGGCTATTGATGCTCATGGTTCGACTCTCCTTTCCCTTCGAGAACGCATTTTGCAGTATACAAGTCACACTTAGGTTTCTGTGATGGCTACCCTCCACAAAGAGTTCACACACATCTTTACTGTTAGTAGCGTCTCTCATCAAGTCATCAAGGATAATTAAGCTCGGATATCGAGTATCAACGAAGGAGTCTTCGTTTAAGTCCTCAGGTATACCTTGTACAAATATAATATTCTTTATAGTCTGCTGCATTTGACTAAACAACGGTTGCCATCTCTTATAACACCAGATAATCCGTTCTGGTGGTGGTATGATCATGGTCCTGGCTCTTTCAAGTAACTGTTTCATCCAGTACGTTTTTCCAGAACCGGTAGGGCCAGCTAACATCATAGTGAATGGATGATGTAGTACCACATTCTGTGGTGGTGGTGGTGGTGGTGGAGGTGATGGTGGTGGCGGTGGATATGCTTGACTGCTTGGTGGATATGGTTGATTGATTCCGTGTCTGTTTCTGTAATGTCTCAACATCGCATCTTTTCTAGAATATTTTATATCACATTCCGGACAAGTCGTTGACATCTTGGAGAGCTTTTCAAAACAGGTCTTTCTCCTTCAATGTCTAGATCAAAATGATTGATACGTTTGACGAAAGGCTATTTATATTCTCCAGTGCCCATAAGCAAGACTGCTAATACCATCGTTCAGGATAAACCTCTTGTCATCAAAAGGGGATAAGCCAAGTTTTTTGATGGATATATTATATAACTTGTGGTCGTATGAACGGATCTGGTTCATGGAAGACATGTGGATCTCTTTATTGAATAAACATTGTTTATAATGTTCGTGTCGTGTGTCATGTTTGATCACACTCTTCTTGATTCCTTTAGCCGTCTTCTTTTCCTTCAACTGCCCTTTCCCTTCATACACCAGGGAATACATCTTTGACTTAAGACCAACAAATTCTTGTATTGGAATACCATGTGTTTCGTCTTTCATCTTTCCTAAGACCTTTTTATTTAATGTGCTATAAAGCTGATGTTCAGGGCTATATTCTGACGTATCAAACAAGTGTTTGTCCTTCATCATATCTTGATATATATCATCAGTGTTGATGTTGTAGCATAGTGAGTCTCTGTCCGTAAACAAGAGTGTTGCTCTAGACCCATATTTATCCTTCATGTAATTATAATGGAAATCGTACATAAGTGTCTTTGACAAATCGAGTATAGTGAATCCCACGTAGATAGGTCTGTTTAAGTATAATCGCTGTTTCAGCATGTGAACAGCCACCAAGTCGTCGTTGAATATTTTGAAGGCATGAAATGTTGGTTTGCTGATTAATTTTCTGGCTTTTAATTGGTCATTCAAAAGTTTTATATCTGTTCTCTTCCTTAAATTTTCCATTGTCTTTCCAAAGACTGCATTATTCATGAGTTTAAAAAAATCCTTCTCGAACTCATTTTTCGCAAGCTTTCTCTTCTCTGTGTTGAAATCAATATATGTCTTTAACCAGGGTCGTTGTTCAAATGTCATGACTCTATGGATCTTTGTTAGTCTCATTCCAAGTGATAAGTAGAGTTTTAAATTTCTGTAATGTACCACGTATTTTTCCTTTGGATATAAATTTGGTATCAATTTTTCTGTCGATGTTCCTTTTAAGTTTAAATCGTCCAATAGCTTTTCCGCATAAGACGATAACATATCATTTGTAACCTTCAATTTTTCTGGGGCGAGTGGATATTCATTGTGGTCGTCGTGTAGTTCCCTTGGATATTCTAAGTCAACTTCTAATATATAACCATTTTTACTATCATCTGCAACGTCATTTATGTTTAGATTCTCAATTTCACAATCGTTGAGCCATCTGAAACCTTCAACTGGAAGTGCCTGTGACATAGCCCATCCGTATAAGTTGTTGGCATCTAGGTACATCACGTGATTAATGGGTTGATTTGGATCGTAGTTTGGTACATGTTTATTGTTAGCTTTGGCATGACGATGGGATATCATTGATATTCCACCTCTTAAACCTTTCTCTATAAACAAATGCATGTCTACGTCAGTTAGTAATTCCAGCTTGACACCTGTCATTTTCAAGGCAGCCTGCCAGGCTAAACCGGGTGATGTATAAAAATGTGCAGCATCCAATCCATAGTAGTTGAGACAGATCTCCCTGAAATTTTCAAAGACGTCGGCTAATGCAAGGACATCTGATAGAACGTATAGATCGTGGTACTGTCCGAGATTCTGTATGTTAAACAATTGCCATACGTGTTGTGCATGCGCATAGTCCAGTGTGGTTATACCTTCCCCCGATAGTGTACTGTAAAAAGCTTCAATGGAAGGCAGTTGTTGCTCTTCAAATTTTGCCTCAGAATCAAAATACTCGTAAGGGTATACTTGTTTTCGCAGAAGCAGGCTTATCTGTTCTTCTCCAAAGTGGTTTGTCATGTGTTTGAATTTACTAGATCCTTCTTTTGCAAGGTTTTCAACGAGTTTTTGTAATGAGGAAGACATAAATTGGAGCGAGTCTATAAAATCCATACATCCTAATGAAAAAGAAATATACTTTTCCATATTATTAGCGATACAATTCAGCTGCTTTCCTTCAACTTTTCCTATGGCTTGCATTATCAAATGACTGTCATATCCTCTTAGGTTATGAAATACAACCGCAATTCGACCTGTAAATTTGTAGTTAATATTACAGTCGTTATGAGCTGCCCCTCGAAATTTTCCGGTCATGTGACAATGATCTCGAACTCTATTGTCTGCTAGTTCTTTTTTACATATGTGACAAAGAGTTGCCTTCTTAAACGATTGCCAATCACTCCCAGTCATAATCATGGGCCCACAATGTTTAAATCTTTGTTCTATTTCTTCCTGTTCCTTTACCATACACTCCACAAATTTGTCAGCAGCATCTGGGCCTCTGTATACAACGGGCTGTTTTGAGGTTTCGGATGTCAAGCCAACTACTTTGTAGGCAAATCCACATGGTATATGTCTTGTCGTATTTGATGTTTGTGACTTGTTTGGGTTGTTGACACATCCCTGGATAGGTTGTTGGAGACATTCAAAATCTGCGTAAATGACATAAGGTACTTTTAACTGTTTTCGGATGTCTTTATAATAGAGCCATTTGTCATCTTCAGTGGGTAGTTCAATTTTCTGTGGTCCGTGTGTCTGACAATATGGTAGGTGGTCATTCAATAGTCTTTCCTTTGTAAATCCATGTAAGCAGTATGGGCAGTAATAGTGTCGATATTTACAAGAATGTTGGTCTCCCAGTAGCCTGTTTAGGTCTTTGATCCAACAATAGTGGGACTTTTTTCCATCTGAAATCATCAGGAGATTGACATGTTGCTCATATCTATTCCGGGTAATGTGAACAGGCACAACATCATTTTTCTCGTACCCAAATATATTGATGGATATGTTGTTCTGTCTTTCAAATTTTGGAATATCAGCCATCTTTATTGGGAACGATATCCCATCAAAATTAAGGGTATTGTGATGTTCTTTATACTTGTTCACCCTTTGACTGTCACGTTTTGTAGGATAGAGTGCAGCCAAAACCGACCACATAAAACATTTATTATCTCTGTTCTGCACATTGATAACAGCATGCTTGGAACGGAGCTTAATCGGGAGTGGAATATAACTAGATCCACGCAGTGGTCTATAACGTGCCATGTGTATAGTCAGATTCATCACTTTATCCACAGTCCAATTACTGCCTTGTCGTTGATACTCTATCAACGATGTAATTATCTTCTTAATGGACTCTCTCAAGCTTCCATCAGTATCTTCGAATTTCAAGGTGGTCTGACATTTTCCTCGGAAATGAGGCTCTGCTGTCTCAACTTCGTCTCCTTTTCTTCTGCTCATTTTAATGTTAATGGACAAATACCATTTAATCCCTCCTCGCTCTTTAATTGTTCGCCTGAGAATGTCTTTAATGTCGTCATATTTGCTTCTAAGGAATGTCACTGGGTTTAATTTAGCCAATCCTTCGGCAGTGATCGTATGTGTAGTCATTGTACCACCGAGTGCTCGGTCGTTGCAAGTGTGCTCTGGACTTTGCTTAGTGACGTCATTATCATCTGTACCACCAGTCTTTCGAATGTTGTCTTGATTATTATCAGATTGCATGTCATTGCCCCCTCCTTTTTGGTGGTATTTCTTAACATGACGTTGGTAATTATCCTTTCTTCCAAATAACATTCCGCAAGTAGAACATTTACACTTTGCATCTGTATGTGCTGTTCTTCTATGTCGGCTCAAACCTGCCTTTTGTGCAAACAATTTGCCACATTTATTACATGAATGACTTGATGTTGATAATTTGGCTTTCTTAAGCAGTGGTTCCATGTTTTCACTTCAATATCTGAGAAAGAATGAGCTTAAACATTATGATTGTAGTATAAATAATGAAAAACCACGTGACACCCTTTATCAACCACGTGATATAATTTAAAAAAACATGTAACACAACTAAATCCAACCAATCATTATTCATATTCGAGGAGTTGATCTCCACTGGTACTCGCCCACGGGTCGGAAAAATGACTCCTTAATCTACCGACCGTATGGGTTCCCAGCTTTGATACAAATATAAATAACGAAATGATTGATATTCAAGAACGTTTGATTAAGGCATTCGCCATAGCAGTCACCGCCCGTCAACATTTCCATCACTGGAAACAGAGCTGCTCTCGCAGTTAAGCAAGACTGCAAAGGCTTTGGTCGGAGAGGTCTTTCTGACTATAGCGGGGCATACCAAATGGCACTCCCTCTCCATTGTAAGCTACATGGTATTGCCCTAAGTCAGTACACCGTGCCAGTGCAGGAGACTACTTCAAACTTTCTAGAACTCTTGTAATTCACCATTTAAATAAATAGTTTAAAATTCATTTTGTAACCACTAAGTAGCTGAATATTAGCTTAAAACAATTATATATTTTATAAATGCATAATTTTCATTAGTTTGCAATAACGCTCGAGTCACGTTCTTCGAAGTGCCCTTTTACAAGCGCTGGCAGTAAAGTTCTTGTACTATTGTGTAGGTTTGCGAGCATTTAAAACTACCGCTCTCGCCTTATACAACGGAGCCACTCTTTGAAGTCGGTGACTAAAACGTCTCGGGGAAGCTCTGATTGACCTCTATATGAGACACGTATCCCCCTTTTCATCTCATATAGTCGAGCATGCGCACACCGTCGATCCCAGAGCCGATGCATAAATATTTTTAATAATCATTAATTTTATAACTAATACAAATTAAGAACAGTGAAAATTATTATCTATATCTTGCTTTGATAATACGATTATTTCTTTATGTCCAGTTATTAGTAAAGCTGCGCACTATACATTTAATTGCTTTCCACATGATACTTTTACCTGTTTAAAAACAGAGCTAATAAATGTACGTGTTACCAGTCTGTTGTCGATTTAATTATGACAATTTCCTTTCGATTTTCTCGCTTATATAGTTAAAGCAGAATCGATTTTGTGATTATGTAAGTCGGAAAATTACAATGACAATCTTTTATCGAGGAGGGAATTTAAATGTGTCGAAAACTTTATAATACAACAAATTATAACGAGGAAAGTGTTTATAAAGCTTTTTAATTTGTATAGAACATATTATTGATGTTAATTCATATTCTCTTTAACACCTGTGGACACTTTCAGTTGGAATCTTCCAATTCATGGCGTTAGTTTGGAAATGTCGCCATATTGTGTAGACGTGGAATTTTTTCCTCTCGACAAAAACCAAATTTCCGTGATTATTAGTTTGGATATTCTTTAAAAAATAGTATACAATGTTTTATGTGCATCTTATGGTAAATAATATTCAGATAATTCATTCAATAGGATGAAAACTAATGTGATTTTTACATACAAACGGTAAGACGAAAGGGGGGGGGGGGGCTTCATGATAGAAATAAATACATATATTGCAAAGAAGTTGTTGTTCTAGTTATTTCCGTTTATATGGTTACTTTATATTGTTTGATTTTTATTAATATACTACATATATTCAGCATTATGAAGTCTATTATCATTGAGCGTAAAAGGTAAACAACATGTAAATGACCCAGATTTCTTCTTGCAGTGTATATCATAATATATATATATGAAAAATAACTGAAAAGACCAATATGAAGTCTAATATTTATATGAAATGCATTAATAATATAAGAAATAAAGAGGGAGCTTTCAGATTATTATTTTACAAGATGGCGTCAAAAATCAATTGACTGGTTCAAACTGGATTATTTATAGACATGTTTCAACACGATAACAAAGGTCATTAAATACACTTTTCATGCCTCGGTGATTTAAATATAAACATGAATGAAAACATTGATTTGTTTACTTAATAGATACACAAGTAAGCAATTTACGTTTAGTTGAGATAAGATTGCGTTGATAGGCATATTTTAATTGACGGAGACATTAAATATAGCGTACATAGTTAAGTCTTTGTTATCTGTGTATATTGCACACACACACACTTATGGTAAATAGATGGTTATGACAAACGATCAATAACAAGGATTTATCTACATATGGAAAACGAGAATCACACATAAACCAATACACACTCATACTAATTAAACAATTGAAGGGTATGCACGGGGTGGAGTACAATGACTGATGCAGCGGTGCGTCTAATTACATCATAAGATATCCTCAATTTTGCCTCCCCCTCCCCGGTCACATTCCGTAGAACGTAATATTACTATAAAATATTACCACTCATTAATTATGCAACAATGCATATGATGACGCTGCAGTTAAAGGCTTCATTTGGCGAGTGTTTTAATTACCATCTATTAATCACAGTGCATATAATGACGTCATGGTGTTAACCACACTCTGGGAGGTTAACTGTTGGGAGGTTAATTTTTTCCTATAGGATTAACATTATGCTAATTGCGCTTCAATCCTTAGAAACACAACTACTATTTCAGACAAAAAAAATTAAATGACCTTAAATGACTCGCTTAGGTCAGTTTTTATAAATTAAGTCTGTGATAGGATATATTATTGCCTCTCTCGAACAGGGTACGTTTTTGGTAATTGCTTGTTGTCAACATTCGACATTAAGACATGAAGTGCTTCTCTCCTCTCAATAGATTTTAGTAGAAAAAATGAAACCAAATGTTTGATAAATAATACTAAAGAATTATCTTATATCAAATGAAAAAATGAAAAAAACTTTGGATTTAAAGTGATAATTCACAAATATGAAAGAAAAAAAATCAAAAAATACTTTATACATGTATATATTGTATATTTCTAGCATCCTCATATGAAGTTAGATTATCGGATGATTTTTCCCAAATCCAGTCTCAACCTGATATGGCTTCTAGAATAGATACAAATGTACCAATCCCAAAAGACTCAGGGAGCAATGAAGAGATGACGATTAGTACCTCTGATACTGGTACAAAATACATCACTTTGCGTGCCGTTGATGATGCTGGAAACAAGGGAGATTACTCTAATATAGTGTCCATAGCAAAACTTACGGATACATCTTGGATAAAAGTGTCAAGCCATTCCATGTCTTTAGCGGAGCCGTTGATATCTGGAAGCATTGCATTAGTGATTTTATCAACAATTATTGCGTTGGGAATTTGTGTTAAACGTAGATATTCTTCTAAAAAGGACGAGGAAGCTAAAATAATTAGTAAAAAATCATACCACCATCACAGGCACAAAAGATCTCCCTATATAATATATGATAACCCTTATATGTATGGAGAATATTATATTGTGTAAAAATAGAATCAAAATTAATTAGTAAAAAAACAACACAAAATGGGTGAAACAAATCTCTCCTTATGCACTGTCAGTAGACTTTTAACAAGGCCAATACGTTATTTTATTGACTAACAATAAAATATCATCCTAAATATGATAAAACCTGTCAATACAATACAAAATGTCAAAGTACGCCAATACGACACATACCCGTCCAATATGCCGTATTGACTAGTCAATATGACATATTGGACTAGTTAGGCATTGAAGGATCATATTGGACTGGTTAGTCAATAAAGGTATAATTGCGCAAAGTTTTCCATATTGGCTTAGTTATTGGTCCTTGGCTAGCCATATTGGACTTCGGCTTCGCCTCAGTCCAATATAGCTTGCCTCGGACCAATAACTAAGCCAATATGGAAAACCTTACGCAATAATACTATAATATTGACTAACAATAGAATATCATCCTAAATATGATAAAACCTGTCAATACAATACAAAATGTCAAAGTACGCCAATACGACACATACCCGTCCAATATGCCGTATTGACTAGTTAATATGACATATTGGACTAGTTAGGCATTGAAGGATCATATTGGACTGGTAAGTCAATAAAGGTATAATTGAGCAAGGTTTTCCATATTGGCTTAGTTATTGGTCCTTGGCTAGCCATATTGGACTTCGGCTTCGCTTCAGTCCAATATGGCTTGCCTCGGACCAATAACTAAGCCAATATGGAAAACCTTACGCAATAATACTATAATATTGACATGAAAGAGCAATATCCACCGAGGACGAAGGTAATAATGACTGTATTGACCATAACAAAAGTCCTTAATTTTTATATATGTAACAAAATAGTAAGTATGGATAAAGTACACAATCAGTGGATTTGGCTATATTTATTATACAAAAAAGGAAAAATTTGAATCGTTTTAAAATATGAAATGTATGTCTGGAATTTTATTATACCACAACATGAACTTTCAAATATTATTCACTAAATTATTCATTCCCATTGAAATTATAATGAGAATGATAATAAATCTACTATTTAGAATCCATATTTAAATTTCGTGTAAAATAAAATTTAAATTAAAACAGAAGATTTATATGCTATACATTTTGGCAAGCATGAACATAATAATTATCTTTATAGTGAGAAAGAAAAAAAATCAAACCGGATATGAAATGATATATAACATGAAGAAATTATACCCGGTATCGTGTACATATATGCATTATGATATACGGTATGCGTGTGCTTTGAATTTCAAAATTAATTCATTTTTTATTTTAAACCAGTAGATTTTTCAACATTACAATTCATTATTAGCACTTCCTTTAACCCATTTTTAAAAATTCGTCAGGGAGCTTTATACTTATTACAAGGACATCACTTAAATGAATAAAATGCAAAAAATACATTTTTTAAAAGTCTGTCAGGCTGTAAAGATTGCAGGCTCGCTTTGAGGGTCGTGGAATCTGTCATATTTGTTTTCATTTTATGATTGTATTGAAGTTGCAACAGTTTGAGTTTGTATATACCTGTATGCTGTACTTACATTTTAATGGAAAACAACAATACAATGTAGAAAACTTAAATATATGTTTTAATATTTAATTAAATAACGCCAATAAAATGTATATGGTTCAATGGTATTTTTTACATTGAAATATAAATAACAACAATAGCCTTTAAATAACACAGTGACATTTAAATGTATAACAGTGATAAAATGTATATGACTTAAAGATGTTTTTACTTTTAAATGAATAAGAATGTTTAAGGATGCTCGCTGGTCATGTTTTGGTCTTTTTGTCATATTTTCGGAATCCTCGGGTTTTACCCATTTCTTAAACATGAAGTTTTTTGCCCATGAACCACCACTTTTTCTTTTATAATTCAATCATATATACCTTAAAATAGTATTTGACAAAATTTTATGAAATCCTTTTTATTTTTTCATACATTTTTGAGAGACTGAAGTTGTCAATGCAAAGACAATGAAAAATTCAGAGAAAACCCATTTCCTACAAATTTTCAGGCCTTATAACTCTAACATGAGCACATGAACCTATATTTTTTTCTTGCTTATTTGTTTACTATTGATATGTTCTCTCAAACTAATACACCTATTTCAAATCCTATTTATTTCCTATTAGACCAGCTATCATCCTTAAATGTAAATGATTCAGTTATGTTTCTACAATAAAATGAATAACAATAAATGACTCATAAATATATTCACATTTCAAGGAATGATCATGTTTATGGTAACAAGATCAGATGTCTTCTTAACAATAACCTTGGTGGTCTTGTGGTAGCGTTCTCGTCTCGAGTGCAGGAGGTCTCGGGTTCGATCCCCAGTCGGGTCAAACCAAAGACATCAATAACATTGGTAGTTGCTGCTTCTCCGACAAGCACCCAACATCTATAGCTAGGAGCAAGAGAAAAGGGCTGGTCAGCTCGGGGTCAGTATAATGGGTCCGGGTCGAAAAAGCGCACCCGAACTAATATTGATGTTTATATACTAATATCCAATATCAAATACAAAAAAAACCAAATCTGTGTAAATACAACCCGAATAAATATTAATTTTTCAAACAAACCCCGAATTAATACCAAAAATCAGGAAAAACCCTCCCAAATTTTCTGCACATCCCAGTAAAGGTTTATATAAGGAAGGGGGGGGGGGGGGGGCAGAAGACACTGATAGAAATCTGTGACTCCGATGAAAGTTCTGAAACCGATCAGTTTTGAAGACAATAGACCTACCAAAGTCCATTACCGGGACTTCACTTTCCCCAACCGTTATACCAATTAATTAAGTTAATATATTATGAAGCCAATATATAATTTATCTAGTGATAGTTAACCTGATTACAGCAATAAACAACAAAACCTAAAAAATATTTGAAAGTCTGAGTGAAGATCATCGTTGGTTGAAGAAGAAAATGAAAACAATGCAATATTAACAAACTATAATTCACGCATGGAAAAGAGACTGGGCATGTTGTTTTATGAATAGGCTAAAATAATAATTTTAGTTCAAACATTTACTGGGCAAAATAATTACAAAGCATAAATAAAATAAAAATTAAACAATGGATAAAATAAACTTCCTTAATCTTATGGCAAGCGAGGCATGAAAGAGCCGATCCAAAAACAATAAAATGCCAAATTTGTTCTTGAAAATAGTCCAATGAACTAATCCCAAAATATTTTGAAAACTTATTTTAATTTTGCACAATTGTAACATAGTTTACAATTAGTAATATTGCAAAGCTTTATAAACAAATAAGTACGAACACGTGATGCAATGCTTTAGTTAGGATTTAACGGCAGAATGGGAATTTTATTTTTTTTTTTTTTTATAGGAATAGGTGGCCTTTAACGGTTTCGGCAAACTGATCAACTTCAACTTAATGATTCTGTTATCTAATTCTGTTGTAGACGTTTTTTACTTTCTCCCATCCCTTTATTTGCATGATTTTTTCAATTCAGTCGTTCTTGTTCATTTGTATTAAAAGTGATTTTACTGTATTTGATATCATACTTAACGAAGATGGCATAGTTTAGCACAGAAAGGAAAGAGAGGGAACATGATCTGCTCATTTTTTTCAGGCCATCTAGAAAAATCGGATATACGAATGCATTATGTTTGCACATATTCTGATAAAATGATTTCATATATTTTTTGTATTTTTATATTAATTACGTTTGAGTACAGTAATTTTATCACGATTGCGCACATCACTGATTTTATATAAACGAGTAAGCTCCAAAGCCAGCTATATGAGTTCTGATAAAAGTAAATAGATATGTCCAAAGGTTCTAGCAACTCTTTTATTCTTGTACTGAAGTTTTGAGATCACTGTCAATACTTTTATAGTTAAATACTCCAGACTTATTTTAAAAGAGTTTCAAGAAACCTGTTACGGCGAATATGTCCTACTCTACATTTTACTCTCGCCACTCTCCCGTAGGAAAAAGGGATCAAATGAATATAAAATATACGCAGCAAGTATCTAATTCATGTTTGAACATTTTGTGTCGGACTATCTATAGAGATAAATGTGCGCAAACGTCAAATGTGGACAAACGACAATCTCAAAACGTGTTTCTCTCGGTTATACATTCATAAAATCAAAAGAAAACAAGCTAGATATGCAAAGAATAATAAGAATAATTTAAATGATGTAATTAAATTAATTAAGTGGCAATTAAGTAGTTACACATTGCTGACCTCAGGTACCTGTCAAATTTGCTCTTTTATCCAAAACAAAAGGACCAATTGCTCTATTGTCATCACTTTGTGTCCGTCTTCTTCGTTTTCGATCTTCTTCTCTGAAACCGACTAGACAATTGGGTCCAAAATTTTTTGGAATGGCCCTTGGATCCAGACCTCTGACCAATTAATATGGCTGCTGTTACCAAAATTAGAAAAATCTGCAAAACACTGATTTAAAAATTTTCTACAAAACACCCGGGGATACCAAACTTTGATAGAATGGTCCTTAGATGGTCCTTAGATGGTCCTCTTTCAAAAATATGTCCGAGGGTCCAGACCTCTGACCAATTCATATGGCTGCTGTTACCAAAATTAGAAAAATCTGCAAAACACTGATTTAAAAATTTTCTACAAAACACCCGGGGATACCAAACTTTGATAGAATGGTCCTTAGATGGTCCTCTTTCAAAAATATGTCCGAGGGTCCAGACCTCTGAACAATATGGTCGCCGTTAATAAAAAAACATTTAGCAAAACATTATTTTAAAACCTCCTCTGAAATAGCTGGAGCATATGTTACCAAACTTTGATGGAATGATACTTGGGGTGGGGGAGGGGGGTTGGGGGGATGGGGGTGGCAATTTAAAAAATTTTGTCCATTGACAGCACTATAGATCAAATTGGTAACATCAAATTGAAAACAATCAGCATGAATATCAAGCTTTGTTTTTAATGGTCTATTGTTTAATCCTCTTTATAATGTTTGTAATGTAACTACATTCAGGTGAGCGAACTAGACTCCAAGAAGCCTCTAGTTTAAAGAGAAACCATATACATGTACTATATCATGATATTTACTGTAATTATTCGTCTTTCTCATTATTAATGATAAAAGGAAATTATTCCCGTTTATTTTTAAAAACAAGTCATAACATTTTCATGTATAACTCATTAACCTAAAATATGACCAAAAATAATACCCAACCAAGAAAACGGATATATTTATAAAATAACATTTAAGGCCACGCCAAAGTGATTTTTAGTTTTTTGGATTTCTTATGGGGAAAGGGGGAGAGCGAGCGAATTTTTTTTTCTTGAGGAATAGTTTTTTTCAAGGCAAAGATCAAATTTACATTTTGTTTAAATACAATATTGCAAAAATAGAAGAAATATCGATTTTTTTCCTTAATTTTAGGAGCGGGCAAACACTTTTTATTTCCATTTTCGTGAATTTGGGGCGAATTTTCATCATTTTTGCAAAACGAGGGGGCAGAAAAATATTTTCTTAAAATTTATAAAGTCCGAAAATTGAAACGGCGACATCCAATGAACCAAAAATCAATTTGCCGTGGCCCAAGTACCTACTTTGCCAAATATAAAGGAAAGTACCAACTCTTTGTATTAATATGTCATTAAACCATCACCAAACGACGCAATTTCGTAAAAATATCTAGTTTTTGATGATTTTGTCGGAGATCTTGCAATTACAAACCACATACTATATAGTATTATATAACAAAGTCTATGTTTTGCTATGGAAAACACTATCATGCAAACCTTTATGTCTTGCACACTATCAAACTGAGGGCAGCAATTCAGTTGAGTTTTGTTTAACTCCAACGTAAACTGTCTGACATCTTCCCCACATAGATATGACATTTTCTATGTTTTTCCAAGTTGGGTCAACAATTAACTAATACCTATAATATACGCAAAGAAAAACTAATTATTCATGAAGTGCATGTGAATTCTATTTTAGAAAGAGAAACAACATACAGTTGAAATCCGTCTTTTTCATTAATTTCTCATCAGGTTCATTGTATTTATTTTAAAAGTGGAAGGATATAAAGTTGACATCTGTTCTCTAACAAATCATGTTTTCTTTAAATTTTCGTCTTACTCATTAAAGTAATTCCATTTATTTTGAATAAGAGGAAGGAATATTGTTAACATCTTTAAAAAAAATTAATACAATTTTCCTTTAGCAATGTTTAGTTCTCGTCTTATTAATTAAGATAATTCGGGCCATTAAATTATGAAACTATCTTGTTTATACAGTAATTAAATTCATTTAATTCTCCTTTAGATTATGAAAATACGAAATAAATTATTTAAATTCGAATGTAATACTTCGTTATTATGACGAATTTTACATCCGCAAACAAGAAAATAATATATAGATGATATCTGCCATTACTTATTGTCCTGACTTCTGATCAGCTTGGGTGTTTTTACTAAAAATAAGCAAAAAGCGCGGATATACATGATATACATTTGTAAAGTGTTGTTTTTAAAGATCTACTGTTTATTTCCTTTTTATGATGTTTGAATGCAAGCTAAATCAAGGTGAGAATTATACTATCGTAGAACCTCTTCTTTAAAAAGAGAAACCACATACCATTGTCGTCTGTTCAATGAAAAATCATAATGCTTGTATTTCTGTCAGTAATTATTCTTCTTTCTCATTACTGATGATAAAAGGAAATTATTGCTTTTACTTTTTCTGATAGAAAGGATATACCGTTTACATCTGTTCTATAACAAATCATAATATTTCCTGTAATTATTTGTCTTTCTCATTAATTAATTCCGTATATTTACAAAAAAGGGAAGAGATATACAATATTGACATATTCATTATCTTTTCCTTTACAACTCGTATGTCATTAAACTAATTCTGTCAAATTACTTAAAAACTGTGAAACTATTTGTGCTACCATTTTCTGAAATAATTCATAGTATTCTCCTTTATTCGTGTAATTATTTGTCAAATAATAATTGAAATACCAATTATATGTAAAATTACCATTATTTAATATTTTAAATCAAAAGATAATCCTTATTATGAAGATTTTACATCCGCAAACACGACAAAAAAATGAATAGATGTTGGTAAGAAGCTTAATAGAGGGAACTAGCTCGCATTAACATACTGTTTTATATATCAAACGGAGAGGTAAGTCAACCAGATGCATAAATTCTAGGAAATCATATAAAGTCAGAAATTATCTTTGTCGTTGACGAAGGCAAGAAAAGAAATAGGAAAATGACGAATTGAAAGAACTGCGAAATAAACCTTAAAATATGGTTGTGAAATATAATTTAACTAATTTTAAACCAACTCGAATGATACAAAGTGGATATGACCTGCCATTTGCTGGAAATCAAACAACCTTAGCGTTCTATGTAGGAACCGCCAACACGCTTCTGATGTTGGCAAGTTTTGTCAGTGGACTTACAATTGTTATAATTTCATTCAAATACAACACAAAGAAGTTCATGAAATGGAGAGATGTAGATAGATTTATAGTCTACAAGGCAATGAATGATATGGTGTACTACTTTATACCAGTTGTTTATGTTTTTCACGTGACCATTGAACAAGTTAATTATCCTGCTCCATTGTTTTGTACCATCTACGCATGTCTCTCAAATATTTTTGGATTGTCGCAAACACTTCTGACCATTGCGATTGCCGTGATTTCGTTTCAAGCGGGTGACCATGGGAACAAATGACTGTTTCCTGTATATCATAGTTGTTTCTTTTCCGGTGATCATATTCGCAGTTGTGGCAGCTTTTGGGCAACTTGGACCAAATGGATATTTGTAAGTTAATATAAGATCTGTACATAAACTGTGCAAAGGACATGTATCATAGTTTATATTCTCTTATGATGGTGCGTTGTTATCTATTTCTTGCGTGATGAATTATTTGTCATATCTAATTCCCCATCATATGATATGAACAAGTGTTAGGAGAAATTCTTTTATTTGATTGGCCTTGATCCAAACGTTTACGGTTACGTGGACGTCTGACGAGCTGTGACCAGGCAATCGAAAGTGATTGCCAACTGGACAATTAGTTCCATTCTTTATTGAACGTAAGTGTTTCTCAAAGCGGTCACCAAGGCGACGACATGTCTCTCCGGGTACCTTGGTGTCAAAGCTACAATATGAAAAAATAGGTTATGATATGGCATTTTTAATATACCTTATCAAAGATTATTTATCAATCAAAGTAGAAGAGACGGGCTGTTTTTTATCTGCAAGTCAAATAAGGTAGTCATTTCAGCATACTTCGTCACGGGTTTCGCAATGAGATCACATTTCAATATCTTTAATATATTACTTTAAACTTATTTTATTGTCAAAACAAATGCCAACTGGAGCAGACAGGCACAAATTAATTAACTTAGAATTGTCTTCTCCGTAATATATTATAAATAATCCATAAAACTGGTATATTTGTTTTGAATGAATAAAAATGCGACTAGATGTAAATTTCTTTTTGAAGGTAATAAATTGGAATAAAAAATCAAAACTAAACAGATTTCATAACTTGACGACTTCCTGTATTTATAAAAATTCTATTTTTCATCATTTCAGTTGTAATTTCGATGGTATAAAGGGAAGATTCGCACATCTGGTGATTGTTTCCATTGGATTTACTTTACTTATAATTCTTGCTGTGATCCTGTACGTCCTTACTTGTATCAAGATTTACAAGAGATCGAAAATACTCGAAGTAGCAATTAGAAGAGAATCCTTAGCCAAGAAAAGAGCTTTATCCATCGCCAAACATTCGTCACTACTTATAATGGCATTTTTCATTCAGTTTGGAGTTTTTATCATAGATGGCATATGGCGTACAGTTGAAATACCTCCAGTTTGGGTCCATTTTGTCGTCACTGTCGTTGGCAGTTGTGGTGGAGTTGTCAACGGAATTGTATTCTTTGTCATCAAGAAGCAGAAGGATTCAACGGTATCACAACATGATTCAAAACACAACGGTGATAATACCAACTCTAGATCTGTATTTGTTACATCAAGGAATTTTGTTGAATCAAATTCAGTACAGGCCTAGTCTGTTACTTTATTATTGATATCGTTTTATCTTTCACTGTAATCACTTGAACGCATTTCTCGCTTTTCATTATACAAATTCATTTTCTTAAGCAACTTCTACTATTTTTAGCTCACCTGACCAAAGGTCAGTGTGAGCTATTACCAACACTTTGCGTACAACGTCCATCAGTTACCTGTTCACATATGTTGATCTTCTTCTTGAGAACCAATAAACAGAATTCGATCAAACTTGTCATAGACGTTCCTTGTAAGGTCCTTCATAATTGTCGTTACTTTGGAGCCACATGGTCAAGAAACATGGCTGCCAGCGCCTATTCTAATTTCTAATTGGCTGAACTTTGAAAGTTTCTTCTGAAAAACCATATACCAGATTGAAACAAAACTAAAAAAATATGTTTCTATAGAAGACTTTGTTTAATGGGGGCAGCAATATTGTGCTACATACTTTAGAAACCTTTTTTCGCCGGAATTAAGTAAAGTAAGGAAAATAACTTGCTTCAAATTATAATTTTAGAGTCAGAATCGTGATACCGGAAAAGAGTTTCTGGAAAGGGCTAATATTGCTGTGATCGCATCATTGGCCAACAGCATATTATAGTTCAGAAACAATAATAACAAAATTAAGGGTTTCGAAAAATAAAACGGCTAAAATTACATAAATCTGGTACTCATGATGCATCAACAAGAAAAATGAGAAAACGACTAAAAAACAAACCATTACATACATGTATGTAAGCATCGAAAATAATACCTAGACATCTTTGTATCATGTGAATGGTCTTTAAAAATAAAACGGCCATTCCGTTATGACACTGTAAATCCCCTCTGTCCCAAAATAAATAAATAATATATATATATATATATAATAATCAATAATGATTACACAGGAAGGCTGCTCTTAACATAAGCTCTTTACAAGTTCCTGTTTAAAGTAAGCTTTCAACTCCCTCAAGCAAAGTTGGTCTAACATGGATTTTAGCTAAAATGTTAGTACCGTTTGGTTATATAACTCGAAATGTTTTGATGTTTTATTTTATCGGCTTTCCAAAATGTTGGACATGCAGGAATCTGATTAAATGGATCCATAAATGTGCATCGTAAGCAAGGAATTTAGGTTAATGAGTTTATTTTAAATAATTGTAGAAAATTCAGCACATACAATTTTTGCAGCGTTTAATTGAAATTTGAACCCGACATCTAATCATTCTGCTGTGCAAAATATTATCGAATTATTTCATGAAATACAACTCAATATATACTAAATGGGTAAAAGAGAAAGTAAAACCTATGTGTCACTTGATAATGTCGTTACAAAAAAGAAATGGCGTCATTCAGAACCAATTTGTGATGAAAGAAATCATACTTAACATTCCACTCGTAATGACAATCATAAAACTTTCCAAGTTAGGCATACATTTTTTTTATATGATTTAATTTGCCACTATTGCTTTCGCGACAGTCGTCATGGTAATTTTGTCAGAGCAGAGAAATCGATGCATAAATAAAATATAGTCCATTGAACACGCGGTATTCATAAAATCTTGAACAGCAAAGTGAACAAATTCTTATAATTCAACCCAAATTTCTCAGTTTGAAAATAAATGTACATGACAGTATTTGTAAACAAAATGTAATAATCAGGTGAAATGTCGACCTATCCGAAAATTCTATATATAAAGACTGCATTTTTTTTTTTACATATAACGACATGAAGATTTTGTTCGAGGTACCCAAAAGTTCGACTTAAATGTGTTCGAGATAGCAGAGGTCGATTGTGTAATATACATATTAGCAAAAGGCAAAATATTTGAAGAAAAAAGCTAACCAAAATAAAGGACAATATCCTATGCAAGCAAATAAACAAATTAAGACCTCACTAAACAACCCATAGCAGAAAAGGGAATTATGAATAATTATATTGTATAGTGTTTTTATGTTATTTTGTAAACATTTCTAAACAAGATAAAGTTAGTATAGAAGCATCTTTTCGTTTTTTCTCGTGAGTTTCTTGTGGGACTTTTGTTGTTGATTGGCTGGAATTTCATTGTTAACCTTATTTTTTTTACCTCTCCTGGTCATTCTAATGCCATATATATTGCCTAGGATCAAATATGAAATAAACAAAAATCCAGGACCACAATTTCGACGAAAGTATAGGCAGGATCAAACATTTGATCCTAGCCCCCCCCCCCCCCCCCCCCCGATAAAAATCAAATGGTTGCTCCCAAAGTTAAAATTTCTTTGGAGGATTAAATGTAGTACGTTTTTTTTTCTATGTGCTTCCACTGACGAATGTTGCGCGAAATAATTAAAATGAAATGTTTTTTTTAAACCAAAAAAACCTACGTGTCCCCCCTTTCCATCTGTTGTCAATTTTCCTTAAATAGAAGTATATATGATGCATACAGTTGCATACATCAACATGTGATGAGGCATATGCAAGTATATTTGAATATATTCATGAAACACTTTGTGATGTGAACCCTGGAAAAAATCTCTTGGCTTCTGCAATTACTCATGCTTTCGGTTTTATTTGATTTCAATGAAAATTGTAAGAGATTTTACAAGCACAAACTTCCCATATACTGCAATGGTAAATGGTAAATGTCATGATTTGCTATGGGAAACCATAACAATCAATCTGATTTAAAATTTTTTAACGTCCGACACAATTACACAATGGTAGTTTCATTTCGATGTAAACTGTCTAAAATTTTGCAATTACAACACCCCCACCCCCCCCCCCCCCCCCCAATATATAATATCAAAAAGTCCATGTTTTCCTATGCGAAACCCCAAAAACCAAACCTATCACGAAAATCTTTATGTCTTGCACAACTTCACATGATAAGAAACAAGTTAATTAATTTTTGTTTAATTCCAATGTAAAATGTCGGCGAACTTCCCCGTATAATTATAAAAAAGTCAATTTTTCCCATGTTGGATAACAATTCACTAATAAAATCAGAAAAATAACAAATTCCTAACCCGAAGAGCCTGTGAATTCCTTTTAAGAAAAAGGAAACTACATACAGTTGAAATTCATCTTTTTCATTAATGTCTCGTTAAGTTGATTGCTTTTATCTTAAAAGAGGAAGGACAGTCATACCGTTGACATCTCTTCTGTAACGAATCATAATTGTCTTTAAATATTTGTCTATCTCATTAATTTTATCCCATTTATTTTCAAAAGAAGGACGTGTCTTTGACATCAGGGGCCAGGTTTTCGAAGATGTCTTATGACTACGACAAATTGTAAGATGGTCTTACCACGTGTCGCAATCATAAAATGTGTTTTCGAAAGGGTCGCAACTTGTGACATGTCAAAAAATTTGTCACAAAGTTACGACACCAAAGAAGGTGTCGTAAGATGGTCTTATAATGATCGTATATGTATAGAAGCATGAATAATTCGTTAAGCGGGAATTTGATCGTTCGAACCTTAGGTATTTCTTATTCATATTAAAATAGAGTAGACCGATAAACTTTTACAATGGTTTTATTGATCCTTTTTAATCGATTGTGACATTCCATAATTGATTTACATGTACATGCATGTTACACATGTACAGTAAACGTATATGCATTAATCATTTTAAAAAGGCTATTAAAATTAAAATTTATTAAACGTTCTTTTTTATTTATTTTGTCTTCTTTTAGTTACATGTACTTTTTTAAAAATTAAATTGCATACTTTGTTAAATCATTTAACATTTCATTATTTGTCATTACTGACTTGCGATTGTCATACGATTCTCGTAACTATGATTGCCTTAGGATACCTTTGTTTTACATCATACGGTAGGTCGTAAGACCATCATAACTTAGTCGCAAGTAATGTCATAAGATATGTCTTACGATCAATCTTACGATACTTTCGAAAACCTGGCCCCCGTTTTGTAGCATTTTTTTTAAATATATAATATTTTCCTTCATTTCCGTCTTACTCATTAAGATAATTCCGTCCATTAAAAACTGGGAACCAGTTTATACATATTATAGTTGCCATGTTTTCTATACAGTAATAATTCACATTACTTGTCAAATGATTACGGAAATACCCAATATAATTAAAATCATCTTTAATTATTTATTTTAAATCAAAGGTAATACTTCGTGATTATGACCAAATATCCGCAAACAAGAAAAAAAATATACAGATGGCAATAAGACGTTTAATAAGGAGAACTAACTGGATTTAATATAAACCATACCATAAGTTTTGTCATATTAAATAATAATATTACTAGATTCATATATTCTAGAAAACTGTGAAAATTTGAGGAAAGGGAGTAAACAAACTGAAAGAACTCCGAAAAAAACTCGAAGATATGGTTTTGATTAATAATTCAACGATCTTCAATTCAACTCGAATAATACGGAGTGGGTATGATCTACCCTTTGCTGGAAATCAAACAACTTTAGCGTTCTATGTAGGAGTCGTCAACACGCTTCTGATGTTGGCAAGTTTTGTCAGTGGACTTCTCACTGTTATAATTTCATTCAAATACAACAAAAAGAAGTTCATGAAATGGAGAAATGTAGATAGATTTATAGTCTACAAGGCAATGAATGATATGATGTACTACTTTATCCCGATTTTTTATATTTTTCACGTGACCATTGAACAAGTGAATTATCCTGCTCCATTGTTTTGTACCATTTACGCAGTTCTTACAAATATTTTCGGATTTTCACAAACCCTTCTGACCATTGCGATTGCCGTTATTTCGTTTCTTTTGATATACTATAACAGGCAGGTTACCATGGGAACAAATGACTGTTTCCTGTATATCATAGTCATTTCTGTTCCGGCTGTCATTTTCACAGTTGTGGCAGCTTTTGGGCAACTAGGACCAAATGGATACTTGTAAGTTATTATAAGATATGTATATAAAACTTATTGATTCACATGTATGTAGTAATAGTATTTTATCGTACAATTAAGATTTGTATATTTTTGTACATGTATATATAATATGAGGGAATGGGATAGTCCATGTCTGCTTTGGCTGTAATAAGCTGCTTCCGTATTGCACCCCAGCTTTTGACCCATACATTTATTAGCCCTTAGACCCGTTGCCCTCAGGCTAATGGTCAATTATCAAGCAAATATGAGGTTCAAATAATGACTTATTAATAGTGTATACCGTAGAAATAGAAATGTATATATAAAATTTTCGGCTTACACTTAAGATCATCGGCATAACGATCTTTGAACTCACTAAAAATGAATATTCCCCAAATCAGATAACAATGGATAATGCGTTGTTTCAGTGCCCTTTCATCTGCAAGTCAATTTTAATATTCAATACAGATAATTTGTTTTTGATCCCCAGAATTACTTTGATTGTAAATTGGGAAAACAAACAGCATAAAACACAGAACCTGTCTAGACCATGTTCATAAATGAAGAAAAGAGTATTGAAAGTATTTTGTACGAAAGCCCAGAAGAATCATACCAGATTCGATATTCGAAATTCGAAACTGAATATCCGGAGTTCGAAATTACAAATTTACGAAAGCCCAGAAGGATCATATACGAGATTCAAAATTATAGATTCAGTAATTCAAAATCCAAACCGACATTTGATACCCTAAATTTGAGATTGAAAATTCAAATCTAGAATACCAGTCAGAGGGAAGCTTCTAAGTTATGAATGAAATATATTTTCATTGTTGGAGATACACGCGTTGAAAGGGATATGTTACGAACACTGAGTAGACAAATAATTATGACCTTTCATTGTTTTTTTTTTTTTTTTTTTAATATTTAAAATTTTTATTTTCACTTTTAAAAATAGCTTTTTTGTTTATTAAAGGAATGTTCTAGTTCGACGAAAAAGCATGTGTATGATTACAAATACATGTAGTTTTTTTTAGTTTTCGGAAATTACTGTGCACTATAAATAAAACATTGGTGTTATTCTTTGTTTATTTATAGAAACTCGTTTCCAAGTTATTAGAATTTGAAGAATTATATAGTAGTAGAAAGTTCTTATTGGAATTATCTTACATTTTCTAAATTTATGAGTTTTGCTATATAAGCTCACAGTTTATTTCAATTTACAGTCACTGTGGTTTTTAGCACAGGGGCCCGACTTCTTTATTTCTTTCTTATTTTATTTTAATAAACATGTACTATAACAAAGAATATTCTTCGTTTATTATCAATGTGCTATACACTATCCACGTCCTTATACTAAAAATCCTAGGATTTTTTAGTATAAGGACGTGGATAGTGTATAGCACATTGATAATAAACGCAGAATATTCGTTGTTATAGTAAATATTTATTTAAAGTACTCATGAAATAAACAGTAACTAAAATAAAATGAAAAAGAAATAAATATCCAGAGGTCGGGCCCCTGTGATTTTTAGTGGAGTTCACTTCATTATTGTTGCACTTGTTTTTTTCTTTCCAATATCAACTAAACTGTGAGGTTATATAAGATCCCATTAATCTAAAAATTTGTAAAATAATTCTAACAAGAACATTCTACTACTACGAGTTTCTGATTATTCTACATGTTGAATTTCGAATCTCGAATATCGAATACCGGATTTTGAATATCGAATTTCAGACTTTGGGATTTGAATCTCGAACTTGGAATCTCGAATCTAGAATATCCAATTAGAGGAAGCTTCGAAGTTGTGAATAGTATTTGGGCAATGAAATATCTTGATACTATTTGAGACACATGCGTTGCGCACATTGTACATAATAGACAAAGAATGCATTGATTCAATTATATTCTTTCATCGTTTGTTTATTTTTTAATAGTATTTAAATGTTAATATTAAATACTTTAGGGGAAAAGGTTTGATTATTATAACTCAGGGGCGGGTCCAGGTTAGGGCGTAACAGGCGTACCTCCCCCCTCCCCTTTAAAAACATCTATCGTAATCTGCTTATATTGTATTGAATATGGCAATTTATCATATTCATAATTAAACACATACTCTGATTTCTTTAAAAGCCTATTGAAATGTTACGTAACGCCTTATACCCTAGAATTTGGAATTTCTCGTTATTGGTCTACTGCTGTTAAGATCCATCCAATCATTTTAATATACCATAGACAATTAATGGAGAGAATTCGGCATAAAAACAATCACACCCTGACACTTTAACTATAAAATATACATGCTCCAAGGCAGGAACCGTTACATTAGTGCATTTCACAATTATTTTATGTTTTTTAGCCAAAAAAAAAGGTCCAAAAAATTTTAAGCCTCGCTCCGCTCGGTTCAGGTTTTATTGTAAGCCCCCCTTCAAATATCCTGGAAACGCCCCTGTAACTTGTATTATTAAAGGAATGTTATAGTTTGATGAAGAAAACATGATTGAGTATATTTATAGATACATGTGGTTCTATACAGTTTCTGGTAATTATGTGTACTATTAATAAAACATTGATGCTATACTGTTATGGACTAGGGGGAAAAGCTGGCTTCGTCCGATTGTTCAGATTTATGGGCGGACACACAAAAACACATCTGCTTCCATTTTACATTTTACCCAGACAAAGATTACGTCATATATACAGTTACAACAGTAGTCAAAGGGACGCAACTCCAATTCAACACTCACACAAAACTACACGACCATACGAAATACAGAAATATAACAATACATTGTACTTCTGATTATTTATTTATAGAAACTAGTTTACTGTCACATGTGGTATATGAACTAAACCGTGGGCTTAAAAGAGCTCATAAAAATAACATCAATGTCCTATAAATAGCGAAAGGATATTTCATTGGCCAAATAATATCGAATTTAACAACAATGTTTAAGATACTGAATCTCGAATCTCGCATGATCCGGCCCTCTAGGCATTCGTAATTTAGCAAACAAACGATAATCTTCCCTTATTAAATTATGAGAGGACTCGTATAATATAACTGCTAAGTGCAAGGTATATCAATTCTTGTCACAATGTGATTACATACACGAAAAGCATGAACGTGTCGTTTAACTCCAGTCCGTCAATCACTGATTTTGATATCGGTTCGGTTTGGTGTGTTTGGGTTTACGTCACTTTTAGAATGTTTGAGTACATCTTTGGCAATAAATATTCACGCTAAATTACCTGGACCAGTCGGCTGCCGATTCCGCATTTTAATATCTGTAATAACATAAATAAAGGGAAATGCATAAAGGAATAGGGCCATTTCCCCCTTAATTTCTTCCATTTCTAGAGCCTTTTTCCAGAAGTCATCTAATGATCGACTTTCAAAATCTCTCTGGGCATAGTCTTGAATGTGGTCTACGAAGATTTGCTAATAAGAAATAGCAAATAAGTTACTACATTTTTTTTATTATAAATACTTGAATATCGCGTTGGCAGACAGTTCTAACACAAATTTGCTATAAGATTAATGCTTTCAAGAAAGTTTTTCAACGTGAATGGCACTCAAAACCAAAATGTTTTTTTTCTGCAAGTGAATTGATACACATCCTTTCAGTAGACTGGTTTTGGTTCTGAGTTTCCTTCTTAGCAATAATCCAAAAAGTGGTACAACTTGACCCAAATCGCCTATATACACAACATAAACGGGTAGAAAAATTAAACTTATTAATGATTAAGCATACAATTTCTGTTTGGTAACATAAAAATGCACTGCATACGTTTACGATAAAATAAAGTAAATATTTAAGATTAAAAAATCAATGGTTTTGAGTGAAACAAATACAGGGGAAAGTGGTCGACGATCCAACTCCTTTATTTTGAATGAATAAAAATGTGACTTTTTGTTATTTAAATTGGTATGCATCTTACGGAGTTTTTTTTTACTTTATGACTTAATATATTCATGATAGTTATCTTCTTAACAATTTCAGTTGTAATTTCGATGGTGTTAAAGGGCGATATGCACATCTGGTGATTGTTTCCATTGGATTTACTTTACTAATAATTCTTGCTGTGATCCTGTACGTCCTTCTTTGTATCAAGATATACCAGAGAACAAAAGCAATAGAAGTAGCAATGGGAAGAGAATCGTTGGCTAAGAAAAGAGCTTTATCCATCGCCAAACATTCGTCACTACTTATAATGGCATTTTTCATTCAGTTTGGAGTTTATATCATAGATGGAATATGGCGTACAGTTGAAATACCTCCAGTTTGGGTCCATTTTGTCGTCACTGTCGTCGGCAGTTGTGGTGGAGTTGTCAACGGAATAGTATTCTATGTCATCAAGAAGCAGAAGGATTCAAAGGTATCACCAAATGATTCAAAACACACCGGTGATAAAACAAACTCCAGATCTGTCAGTTCCGTTACATCCGGGAACCGTGTTGCATCAAGTTCAGTATAGGACTAGGCTGTTGTTTTATATTCGATACCATTTCATTCTCAACAAAAAGTAATCCATTTTGTTGTTAATTTTGTTCAGCTTGTATAATACTTTTCATGACTTATTAAAATAGCTGAATTATTTGCTTAATTAATTATTGAATTATTTGCTTAAATTAAAAGCAGAAATACCTGCAATATTCGTTATTCGACAAACAAATTTCCACTACATACAGTCTAAAATGTTGCTTCGCTATTGTTGTTTTCTTATTTGTGATGTGTTTTGGACGACATTCGCTTCAAGACAACAACAGCATTACGCCAAACTAGTCTGTGTGCACCAACATCTTGTTTTCTACCAGTCAGGATTATTGCTATTCTTCTTTTTATTGGACTGATTTTTTTTTGTTTATCGTCAGTTGTTTAGTGTGACTCAGGATGTAAGGGATAGGAGAGCTCGAGTACCAATAAACATAATCAACTACATTACATTATGTATATATGTACTTAAAACAAATGTTGAATTGGTACATATCTCTTTATCATTTGTTAATTATTTGAAATGCAAAACAATTATGCATTATTTATATTTACCTGTGATACACATGATACAAACATGATAGACTAGTAATCAACCTTTTCTTATGACGATCATAGGACTTTCTAAGTTTTGCATCCGGTTTTTTATTTATTATCTATTTTTTTAATGCAACTTGTGATACTGTGACTTTCTGGACATTATTGTCGGAGTAGTTGGTGGTAAAAAAATCGATTCCACTGTAGCATGCAATGGTGTTCGTAAATCATGAACAGTGCAACATGTATGTATTTACCAGATGAATGCAAAAAATCATTACAATTTACTTTAAAATTGTATCAGCTTGAAAATTCATATATCTAATCACCAGGTGAACTTACGACTTAACCGAAAATTCTAGAGATCAGTGGTAATTTTCAATAAATATTACTATTAACGGTACAAAAATATTGTTACAAACGACAAAATATTACAACAAACAATGACCAATATATCAAGTACAAGATAGTATGCAAGCAAACGAATAAATAGCCATTTCTCTATACAACTCATAGGAGCAATAGGGGTTATCATGCATATTTATCTTTCAGGAAATTTTTTCGATATTTTTTCGTTAATGTTCCTAAAGCCGCAACAAGGTAAATTCAATATAGAAACTATTTTTTTCCCGGTAGGATTTTTATTGATTAACGCGAGTGTCATTATCAACCTTCATTTCATCTCTCTTTGTCTTACGATACGGAATGTGGTGTATATTACGTAACACCTTACTAAATTACTGAAAGTCATTGTTACTATATCATCAAAAAGATCTTTTACGAATCAACAAGTGGTTAAACAAGTTTCGTAAAGATATTTTGTATTTAATTATACATGAAATTGGGTCCGTATTTCATGTATTTTGAGAGAAACCTTTTTTAGAGTAGACTTTGTTGTTCAAGTTTCAATAGTTTAATATGTTGAATTGTTTTTTTTTTGTATGTATGTTAAAATTTTATTTTTGTTCGTGAATTAAATTGATATATATTTCTTCATCCCTATATGTGTCCTTTTTTAGGTAAGGAGCTTTCATCAAGCAGTACAACAATTCCACGTCTGATTACCTTAAAAGGTTTTAATACATGTACGTTAAGCTAAGAGCTGTTGCTGTACTTCACCAGTAGTCTCAGTCTGATAATGTGTAGCTATCAACTAGCAAACGCCAATGGCTTTTGACTAATATGGCACCTCAAAAGGAATTACCGGTGTACTTTCAGCTGGTTGTTCTTCATCTTAAATTTGTTGTGTGATATCAACATGAAATATATTCACGTGGTGAAATGTTTTTTTATCTCATTGATTCACATTATTATCTGCTAATGCTCGTATTTATCTTTAATTTTATTTTTTTCTTTATTTTTTGAAACTGCTAATGGTCACCAGTCTGTAAACACAGCGGTCCCAAGTTAGAATATAACTCATGGTGAATGTTGCTCGAATCCGATCTTAAATGACAAGGTTACCAAATTGTGCACCGAAGATCGGCTGTCTTCCGTTGCTACTGCGGCTTCCTCCTACAACTTTTAAAATTAAACTAGACTTTACGATATACAAATGACGTAAAACCCCATAGTAAAACCAAACCAGACGCAACACAATACATTAAGATGAAAAAACACTTTAAAGTATGTGGAATATCGGTTATATCAAAAATAATTTTTCATCCTTAACAATACATACATTTGTAGTTTATCATGTTAACATGGTTCATTTTATTTTCCTTAGCTATGAAAAACATATATAATTATATCAATTTAAGCATGATTCATTGATTAAAAATTAGCCTTTTAAAATTTTAAACATATTGTATCACTTCAATCTTTAAATAACGTTTTTCATAAACTCGCTTTTATGTAGTTCTTTTTGTAACGGAAATAATAAGAAAATTTCCGATTATGTTTTATTTGAATAACAAAAATCCGCATTTATTTCCGCGTTGGGGTTGCAAGGTATAATGTGAGTTATTCCGCCGGCATAACGATTGTATTTAAAAGAAAGAAGATAAAACTTCATAAATATGTCTTCAAAAAGAAAAACTGAGGTAAGAAGTGTTTAAATTTGGTACTATACATATCCATATATATTCTAAAATTTGCATTTTTTCTTTACAACCACTATAGTTAGAGAGCAACCATTTGATTTTTTTTGGACTAGAAAGTGATCAGAGATTTTTAATTTTTGCGGAATTCAATGAGCCTGGATACCGTTTCACTAAAAGTCGGAACATTTACCACTGATCGTAAATCCTTTGAATATATACAAATCACGACTGATCGTAACTCTTAAGACCTTTAGTGAAACAGTACCCTGGCCCTTTTTTCTAATGTGTACAATTATTAGATGATATTTTATCCGATCTTTTTTCACCACATATTTGAGCGTGCTTTTTTCTCCAAATTATACAACCCGCATATTTTACAAAATGTATTCGCTTCACTCTAAAAACTGTTCCCTTAATTATCCAAGTTGTTTCATCCTAAAATAAATAGAAAATAAAAATGTGGGTGCGAGTAACTGTAGAACATGGATATTCGTGTTTGTTTTTAATTTTCCATTTATGCTTTGTATACAAATGGTCTAATATAAATATTTATGTCAATGAATGTATATATTTTTGTCTTCTGAATAATTCAGTACTTCCGTATATAATTTCAGACTTCGAATTAATCAAACTTTTACGGAACTATAAGCATATCAATCAGAGGGTTTGCTTGAAAATCTTCCAATTTGAAAACATAACAAAATTAACATGTTTTATTTCTGTCGTTGTAGGAAGCCGAAGTCAATGGAATGGACCATGAAGAAGCTCCGTTCGATGTAGGGTTGAACCTTATGTATCTTATCAATTAAGTTAAATTCTAAAACTCGTGTTATAAAATCAAGATAATTGACCGAAATAATAGATTTACATTTATATATTAAGTACTCTTGATAACCTAAAAACTGTTTTTTCATGACTCGGATATTTTTAATACGAGAAAAATTGTAAACATTACCGCACTTCGCGGTTTATTATGCGTAAACTGACCTAAACCAGGATATATCGTATAACATGTTAAAAAACTGGAAACATTCCTTAAATAACCGAAATCACGTTATGCGCACTAGCGGGTTATTTGAAAGTGTGCACCTTGTGCATTGGGGTTATTTAGAATAGACTGAAAACAAAATTACTGTCAATCCTTATAATTTAATTCGAACGGTTGTCTTGACGTCTAAAACGTCGGGATGTCATAGTATAAAACACAATTTTGTCTTATAATAGACGGAAAAAATTACCAATCAAATGACGCGTTACATCCAATATGAAATTATTCCAATAAGTTAATGAAGGCACACCACTAAATCCGAGCCCCGTTTACTTCAATGTTAAATTCGTCATTTTCAAAAATCTGAGAAAAATATAAAATGAATTTTCCCAAGTCGGGCAATATGTTGACATGTTTTTCAAATAAAAGCTGTCTTAGAAAATTGTACTTGAATAGTACATTGCTTACCAAATAAGAATTTTTTTCTCGTTTCAAATTTCCCAGTGAAAATTTGCCCCATCACTTCAAACTGAATACCGAAAATTACAGGCGCATTAATATGTCCAGTTCTCGAAACTTTTAAGGGTTATTGACATACCGCAAAGTGTATTTCGTAGGGTATTCATTCCTTTCCAGTATAAATTCACTTGTTTATGCTTTAGATTGTGGCATTAGTTGTGACAGATCGACGCCGAAACCCATAGGAATTATTTTGTACTACTTTCGAAATTGCGCCAGCTATTTACCGAAGTACCCCCTAATAGATGTATCATTGTTAGTATTTCGTAACTTTATTTTAACGTTCTGTTTTGTTATTTTTTTCAATACGCATGATATTTATTTATTTGCAATCATACACTTAGAAGGGTAAATTGTTAAACGGGAGAAGAATTAGTAAGTACGATGTACTTGTGTCTCGACCCTTTTGTTGTTTTGGAATAAATTAAATATGTTTAAACTAAAACAAACTATTTCTTTGTCATTTATAGCCTTCACCTACATCAGGATCAGATCAAAATGCCAGAGTCCAAAGTAAGTTCCAAGCTCGCAGAAGAATGACACAGGGACTGTATGATTTTGCCCTACTCATGGCAAACGTTTCGCAGCTTAAATCCGTCCTTGATTCTGACTCAGATAAACATTACGTTTTACTTGTGAGCCTTCTTGGATCAGCTATATCTTTACATTTAATAGGTGCTCTGCTACTTTATGTAATATTGGTAATTGAAAAATACAAAAACGAGAAGGGAAGACGCGAAAACATTAAAAATGATGAATCAACCACAGAAACTTACACAGACAGTATCTGTAGAGATTGTTCTGAAAAAGGAAGTTGTGCTGCTTGTCGTAGAATATACATAGTAGACGCCATAGCAACCTCGTGTGTATTTGCTGTAACTGTCCTTAATGTGTTTATTACGACATTCATAGCAAACAGACACACTTAAATATACAAGGCACGAATAACAATTTACTAACATTGCACACAACTGGAATACAACCGTTCGTGTACAATTCAACGTACAGCTCCAGTCGACAAACTGTTCAAAGTTGAAAAAAGAATGAGACTAGAATCAGCATATGAATGTGCTAGGATCGACTTTTTTTTCGAAATCACATTGACGCATAATTAAAACTTTAATAATTTAAAATTGTATTATTAAAGAGATATTAATCATTAATGAAACACTTTGTAAATATATTTGTAATTCTTAAATCATTTATATTATACGATATAAAGTTTTTTTTCTAATGAAAATGAAATCAAGCTGGTACATGTTCCATAAAACCCACTGAAGTCCTTGTGGAAATAATCCGCTTATTTGCTAGTGTTTCGGCGTCGGCGTGGTATTGGCACAAACACTACTCATGACAAAATTCAAAAATTAAATAAATACTAGTTAAGGAGAATTTCCTAGCAAACACTTAGTTATAAATTGTTTTTGTTTTTTCGTTATATTTTTTTTTTACCATTGTTCATTTTAATGTTCGTTTTGGGTTATTCATTTTCGACCTATTGCGTGATTCGTTAAAATATATACATACATAATAATATACATACAGTCCATCGATCCTAGAATCATACATAATACAGGTATGTTATTATTTGTAAGTATTCCACAAAATCAGACAAATTTAATAGTAGCCGATACGAAATTCTCCATTGATATTTTCTTTATATTTTGTTGCGAAAACAAGAAAAGGCGAAGTTATTTCGTTTTGCGTTTTTTTCCTTTTCGCATTCCCACCAACCCATGCAAACAAAAGGAAATATAAGACTGCATATTCACTCCACAAAATAAAGAATTCCGTCATAGAAGGGGGAATATAAAGGAACCAAACTAGGTCAGCATGCCATCTGTTAGCTTGTTAAAAGTACAAAAGAATACTATTAGAATCGATTAGAAGGATAGTGTTCGGCCAACAAACTGTTCGACAAAATCATTATCATTACCCACTCGTGAATAGCTCTGCCCTAACATTCCATGGTTTTAGCTTTCCCCTTTTCATTATGAATCGGCAAAATGTGCATATCTTGTGCAACACAATTGGCACCATGGATTATTTTAACCACCGATAACTCTTTTGGTGGACTCAAATTCCCCGAGGTTATCACCATCTCAGTTGCTAGTGTTTTGATACTAGCATGAAATTGATACTTCAGGTAATTTTACTGTTCTTAATCATTTAATTTTGTGAAAAATAAGGACCGTCTCCATCGTGCCTAGGTCTGTTCTTATATGGTTTTGGATTTTCCT
The DNA here is from genome assembly GCA_028015205.1 of Mytilisepta virgata. Lineage (NCBI taxonomy): Eukaryota > Metazoa > Mollusca > Bivalvia > Mytilida > Mytilidae > Mytilisepta > Mytilisepta virgata. The sequence goes on from CM051519.1 coordinate 46,650,450, forward strand.
TTTTTCTATTATTTTGGTAATAACTGTGTGTTTCGAGATGATATATATATATATATATATATATATATATATATATATATATATATATATATATATATATATATATATATATATATATATATGTTATTCGTTTTAATTGCGGTGATAAGAGGAAGAATGCGCTATATAAATATTGTATAATAATAATTATTATTATACTGATGATAATAATATAAGATGAAAGTACAAGTTACAAAGAAAACTTATACACAAATGGAAAAAGTCAACAAACAGCAGAGGCAGAGAAACCAAAATAAAAGTGAGTACAAATATATGTCCGGTTTTTTTTTTTTTTTTTTTTTTTTGGCTTAATCAATGGTATATTCATTTTAATGCCTCTCTTATCTCCTTCTTCAAATATTGAATACTACAATATGAAAATTTTAATATTCTGTCGTGAAATGTATATACTTGCATGCTTGTTAGTTGGCACTACTCCTTCAGCATTGTAAAAAAAAATATCCGTGATATATATAATAGTATACAGTCATTGACTAGGTTCGAGGACTACATCTCTTTTGTTTGACCCGAAGAACAAACTGTTACCTAAAGCCGGAGTTAGGGTCTGAGGGTCGACAAAGCAAATTTGTTGTACGTGAACTCACAAGAACCACAAGCACAACAAACAAATACTGAAAACTAAAAAAATGAACAACGACAACTCCTATAAAAACCAGGAGTGAAATCGGGTGCTCCGTATACGGCACCCCTCGTGAGGTTCAACACAGTTAATTCGATGGTAGTCATAAATCGGTGGAGGTAAATGAAATGTTACGACATTGGGAACAGGTCCAACATCATCTTAGATATTGGAACACTGTAACGGTCAATCAATTCGTGATTATCATTTGCGGGTCAAAAATAGCTCTAATCGATTAAAAAATTGTAAGTGATACACACGAAATGAAGACCACATAATGTAATAGTCGGTCAGGCTTTTATATATACGAAATATGATAGTCGGGCAACAACAAAAAATAGCCCCGGGCATCCACACCATTATCAACAAAATTTAAGGTAACGATTATTTCGAGTAATCAGAAACAAATATAGTCGCAAGGAATTATCTTTGGACCAATCGATTGGTTTTGATATATTAACGATTTTGAGATAATAAGAGTAAAAGTTTTAAACACCATTTAGGAACTGTTATCGATTAGGTAATAGATACTATGATTTATGACTGACAGTTATGTTTAAAACATTGTGTTTCACCAAATTCAGCATTGTTTCACGAAATTATTTGAAATTTGGGAATATTGATACAGACTACTTAACCCAGATTTAGTTCGAATTTGACATATGCATGTTTCCCTTTAATATAGATAATAGCAAAAATTAGGCTTAATCTAAAACATTGTTTCACCAGGTCATTTGAAACTTAAAAGTGTTGCTTAAGGTAACGGTGATTTCGAATTTTGGTCATTTTGGTTATTTTTGAATTTGCTCTTCAACCTTTTGGATTGTCGTTTTAGTTTTCAATATTTTAGATCTTGAGCACAACTGATGAGTTGTAAATTGACGAAATGTGCACATCTTTTGCATCAAAAGTGGTATCGAAAATGTTTATTAAGACCACAAAACACAACTTGGGGCGGATTTTGACACATTTCACTTTGTTTCATTTTTAGGATGAAGTGATGGATACATTCTATCTTTATTTGAATAACATTCTCTTGAATAAAAAAATATTTAAGTCATTTTTACCTTTAACTTGAAGGAGATAAACGGTATAGTATTTTTATCTGTTTTCAGGTTAACCTAGACATAGGAGATTACGATGTTTTATTCGGTTGGTACAAAGGCAAAAAGTGGTAAAAGAAGAAATAGGCATTTGTCCAGAAATGAGAAATAAACCACTTTTTTATACACGACTTTTCTACTGCATAACAAACAGAACAAGTAATAATTGTAACAGTGAACTGCTACTAAGTCTCTCTAGTTGCCCATTAGAGCCCCCAATGGTACCAAATGCTTCGTCTTGTCATAAGGAGTAATAATATATATGGTTATAGGGTGGGGATCTCAATGGTTTTCAAGATATTAAGTCTTTTGTCATTTGAGGGGGTGGGGCATGACCCTGTTCAGACCCCTCTATAGTACCGAAGTCTTCGTCTAATCATCAGGAGTAATAATATATATGGTTATAGGGTGGGGATCTCAATGGTTTTCAAGATATAAAGTATTTTGTCATTTGAGGGGGGCGGGGCATGACCCCCTCAGACCCCCCTATAGTACCGAAGTCTTCGTCTAATCATCAGGAGTAATAATATATATGGTTATAGGAAGGGGATCTCAATGGTTTTCAAGATATAAAGTATTTTGTCATTTGAGGGGGCGGGGCATGACCCCCTCAGACCCCCCTTAGGTACCAAATGCTTCGTCTTATCATAAGCAGTAATAATATATATGGTTATAGGGTGAGGATCTCAATGGTTCTCAAGGTATTAAGTCTTTTGTCATTTGTGGGGGTGGGGGCATGACCCCCATCATACCCCCCTATAGTACCGAAGTCTTCGTCTAATCATCAGGAGTAATAATATATATGGTTATAGGGTGGGGATCTCAATGGTTTTCAAGATATAAAGTATTTTGTCATTTGAGGGGGCGGGGCATGACCCCCCAGACCCCCCTAAGGTACCAAATCCTTTGTCTTATCATAAGCAGTAATAATATATATGGTTATAGGGTAGGAATGTAAACTATTTTTGACCTATTCAAAAAATTTCAATTTTTGAAGTATTTGAAGGGGCGTGGCACTGCCCCTGGGGCCCCCTCAGACCCCCTTTAGGCACCAAATCCTTTGTCTTATCATAATCAGTAATAATATATATGGTTATAGGGTAGGAATGTAGACTATTTTTGACCTATTTAAAAAATATCAATTTTCGAGGTATTTGAAGGGGCGTGGCACTGCCCCTGAGGCCCCCTACACTTGAAAAATGGTTAGGACTAACATCTCATGGGGTACTATCATTGTGCAAAATTTGATTGAAATCGGTATAAAGTACAAAAGTGCCCCGGACAAAGTTGGCGGCGCGAGAAAGAAGAAGAAGAAGAATAACTAGAATTGCAATTGCGAGCAATAGCAGATGTCGCCCCTGGCAGCCATCTTGAAAATGGCGGCCATTTCGAAAAAAGTATTGATTGCACACCTTCACATAGTGAATTTACTTTCTGCCAAGTTTCATTCAATTCTATCCAGGCATCTCATAGAACTAAGTCGGACATAAATCATTGGAAGAAAGAATAATAACAAAGAAACGGAAGAATAACAATATGTCGCCGACTTTCGTCAGGGCGACATAACTAGAATTGCAATTGCGAGCAATAGCAGATGTCGCTCCTGTCAGCCATCTCTGTTTCTTCTTCTAATTGTACTTTACAAAGGTACCAAGTTTCATAAAATTCTATCATACAGTTTTTTAAATATAAATGCTTGAAATTTTCAAAGGGCAGCCATCTTGAAAATGGCAGCCATTTTGAAAAAGAATTTTTCGATTGCATACTTTCACATAGTGATCCAACTTTCCGCCAAGTTTCATTCAATTCTATCAAGGCATCTCCGAGTTTTGCTTAAATCAGTGTGAAGTTTTTTGCCATTTTAACATCATTTTTCAAAATGGCCCCCAAACGTCTCCAACTGATCGCGATTTTTTTTTCATCAGTTTGTTCTTCTAATTGTACTTTACAAACATACGAAGTTTAATGAAATTCTATCTTACAGTTTTTGAGATATAAACGTTTTAAATTTTCGGAGGGTACCGATCTTTGAATGGCGGCCATTTCGAAAAAAAGTATTGATTGCACACCTTCACATAGTGATCTTACTTTCTGCCAAGTTTCATTCAATTCTATCCAGGCATCTCCGAGAACTAAGCCGGACATAAATCATTGGAAGAAAGAAAGAAAGAATAATAACAAAGAAACGGAAGAATAACAATATGTCGCCGACTTTCGTCGGGGCGACATAACAATATGTCGCCGACTTTCGCCGGGGCGACATAATAATAATAATAAGAAACTCAACAAAAACAATAAGTCTCCAAACTTCGTTTGGGAGACTTAACTAACAAATAATAATAATAATAAATGCAATTACGAAAATCAAATCAACCAAAACTTTTTTTTTCTCGAGAAAACTGAAATTTGAATTGTTGGCAAAAACTTAAGATGTCAGTGAGAATATTGTGTTTTTTATTACACATCACAAGCAGGAAGAAGAGGGTCGATATAATCAAGATACAGAAATGACTATATTTCATATCACAGTGTCCTCTATTTGGTTTATACAGGCATGATGTATTGTTTCATTTTGCGTTCTCTGCTATCGGAAACAGGTACAGAACAGTAAGTTTGAAAGGAAAAGGGGGAGGGGTACGTCCGAAGGATAAGTTATAACATATAAAAAGATATTTAAATGATACAAAGTAAATCGAAATCAAATATAATACAAAGGAAATCTATAACAGAACTAGAGGCTCAAGTGGGCCTGAATCCCTCACTTGGATAATGAGCAGATAACATGCTGCATATTTAATTTTGTTTGTATATCAAGCATTAGCCGATCAGAACCTTCCATACACTATTCCTGATAAGTTTGGTGAATATTGGCTTTGTAATTACAGTCAAACTGTGATTTCTGTGTTTCCATACAAACTTATGTAACACCGTAAACACTATGTATGCCACCCGATCAACAACAAACAAGAGATTTTTGTATAGAGGGTTTCAAAATTATCATTCCTGTTAAATTTGAAAACATTTCGCATTTTTTGTTTTAGGAGGGAAGAAATTTGAAGGTTTTACCAATCAGAGTCAAGACTTGTATCTGGAGGCATGCTTTTCATCGGATCCAAATGAAATTACGAATTTTTATTAACTATATTTCCATATAGTTTTCCTGCCAAGTTGAGGCATTACTGGTCTTGCAGTTTCAGAGGAAATTTGATTTTACACAGGCTTCAATGCAAACCTCTCCGACACCGTAGCCGAAATATCTGCCTTTCCATCAACTCCATATGCATTGTACAGGGTTTCCCAATCATGCCTATAAAGTTTGAAAGGATTTGGCATTGTAGTTTTAGAGGAGAAGAAATGCGAAAATTTGACCAATCATAATCAAGAATAGCAATGAAGACTTGCCTTTTGCGACCGTGATTTTTTTCCGATCAGAATAACATGAGAATTGTTTAGACGTCGCTCCAAACACTATTCTTGCAAAGTTTGATTGGTACAGTGGTTTCAGAGGAGATGATTAAATATCTAATGACGGACGCAAAATGATCGCAATATCTTACCTGAGCTACAAGACACAATGAAATATTTCGCTTAAAAGAAAATTTAAATGCAAAAATGTCTGAAGTTATGTGATTCAGAAGGGCATGCATGATGACACCCATCCAGAGTGGAGTCAGATCCAATAAGATGTCAGATTCAGTGCAACGGGCGAGAAAAAGATTTCGTAAAGCGTAAAGACTTTAAAATTTTACTCAAAATTGATTTTGTTCGTGTTGAGTTTTTCGTTGTTTTATTTCCTTAATTTTCGAAAGACCTATCCTTTTTCTATCTACGGAAAACAATAAGATTAAAAATAGTTTAGAGCGGTTTTCCGTCACGATTTTTATTAATGAAGAGATTATTTCCTCGTGAATAGACATTTTGTATATAAAATAATTACATTTAGGTCATAACACTTAGCGCATAATGCAAATTGCAACATTAAGTTTAACGGAAAGATGACGTAAATATTTCATACATAAGCAGGAAAAAATTTAGCCAGGGTGTTATAGTGTTTAGGGCGTACGAGTCGTTAAGATGGCTGCAGTCAGATCCATCTCCGGTTCAGTCAACGACAACAATGTGGTAAGCGACAATGCGGATTTGTCAATTTAAGGCATGTGCTTTGTAAACTTTGTTTATACGCTATATAACTTTTCTTTTTTTTTTTTTTATCTTAGATACCTCCACCAAATGGAACAGATACCGTAGAAGCACCATTTGATGTAAGTTTAAATTTCTAAAATTAAGAATGAAACAAGAACATAAGTAAACCTGTACCATACTATTTTGTTTTAGTCAAGACAATCTGCCATTTTCTCAAAGGATAATATGTCAAACTAACTTCGGCTGTCGCGGTCATCTTTATTGGCAGTCAGATACAATTCTGAACGGAGAAATTCTAAGACCCATTGGTGTCACTTATGGTCCGAATGACTTAAGTGGTTTCAGTTAAGATCGTTATTTGAAATTTCCCAATTGAAATATCATATCTGTCATAATAAATTGTCAGATTTTCTTGATAATCTCTTGTTTGCCAATTGTTAAATGGCATCGCATTCTGCTGACTAGACTACATTTGATTTAAGTGTGGAAATTGAAATCATAGAACGTTTGTTGTCCGTTCGTTTTTATATTGGGTTTAAAGCATTTTAAATACATATCCTTGATGTTTCGTCTTTTCAGTTTGAATAGAATCCGAAACAACAACAACACAAACCAAATTTCCACTGTGCACGGCGTCCTATCTTCGAATGAATGTTGCTTCAAGTCAGCAATACCCATTATCACCATATCACAGTAGACTTTGTTCAGTAAAATATTGTTTGTTACTGGTTACAACTATTGCTATTGAAAGTCTCTATTTTGTTACTGTGTCTAAATTTGTTTCTGTCTTCATTTCTTAGGCTAGTGTTCGTATAAGGTTTAAGTTATAATGCCTTTTGAATCAACACTCCATTGGAACTAAAAACATGACAATTGTTTAATGAACGTCACGTAATGTTTTTTTATCCTTAGATTATCATTTGAAATTTTTTAGTAAACATTCTAAATGTAAGATTAAATGTCAAGTTGCAAATGATTGCATTTATTCACAACGAAAATAAAATGTTTTTTTTTTCCTTTTATGCATTCAGGAATTTTAATTTTTTAACGGCTGTACAGGATTTCAGACAAAAAAGCGGAAATGCGTAAGTCACTCAATAGACTTGCGTATCAGATCAGTGATAGCGCAGTAACATATGTCTCATTGCTTTAAGAAATGACGTAAGAATGTTTAAAATGCTGGGAATCAGTACATAGTAGCCATTTGGGCACAAATATGGTTTCCACAAGACGACAGTAGTTGGGAGATCAAGTTTAGGAATATTTCGATGTCATGTTGGCATTAAAATTGCAAAATTTCTTTTAGTCTTCATCGTTATTTCCTTATATTTATAACTCCCATTTAAGTCTAAAAAGATAATGATTAAAATATATTATTTCACTTTTTCATTTCAGAATGCTGATGGTCCAGTTCAAAACAGAAGTGGTGCCAGATCCCAGACAAAATTTCAAGCTCGCCGTACCGCAACTCAAGGATTGTACGATGTAGCTCTACTCATGGCAAACGTGTCTCAGCTAAAATCTGTATTGGATGTGGAAGAATATAAATACCAGACCGTTCTTATCGCTCTTCTTGGAACTTCTATCTCATTGCATTTGCTTTGTGCTCTAATGTTATATGGTCTTTTAATCACTGAAAAGTACATCGGTACAAGACAACGTTTGGAGAGACAGATTATTTCCGAAAACGACACGACCAGCATTTGCACTAATTGCTCGGAAACTGCAACTTGCACCAGCTGCAAGCGTATTCTAATAATCGACTGTGTAGCAACTGCTTGTGTGTTCTTTGTTACTGTTCTAAATGTATTCATCACTGCTTTTGGAAGCAACATACACACACAAGACTCAACGAAGATTTCAAATTCTACAAATAGTTAAAAATATTTTTAAGGTTCGGTAAGGAATTTAAAATCTAGTTCGGAACACAACTTGTGCATATACTATCCTTAAATGGTTTATTTCCAAAATACAAGTGTATAAAGCTGTTGAAAGCAAATAGTTTTCCAACACCAATTAATTTTGAAGTTTCTGATACTCAAGTCAATAATGTATATGCTTGATTTGGCTTTACGTATAGCTGAGATAAACCTCTCTTGATTTTTTTTTTATTTATGGTTGCCAGAATCTGAATGCTTTTTAATTTGTATTACAGTGAATTCATTGATTTTCATTAACATCAATTTGTGGATTTGGGAAAAAAGACATATTCGTGGGTTTACTGTATCTAATATGAGTATCTTTGATTTGTTATTATGAATTTCGTGGATTTCAAATTTCTAAAAAGAAAATGGAAAAAAAATATTAAATAATACAAATGAGATAAAATCAAAACAGTTATTACTGGTGAAAAGCGTGTATAATCGAAAGTTACATATAAAACACGTTTCTATTGTGCAAAATTTACTTTGAAGTGTAATCAACAAGGTCATCGATATCGTTTGTCTAAAGACTTGCATAATATTTACAAATAGCAACGAGAGGCTTAATCAAAACATAGTTTTGTACTAAGATCTACTAACGGTGCTTGGTACCCACGTTAGAAACAAAGCCAATTAAAAACTTAATTGTGTGAATGAGTTAAACAAAACCTTGTAAATATTGTCGAAACTTTGACCTCAAATGAATACTTTCCTATGGTTTACCGGAAGTGATAAACTGTTAAAAAAATAAGCATAACGCATACTTTGTTTGAAGAATTTCTATATTTTCATTAATTATCTAAGCCCGTATTCAATCCTGATTAGCAAACTAGTATTTTTCTCCCCTAAAAACATAACAATTCAAACAAACTTCCCCATCCGTTTGAAATTGCATAGTCACTGAAGGTCAAACCAGGATCTGGAATTCTTGGCAATGGACCAGAACGTTTCTCTGAAATTCCGCACAATCCTATAGGGAAGCGGTTTGCCTTTTGGATGCACTTCAAAATTACACTTTTTTGTAGTAACATACCATTTTTTGCACAAATCATTCATGCAATAACACATGGAAAACTGTGATTTTGAAACATCACGCCTGATTATCTCTCTCGTGCGTAACAATTGGCAATGTTAAAAAATATTTACATTATCCTGCTTTATTTTTAAAAAAATCCAAAATGTGATTCAGTGTAATATTATTTCATTAATACGTGTGTTCAATTCTAGTTTACTTACAAAAATGTAGCTATATACGAGTATAACCGCAAAATGCGCCTCATAACTAATTTCAACCTCTAATAATTTTTGTTCGAACCAGATTTGTCAATTATTATTGTGTGTAAATACATACTTCAAAGGCGAACAATTTCATTGAATCACAGTTCCCAAATTTTGATATTAATCAGCACAAATGCTTCGAAATGAAGAGATAAGTTTGCGGGAACATAGGAAGTAGCTACTTATACGTCCTCGTATACGTCTAGTGGAAGAAATAAGTACAGTATGTTTTATATTTAAATATTCAAAAACTCTGATTAAATTTGTTATTGATGAAAAAAAAAAAAGAACACGAAACATGCTGTTTTCTTCAATCAATATGATGCAAATATAGTCATGACAGTGGAATATTTCAAAGTGTGAGCCAAAAACGTACATTAATCGATTAAAAAACATCCATTCTAAAACTTTTATGTTCACTAACTTACACAAGGGTGAAAAATTAGAAAACAACCCAAGTAGACAAAGTTTTGTATCTTACACAATTACATAGGTACTGCTTTTCAACAATTCTGCAAATTTTGGTTTCATTCTAACGTCAAAAGGGGATTTTGTGCTCTCAAACTTTTATGACAGAGTTGGAGGAAGACATGGTTTGACAAAATAATAATAATATTCTTTGACTGGATGAGTTCACTTACGAATATTATACAGATTATTTTCAAGACTGTTAAATGCCAAAACAAACCCATAAACGTACTCAGATAATGTTTTACAGATTCAATTTTCAAATTAAAAAAAAATAGGTAAACAAAAATACAATCAAAGGTACCTATAGGACCGTTTGCTATTTGTTCGGCTTACACACTGTCTGACACCTAGTTAATAACCCTATTTTTTTTTTACATGAACTCAATACCCTTTACTAAAATAATGTCAGCTATTAGGAAGACCCACCATTGTCATTTTGAACACATGACAACAAAATTCATAACCAGATGACAATAAAGAATATAGATAAGACAGCAAGCATTTAATCTTTTCAAATTAAGGTGGGAGGGGGGGGGGGGGGCGATTGATCTTGGACCAAGGAAATTATTTTTGCAACATGAATTATTATTTTTGACAAACTTGCACATGTTTTACGTGCAATATTTTCCAGACATGCTATATACAATCCTGCCTTTTTACACCAAAGTTTTATGTGTTTGCCTTAATGTGTTTATTATGTTTTGTTTGCTGTTTGTTTTACTTTGCTTGACCCTAAGGGGTGTATTTTGCAAATAAAGTATTAATATTTATTCATTTTCTCCAAGTTCTTTCTTGCTCCCACCCTGCAATAAAATTTCAAAGGAAAGTTCCTTAATAAATAAATAAATTCAACAAAACTCAACATTTCAAACCAAAAACAAACTGATAAAAACTAAACTGGGAAAATTTCATTTTTAGAATACAGATATAAAAAATAGAATGATTTTTTTCACTTTTATTGTAAAAATACCAAAGAACTGCCACATACTAGTATACACGTTAACATACAAATAGAAACCTCTGAAAGAATAGAAATTTTAAAATCAAAAACAGTTTTACTTGTAATTATACATAACATAATCTGGTGATCAAATGTATTCTCATCGAAGCTGTATTAGTGGCTTCAATGACTGCAATGTTATAAGGCATGGCATGCTCATGTAAAAACATTTGCCTGATATTCAAATTCTTTGAATAATGTATTTCAATATGTTCAATGATTTTAGTGCTTTGTGTTCCACATACTTCAGAAACCGATTTCTTCACTAAAATAGTTTTGGCTTCACTAAAATGTTACAAATTTTAAACAACAATAAGACTTAACATGAAAATAAAAATTATTTGAACCTTTAGAAGGAAAATTGCCACTTTTTGAACGCGCAGTGTGTCACATTTTAATATTGTGACATAACCATGTTTAAAACTATAGGCTCTCAAGAGCCTGTATCGCTCACCTGGATTTAACTTTTCACCTTAAGCAGGACTAAAAATTTAAGTGTTGCAGTCAATTTGCCTGGTTTTTCTACTTGGTTCTGCGTTCAGATGTGGCAGTCATCTTGGTTGACAGTCCAGGTCAATGGACAAATTTCTAAAAGAGAACCATCTAAGGACCATTTCTGCTAAATCTTGTTCCAACTGGCTATAAGTTGTTTCAGACAAGAAGATTTTTAAATGAATTTTCCTATAGGGTCCTATATTTAACTAAGTATAACCGTGACGGCCATCTTGGTTGACAATCCGGATGATCAGACATATTTCTGAAAGAGAATCATCTAAGGACCAATGCTGCCACGTTTAGTTCCAATTGGCTCTGTAGTTTGAGATGAGAATATTTTTGAGTGAATTTCCCATAGGGTCCTATGTTAAACTATGTTCGGCTGTGGCGGCTATCTTGGTTAACATTCAACGAAATCGGACTGTGATTTTGAAAGATCACGCCTGATTATCTGATTAATCATACAGTTTTCTGAAAGAGGACCTCCTAAGGACCATTGCTGTCAAGTCTGGCTCCAATATGCCAAGTGGTTTCAGACAAGAAGAATTTTCAATGAATTTTACCATAGGGCCCTATGTTAAACTAAGTTTGTTGTGGCGGCCATCTTGGTTGACAGTCCGGGTCATCGGGCAAAATTCTGAAAGAGGACCATCTAAGGACCAATGCTACCAAGTCTAGTTCTAATTGGCGTAGTGGTTTCAGACAAGCAGATTTTTTAGTGGATTTTCCATAGGGTCTTATCTTAAAATAAGTTCTGCTGTGCCGGCCATCTTGGTAAACAGTCCAGGTCATCGGACATATTTCTGAAAGAGAACCTCCTAAGAACCATTACTGCCAACTTTGGTTCCAATTGGCCTTGTAGTCTCATACAGGATTTTCGAAATTCATCCCCCCTAGCCCTTTTTTCTATTTTTAGTAACAGCAGCCAAGTCGGTTGGAAGTCGGGGATGCCGGACATAGATTTGGAAGGTGCCACCCAAGGACCATTCGACCAAAGTTTGGTCTCAATTGTCTCAATTGGCCCAGTGGTTTCAGAAAAGAAGTTATGCCGGATGCCGTCTGAAAGGGCAAAAACTCCTGTAAGGGGTCAATCAATGATTTTGGTCATGTTGACTTATTTGAGGATCTTACTTTGTTGAACATTTCTGCTATTTACAGTGTGTCTTTATATGTAATAATATTCAAGATAATAACCTAAAACTGCAAAATTTCCTTAAAATTAACAATTCAGGGGGAATAAACCAACAAAGGGTTGACCGATTCGTCTGAAAATTTCATGTCAGGTAGATCTTGATCTGATGAATATTTATAATGTGACATTTTTGCTCTGAATGCTTTAGTTTTTTTTAGATATATGACAAAAACTGCAGTTTACCCCCTATGTTCTATTTTTAGCCATGTCGGCCATTTTGGTTGGCAGGCGGGGTCATCGGATATTTTTTAAACTAGATACCCTACTGATGTTTGTGGCCACGTTTGGTTCCATTTGGCCCAGTAGTTTCAGAGAAGATTTTTGTAAAAGTTAACGACGGTCGACGACGGACGACGGACGCCAAGTGATGAAAAAAGCTCACATGACTCTTTGAGTGAGGTGAGCTAAAAAACTATCAACAATTACTAACCAGCATATTTTCAACAAAGTATAAAAATATATTTCTACAAGAATCAAACTGAGTTTTAGTTTGGCAATGCATGACAGGTATGCATGTGGGCAGATGGGGCAAGGTATTTCCAAATAGTTATTAATAAAAACAAACTTTCTGTCCATCTGACAGCTTATTCTTTGGTAAATTGGATCACAGAACTTTGCATCATGATCTTATGTTAACTCCTCAATTCAAAGTTATATTTTTTATTTGGTTTTTCAGCCTCACTAGAACTAGTGATCAGATATTTCACTGGTAAACCAGCATAATAATAATAACACCAGATATTATAACCATTCTTTCAATGTTTCCATCGAATTAATATTTCTTGATTGAAAAGCAAACATCATTTCCTGTAGTGAAAACACTTGATTCATTGAATATAGTGAATCATATGGCTTTTTCATCAATAAAATAACAATAATATGATATTATTACATGGTTATTTCTGTATTGGCCTAGTTATTAGTCTGAGGCTTGCTGTATTGCCCAGTATCAATTAACAAGTTTCCACAATGCTATATTATTAATGAATTTTTTTTAAATTAATTCTTTGAAAATTCGTAAGTACATGTAAATAAGCGAAATAAAATCGGAAACTATACATTCATTGAAAGACATTTTCAGTCAGAGCTATTACTGCATGATTTAAAACTATCAGAGCGCCTACCTACAGATAAGATCAAGCACTTTTTTTAATCACAGGACATTAATGTAACATATGTAATGTAAACATTTCGGAGTTTTCGTATGTATTCAAACTAAAGTTTAGCGAAAATCGATTCCCCTATATTGAAGCCAATAATACACTAGTTAATTAATGATTTAATCTACATTGTCAATATACATGTAAGAGTATGATACATTACAGAGAATAATTAGTCTGTATTAACAACTGTAATTAAAACACTGATAGTTATTAGAAGCAATGTCTGGCAGAATTTTCTTTGGACCAATCGATTGGTTTGATAGAAAACGAGGAAAATAAATGGAAATGGTTTGATATATTGACGATTTTGAGATATTAATAAGAGTAAAAATTGTATATTTTCCTACAATGAGCATCTATTGTATAATTTTCCTACAATGAGCATCTATTGTATATATCCCGCCAAAAACATTATATGGCAAACGCTAAAATTACCTTATATGGAAAAATCAAAATTTAAAATAAACGATACAACACATATTAAATCATTCCATCTCTTAATCAAAACGCTAAACAATACGTCAGATGCTAAGAGAGCGTTAATGGCGTTCGTTTGGAGTCAATGCATCATCCGGACATCGTTCGTTAATTCATTGTTTGTGTTGTTAACTTGTACGTTACAGGGTATGTAACCAATGCAATCGTGTGTACGTCTCACATAATTGTTGGAATTCATTGTTTGTTTGTTTAGTTGGAGTTTTACGCCTTTTTCAGAACATTTGGCTATCTTGCGGCGGCCAGTTTTTACATTTGTATTGCAGGAGAAGGCTGGAATACCCGGATAATACCACCGACCTTCTGTAGGAAAATGGACAATCCTTGTCAATTAAGGTTTATGAACCCTTCTTTATACCTGTGTATTAATAATTTTTTAAAGTGCAATAATATTAGAACAGAAAAAAATACTGAATAAAAGATGGTGCCAATTTGTACATATAACAAAGGGAAACGTCGTTCACATCAATAATATTAATTGTTTCATTGCATTTAACGGAAGATGTGGATTTTGTGGCCAATCAGGCCAAGAATTTCATTAAAAATCCACAGATTTTATTACAGAGATTTTCGTTATAAGATTTAAAACATAGATTACTGACTTCTTTGTCCATGATGTGCCAGTGTCTATTGTTTACAAAAAGACCTAAACAACCTTTACAATAAAAAACATACAACCTCGGTGTTTGCAGGCTAGTGATCATAAGTAGCCAGACCACTCGGCCAGCAAGGCCCCTTGGAACTCAGAATTATAATTGTTCAAATTCAGTTAGTATTTTAGATACTCTTTTCAAAAGTTATATATATGCTAGTTTGTAATTATAGTTAGCAGCCGTATCAATTTTGTCGAGAGTATCATTTGCCGGTCTAAAATAGCCCTAATCGATTTAAAAATTGTAAGTGATACACACGAAATGAAAATTACATATTGTACTAGACGGTCGGGCATTTGCTAATATGAAATATGATAGTCGGACAAAAGAATGATCTTTTCAACCCCACCTACGTCTATAGTTCTCATCGTATGATTTTCAACCGGGAGAATCAACCCACACCACTATCAAAACAAGTATATATGTGTCAATGGACACTACATGCCCCGCCAATGATGTAAGTAAAATACTTGACTCTACTTAAGGTGGAATTCGACATATTTCACTTTTTTTCATTTTTAGGTTGAAGTTATAATGAATAACTAGTTTGATAACAGGAAGTATATTCCATTGATTGCTTGGGGGAGGGGGGGGGGGGGGGTATGTGTCCCATAGATACATTCTGTCTTTATTTCAACAATATTATCCACATTTTTACAGCAACCTTGGGCAATGAAATAAAAATATTAGTTCAGTAATTGTTTTTGTTCCTTTAACTTGAAAGAGATAAACAGTATAGACAGTACTTTATTTTTTTTCAGGTTTAACAAGGAACAGAAAATTACAACAGAAGGATCAGATGTTGTATTCGGTTGGTACAAAGGATGAAGTGGCAGAAGAAGAGATGGGCATCTGATCAGAAATAAGAAAAGACACATTAGTAAAATCGAGAGGGTGAGTGTGTATGAGTGTGTAAAAGAGAATGAGACAAAAAGGGGGGGGGATCTGTGATCATGAATTTATTCCAGTAATTGTAATTCATTTAATTAATAAATTATGATTTTCTTCATTTCTTCATGAAATTTTGATGATATGGACAGTGTGAAATGGATACGAGGGATGCGCTGGGTTACTCCAAGCCACTATATTATACAGGTATTTCCTCCAGCAAAAACATATAAAACACAACAAATACACAAAATACTATTATAAAATTGAAATCAATTATTGTTGCGTCTTAATAAGAAAAACGACGAAATAAACAAACAAACCTTTTCCCGAGAAAACTGAATTTTGAATTGTTGCCAAAAACTTAGATCTCGGTGGGAAGATTGTTGTTCTTTTCATTACACATCACAAAAGAAACTGTACTGAAGTACTAATACATTACAATGGGAAGAAATGGGTCAATATAATCAAGATACCATACAAATGCAGCATCTATAACACAAATGAATATACATATTGTAGTTCATGCTTACCATAGTGCCCTCTATCGGGCGTATACAGGCACGCGCTGCTCTGTATTGCTTCATTTCGTGTTCTCTGCTATGGGAAATACATGTAGGTACAAAACAGTAAGTTTAAAAGGAAAAGGGGGAAGGGTATGTCTGAAGTATAAGTTACAACATATAAAAAGATATTTAAATGATACAAAGTAAATCGAAATCATATATAATAAAACAAAAATGAAAAAAAGAACATTATTGGGTCAAGTCCGCCTGAATCGCTCACTTGGATAATGAAGCAGATAAAATGATGTGTATTTACTTTTGTTTGTATATCAAGCATTAACCAATCAGAACTTTCCATTCACTTTTCCTGGTCAGTTTGGCTAATATTGGCTTTGTTGTTTCAGTCAAACTGTTATTTCTCGTAGGAATCAAACAAGGAATCTTTGACTTTGTACAGAGGGCTCACAATTATCATTCCCGTTAACTTTGAACACATTTGGCACTTTAGTTTTAGGGGAGAAGCTTAAGAGATTTGAAGGTTTTACCAATCAGAATCAAGAATTGTCTCTGGAGGCATGCTTTTCATCACATACAAATAAAATTAAGAATTTTTATAAACTATATTTTCATATAGTTTTCCTGCCAAGTTTATTCATTACTGGTCTTGCAGTTTCTGAGGAAATGATGAAATTTGATTTCACATAGGCTTCAATGCAAACCTAGCCGAAATTGCCACTCGATCAACGCAAAATGAGAATTCATTTTACAGGGTGTCCCAATCACCATTCATATAAAGTTTAAAAAGATTTGGCATTGTAGTTTTAGAAAGAAGAAATTTGAAAAGTTTACCAATCAAAATCAAGAATCGGAATCACGAATTGCCTTTTGCGGCCGTGTTTTTCCGATCTGAATGAAATGAATTTTGGTTAGAATTGGTATTGTGATTTCAGAGGAGATGATTAAAGGTCTAACGACGGACGCAAAAAGATTGCCATAGCTTCCCCTGAGCTAAGAAAAAATACAATGAAACATGCCACTGAAAAGAAAGAGTAAAAGCAAAAAGTCTAAAATTAGGTGCTCCAGAAGGGTATGCATGATGACACCCATCCGGAGTGGAGTCAAATTCGCTTCGATGTCAAATTCAGTTTGAAAAAGAAAAAGATTTCGTAAAGCGCAAAGATTAAAATTTTACTCCAAATTGATTTTTTTTTGTTTTTCCCTAAGCTTTTTTTGTTTCATTATTTATGAGAAGACCTAATATTTTTGTCCATCTTCGGAAAACAACAAAATTAATAACAGTTTAGAGCGGCTTTCCGTCCGGGTATTCATCAGTGAAAGAATTATTTCCTCCTAATGACATTTTATATCTAAAATAATTACATTTAGCGCATAATGCAATTTAACGGAAACATGGTGTAGATATTTCATATATATAAGCAGGAAAAAATTTATCCAGGGTCTTGTAGTGTTTTAGGGCTTATAATCTGTTAATATGGCTGCACTCAGGAGATCCATCTCTGGTTCAGTAAACGGCATCACCGTGGTAAGGGACAATGCGGATTTGACAATGTGTTTTGTCATTTTTATTCATATTCTATCGAAATTATTATGAAAAAAAAACAGTTTGAAACTTGCTCAATTCTGTCTAACTTTTTTAATTTTTTATTTTAGATACGTCCACCAAATGGAACAGATACCGTAGAGGCACCATTTGATGTAAGTTTAAATTTCTAAAATTGACAAAGAAACAAAAACATAAGTAAATCTGTACCATACTATATTGTTTTAGAAAATGCAATCTACCATTTTCTAATAGAATAATATGGCAAACTAACTTCTGCTGTAGCGGTTATCTTTGTTGGCTCAGATACAATTCTGAATGGGGACATTCTAAGAGCCATTAATGTCACTTTTGGTCCGAATGACTTATTAATAAATGGTTTCAGTCAAGATCGTTATTTGAATTTTCCCGTAAGGTCCTTTTTTAAAAGAAACATCATACTAAGCTGTGATAAATTATTTGTTCGATTTTCTTGATAGTCCCTTGTTTGCCAATTGTTAATGACATGTATCGTGCTTCTGATGAGACTAAATTTGTTTTAAGGGTGGAAATTGGAATCATAGAGAGTTTGTTGTCTGTTTGTTTTTATATTGGGCTTAAAGCATTTTAAATACATATCCTTGATGTTGGGTCTTTTTAGTTTGAATAAAAATCCGAAACTGACAGCAACAACACATACAAACCAATTTCCACTGCGCACGGCGTTCTATCTTCGAACGAATGTCGCTTAAAGTCAGCAGTACTCAGTATTACAGTAGAATGTTGGGAGTCACTGCATGATAGCCATTAGGGCATGCAAATATGGTTACCACAAAACGACAGTTGTTGAGAGATCAAGTTTAGAAAGCTTTCGTCGCCATGTTGGCATTAAAGATTCAAAATTTCTTTCAGTCTTCATTGTTATTTCCTTATATTTATAACTCCCATTTAAGTCTAAAAAGATAATAATTTCAATGTATTATTTCACTGTTTCATTTCAGAATCCCGATGGTCCAGTTCAAAACAGAATTGGTACCAGATTCCAGATACGCCGTACCACAACTCAAGGATTGTACGATGTTGCTCTACTCATGGCAAACGCGTCGCAGCTAAAAGTTATATTGGATGTGGAAGAACACAAATACCAGACCGTTCTTATCGCTCTTCTTGGAACTTCTATCTCGTTGCATTTGATTGGTGCAATGTTGTTATATGGTCTTTTAATCACTGAAAAGTACAAAGCGACGAGACAACGTTCTGTGGGAGAATTGAATACGGAAACTGACACGAGCAGCATCTGCACTAATTGCTCAGAAACCGCAACTTGCACTGGCTGCAAGCGTATTTACAAAATCGATTGTGTAGCAACTGCTTGTGTGTTCTTTGTTACTGTTATAAACGTATTCATCACTGCTTTTGGAGGCAACATCTACACACACGATTCAAAGAAGACTTAAATACACAATTGTTTTGTTTATATATGACCAGCATCTGTATGAATTGTTCAGAAACCGTAGTTTGCACCTTCTGCAATCGCA
Source organism: Mytilisepta virgata (assembly GCA_028015205.1). Lineage (NCBI taxonomy): Eukaryota > Metazoa > Mollusca > Bivalvia > Mytilida > Mytilidae > Mytilisepta > Mytilisepta virgata. The sequence goes on from CM051519.1 coordinate 46,669,516, forward strand.
TTTACATGACTACACTTTAGTCACTAAATGCGTAAATGGTCTTTTGAAAGCAACATTTACACTCAAGATTCAAAGAAATAATGTTTGTATAATTATTTATTTTTTATTCGATAGCTACATGTATTCGAATTTACAATTGTAAAGAATATCTAAAAATAATTTTGACAGGTCGGATATGAATATAGATAATGCATATTCTTCCATTAATGGTTTATTTTCAAAATAAAAGTGTAGAAAGCTATTAAACATGTTAAAAACAAAAATTTTGAACACCAATTAATTTTGATGCTTCCGATGCTCTAGTCAATAAATTATATGTGTGATTTCGCTTTTGAAATAGCTAAGCCCTTAAATAATTTATAATTTCGTTTTTAAATAACTGAAATGTGTCTTGATTTTTGACTTATTTATACTTACCAGGATTTGAATGCCTTGTAAATTATATTAATTAGAGGACTGCATATTGTATGCAACTGATTTCATAAAGAAAAATTCTGCGGATGCTTACACAAAATTATGTACATCCAAATAATGAACAGATGCAAAACTTGCACTTGTTCAATAATGACATTGTATTGTGGTGACGTAATTATTCAGTTACACACGGAAAACTGTGAATTTTCTTTGGTGAGAAATTTGTGGCTTTTAAATATATAATTCTTTGATACCAATTTTTATTAATAAGATTTGCACATTTCGTCGACTTACGACTCATCAGTTGTGCTCAAGGCCTAAAATATTGACAACCAAAGGGTTGAAGGTCAAATTCAAAATACCAAAATGACCAAAAGAGGTGAAGCCAAAACAATCTAAGGACAAAGCTATGCACGAGGAAGATACTCCTTACTTTTAACAAATTTTACAATTTTCTAACAGTAAATTTGAAGTATCAATTTCGTGTTAGTATCGAAACACTAGCAATTGAGCTGGGTATACCCTGGGGGGCTTGGAGCCCATCAACAGTGGGTCAACAAAGGAAATACTTACGACAAATGGAAGAAATAAGTACAGTACAAAATGTAAATTTTGATATTACAAAATTATTATTTAATTAAACAACAAAATGGATAACAGGAAAGGTCAACAATGACATACCAACCAATCAAAGCAACCCAACTGACAGAACTCCGGCAAATGTTTTTGATACAAGACATTCTTCGTTAAATAAAATATGATGCACGCAGTCATCACTGTAGAATACATCAGACAACAATCAATTTAAAAAAAGCATTTTTACTAACCTACATAGAAGAGAAAATAGCAACGTCCATGTTTCGCCTTGAAAAACCAAAAAACCAATAGAATCAGAAATCCATTAAGTTTATAATTTGCTCAAGTACACATGGTATACAGCAATTTGGTCAATTTATTTTCATTCAAACGTAAAAATGGGATTTTGTGTTCACAAAATTTTGTGACAGTCTGACAGATAGGACAAAAAGAGGAAAAAAATAAAATAAAATTCTTTGAATTCGTGATTTCAGTGGTACTAAAGAATATTTATTAATTGAGGAAAATAAATAAATAAATTCAGTTAGGATTTTCACATTTTAGATCCCAGTGAGTTCAGCACAAGTCATAGTGGGCAAAGGAGGCCTCTGACTGTGGCATGTATTTGAATGAGTTGTTTCAGGCATTTTTACGAGTATTTGGACAACAGTTGAGTTTTTCTGTTGTTTCTTTGGTAAGTGGGGGTGAAATGAAAACACAATTTTTATTTTCATGAAAAATTGAGTGATCAGTTCGGAAAATTTGGGAATTCGGTAAATCCAGTAGCGGGGTACAAATCCCACATTCTTCAGATGAATTCAATTTCTATCTTGTATCCCCCATAAAAAATCAAGTAAATACTATGTATATACGTTTACCTGATAAAATTTTTCAAATATTGTGTTTCAATATATTTAATGTTTTTAATGCTTTGAATCCCACATACATCAGAAATAGATTTCCTCATTAAAAAGTTGTTGCTTCACTAAAATATTGCAAATTTTAAACAACAGTAAGTATTAACATGAAAATCAAAATTATCTTGTCCTTGGGAAGGACAGTTACCAATTATTACACTGTGTCACTTACCAACATTATGACATAACCATTTTAAATCACTAACACAAAATGGGAAATTTGCTGTTGTTAAAGATCCTACCAGATTTTATCTATATTATACTTTATGCAAATATCTTGATTTCTCATTGGTTGACAGAGATGTGGTACATGTATTTCAATCCACCTGAAAATAGGCTCCAACCCTCTTGACGGGTGGTATTCCATCCTTAGCGACAGGAATAACACATGGGAGAATACCACACTCTTGCTAGGATACCACCCTCCGTAACGGAAATGAGTTTTACACTCTCCGTATGAGGAGATAATTGACAAAATGGAGGTAAAGAATTCTTTTTGAAATAGGTAGGACAACATAATTACTTATTTAATTAGCAGTCCTTTCTAAAGTATTTTCTTTTTTTTTCTTTTTTTTTCTTTTTTTTGTTTTTGTTTCAGAAAAGAATTTTATTCCTAACAAAATTACTGAATAAAATCAGTTTCATCTCTCAAATACAATATTTATTATGCTAGAATTGACAGTTGAATGTTAAAACTTTCTTCTTTTTTTTTCAAACAAAAAAAAATTTATTGCACCAAATAAGCTGTGAACAATCACTTTTACAAATTCTTCCTCAATTATTCCCATTGAAATCTCTACTTTACACATTTCCACTGACAGTTTTGTTTTGCTGGTCATTCAGAAATGAGCCTTTCTGTTCTGGAAAATACAAGACAGCAGTTTTTATTTTGAAAATGGGAGATAACTCTCTGTACTCATCCCTGTTTAGGATGCATTTTTTCATGTTGAAAACTATATTAAACTTTTTTTTCAGTGTTTTTTTCATAGGAACCATGACCAAGTTTATGATAAAGCAAATACTATTAATACTGAACCATTGAAGTAACTGTAAACTGGTTGACCTTATATGGCCTTGCTTATCTATATTTGGTACAATAAAAATTTACAGGAAATCCTTACATTACATTTGCAAAAATTGTTTATTACTTCCTTGTACGTACAGATCTATCATTTCATAAACCGGGTTTTTCAATGAAAATATCCGATTTTAGTTTGGCAATTTTAGCACAAGCGCGTGTCTCAGAAAAAAATTTTTTACTTGGCATATATAGTAATTTTTTTTTTTCTGAGACAAGCCCCTGTGAATTTTAGGCAGACAGGTGGACAGATGGGGGCAAGGTATTTCAAACAGTGATTAACGAAAACCAAATTTGCTGTCAGTTGACAGCTTATTCTTCCGGCGATAAATTGGATAACAAAACTTCATATAACATGATAGTATTTTTTCTTGATAGTCTGATTGGCCGAAAATAGCATAAGAGGTTGTGAGTACCCGCACAGCAACCTAACATTCATAAAAAATTCTGAATTCATGGTTATGATCTAAAAATAAAAGTGGTAGGTTACGCGGATTTGATAGCAACCTAATATGATCTAAAAATAGAACAGGGACTTTACTAATACTGTTCTAAAAATAAAAGTCATAGGTTACGAGGAATTTTATAGCAACCTGATATGATCTAAAAATAGAACGGGGATTTTACTAAAAATTTTCGGGAATGTTCGTTAAATTGAATCAAAATACTCACATAAATTTACATTTGTTGAATACTGTTAAACAAGAGTGGACACACAAAAATGTCTCGCCTGTCGTGTATTTCTAATGAAAGTAAATGCTATCAGACATATTGCATACAGTATTCGAAAAACAGGCCAAAACACAAAAACTTAACTATAACCACTGAACCATGAAAATGAGGTCAAGGTCAGATGATACCTGCCAGTTGGAAATGTACATCTTACAATCCTTCCATACACCAAATATAGTAGACCTATTGCAAACAGTATTCGAAAAACAGGCCAAAACACAAAAACTTAACTATAACCACTGAACAATGAAAATGAGGTCAAGGTTAGATGACACCTGCCAATTGGACGTGTACACCTTACAATCCTTCCATACACCAAATATAGTAGACCTATTGCATACAGTATTCGAAAAATGGGCCAAAACACAAAAACTTAACTATAACCACTGAACCATGAAAATGAGGTCAAGGTCAGATGACACCTGCCAGTTGGACATGTACACCTTACAATCCTGCCATACACCAATATTACTAGACCTATGGCTTATAGTATCTGAGATATGGACTTGACCACCAAAACTTAACCTTGTTCACTGATCCTTGAAATTGGGTCGTCAATTGAAAACTGTCTGAGGATGAGGACCTTGTAAGGTACGCACATACCAAATATAGTTATCCTATTACTCATAATAAGAGAGAAATTAACATTACAAAAAATCTTAACTTTTTTTCAAGTAGTCACTGAACCATGAAAATGAGGTCAAGGACAATGTACATATGACAGATGGAAACTTCGTAACATAAGGCATCTATATACAAAGTGTAAAGCATCCAGGTCTTCCACCTTCTAAAATATAAAGCTTTTAAGAAGTTAGTTAACGCCGCCACCGCCGGATCACTATCCCTATGTCGAGCTTTCTGTGACTAAAGTCGCAGGCTCGACAATGAAATTACACTGTTGATTATTCTTTTTCTATGCCATAATCATATAATAAAACACTTACTGGCTTTGAACTAGGCTGCCATCGATTTATCAACCCTTTAAATGAAAATTCACCTCGCCGAATATTACCATTTTGTTGGGTTGATAAATTCCGATAGCAACCTAGTTCAAAGTCAATAAATGTATAGCATCATGATCTTATTTTATCTCCACAATTCAAACTTTTATTGGTTTTTCACCATGTACATTAAATTTTTTCACAATAACATAATAATATATACTTTAAATCCTTTCTTAAAAAAATAAAAGACCTGTCAAATTGACAGCAAAACCAAAGTGTTCCTCCATCACTGTTTGGAGCTGCCCATACACCTGCCGTCCATACTTTGCCTAACAAGAAACAGAGTTTTCAATTGGAAAACCAGAATAAAATAAAAATAGAATTAATATTTCTTTATGGAAAAGGAAACATCATTTCCTGTACTGAAAACACTTGATTTACTAAATAAAGTGAATCATCTTGATTTTTCATTAATAAAATAATAATTAAATTAACATTACATTAATGTCTAGCATTTGATTTTTATTTTTATATTTGGGGGGGGGGAGGTTGCTAGCTTCAATAATCTGATAATTATGCTTGCTATTTTCAACTATGTTATGAGATCCAATATCTCATTCTAGATAATATTCTTTCTTTTTTTTTTTTGGAAATTTATTTTCACCTACCCACAAGAACCAACTGGTTGTTATCAAATATAAATTTTTTTATCAATAATTTATATTCTAAAGCATTCCATGCCATACATATTTATTGTATATTTTCCTATTAGTGTGGGCTTCATCAAAGAATACACACGTAGGTCACAATTTTGTGTCTCAATCAGAACCAGGGAGGGAACCCATTGAAAAATTTATTAAAATTCAACCTATTAAGTATCTGGTGCAACTTAATACTTTAAATATTAGCCCCTTATTGAAGGAGGCATATCAGATGTCAAATAATATTGATTCAAAATGAACTTATTCCTGGTATACATATGCTAAAAATGTTGTTGAGGAAATAAAATTAAAAACTGACATACAAAAATCCTTATCAAATAAATACTTCAGAAACCAAGAAATCAGACATGGGCTTCTAAATTTCATAATAAATTGTTAAACTAAAGATGCACAAGCTTTGTGAAAATAATAAAAATTATTTATATACACTGTAAATATAAAAATGCAATGATAAAATAGGGGAGATGGAACCATACCTCTTAAAACCCAATATTGAAAATAAAATACTAATTACAAAGTTCAGAACAAGTGAACATCCTCTCTTAATAGAAGTGGACAGATATAAAAAGATACCCAGAAATGACAGGAAGTGTCCAGTCTGCAAGATATTGGACAATGAAAATAATTTTTTTCTCACATGTAATTTAAATAAAAAATTGATAAGATTTCTTCTTGATAAACTAAAAGATGCAAACAATATATCCTCTGATACTTTGATTATTAAGAAACTTCTTAACCCTGTTACACCTACTGATTTCAAGGCAATATGTGCCTTCATTAGAACAGTCATTAGAACTGAGGAGAGAAGACCCTACATACCAAAAAAATAAACTGTAAACGATTTCTTTAGATACTGTCTTGCTGTTATGTGTGTAAACGCCATTATAATGTCTTGTATATGTTTGTATAGGCCTAACCCTTAGTTGGTTTATTTGCATTACCCGGTAATAATGTTAGTAATGTAAAAATAATGCAATATGTATCACATGTATCAATCAAGTCAAATAAATCAATTCATTCATGAAAAAGGAATTTTTAACTCATAACAAATGGTTATAATTATTATCCATCATTTCAATATCTGTTTAATTTTTGTTTAATAGATAAAGAAGTCTTTCTGATATGTGGCCACATTCCAAACAGTACTGGTACACACCAACTTTACATGTACTACGGAGTATAGACATATGTGGCCACATTCCAAACAGTACTGGTACACACCAACTTTACATGTACTACAGAGTACAGACTACCTTAACAATTCTTTAAAGGTGTCTCTGAGTAACAGATAGATGAAAAAACAAATTTGATTCCAATTTAGCATTATAAACTACCTACACTGATTTCTCAGTTATAGGGAAAATGCAATTTACAATGCAGTCCCCTACATTTATGTGCACACCTAAGCTTTTCCTTAATAAATTGAAGACTGATAGCCAACAACGACACACAAATGTTTGATATCAAAACAGAATAAATATTCTTTTGTGAAAATAATAGGCAGATTAATTCAAATTGTTATAATTTTTTGGATAATTCGTGTAGAAACACCATACCCCTTGTTTTTGTAAGGTGGTCAAATGTCCCCTAATTCTGCACACCTGGCTAAAAAATTTACATCAGTACAAATAGATGCAGAATGGTGGGAAAAGTTTAATATTTTTAATTAATTCATCAAAGTGTTTCAGTTTGCCAAGAAAGATGTTTACGGATGGGGTCTTAGCATTTTTAAAGATTTCTCAGAAAAACCATTACACAGACGGACTGTTGATTCACACTAAAATTGTTTGGATATAAAATGGAACAAAGTTTGATAATGAACAAAACAAATTATGAATATTTCTAAAGATTCATTTGGAAAGTACCAAAATGATAGGTTTGCAGAATTATTGGATGTCAGAAAAAGACATCACTGTATGCACATTTTTACCTGCACGGGTAGTGTACCTCAAGATGTTGACATCTGACCTTGACCCTTGACTTCTTTGTTGGAGAAAAGTTACTCAGTAAAAATGAAATAGAAGGAAAACCTGACTTGCTGTCACTCAGACAGCTCTCTTGTTCAAAACTGGAGTACCTTAATCAATGTGAATTGCCTACTCACCTGGTTGAAAGATGCAATGAGCTAAGTCGTAACTGACATAATTAAAGTTAACTGATTTTGTTCAATCATGTTGTCCAGAGAAACAAAAAAAATACTATCTATGGAATTTTCAATGTAAAAGACAGATAACTCTTCCTATGAAATTTTATAAAAATTAAGAATAACAACCACATGTTGCATGAAATATGCACAAAAAGCGCATTGAAAATATTTAAAAATAATTTTTACAAAGGACATGGTATGATTTAGTCTGATATTTGGCCATTTGAATTCCAAAATCAAAAAGTAATGAAATACTTACTCTCAGCTATCATTAAGTACTCTTAAAATGCTGCATTTTAAGGAACATCTTTTGTTTTCAACAAGAAAGTTTTAGTATAGCGGCAATATGCTGTCAAAGATGGCTAATTTTGAAGAAATCAATGAAAAGCACCAAATTTCACTTATTTTTGGAGCTTTTAATTAAAATTTTGATATGAATGAGCAACAGCCTTACTCCAAAAAGATATTTCAGTTGTGTCTATTTAAGACAAACATTATATTAAAAAATCTTTTTGGCAAGGCTGTTGCTCATAGTTGTTTTGACCAAAATCTACTGTGAAAACACTCAATTTTCTTCAAATCCTTGACTTAGCAGATGTTCATGACGAGTCTGTTGCATCATGGGAAGAACTTTTTTCCAATGTTTGATAGATTTTGAAAGATAAAAATAATACAAATTCTAATCAGAAATCTTAATTTTTCGTATCAGATGGGGCCAAATAATGGCTGAAATCATACCATCTCCTTTTAGGATAAGTCAAGTTGATAAATTAAAATTATTCATTTTTTGAAATTTTCCAGTGCATTAATTTTGCTATTGAAAATTTCCTATTCAGAATCCTTTGTGAGGTATACAAACATTACCTTTGTAAACAACTTTACAATTTTTATGTTTTCTTAGACAACTCAATAGGGTTAATTAACCAACAAAACTTTGTCTAATAATTCTAATGTTTAGACTTTCAAAATGCGAAAAAATCCATTTTAGGAACTGACTCTGCAACTGAAAAGGTGAATTTGTTCACTGAAGCAATAAACAGTAAAGTTTTGGCTTATTATAATACATTTATAAGGCATGTTAGCCATATTTTGAAATAAGAAGAGTTAATAAATATTTATTTGGAAATCAGTATATAAATTCAACATAAACAAATATAAATATTTCAAATGAGACTGATGATACATGTACTTATATAAAATTTTCTGATGATATGATAATTATAAAAGAAAAGATATTAAAATATACATATGAGTGCCATACTGATAAACAATAAAACATACTTTTGACTGCCATAACATTTGATATTACTTTTTATCATAAATTTACTAACATCACCGTTGACTCTTTTACATGTTTACTCTTTCATACAAATATCCAGACATTTTATACAATAAACATATAGAAAGATGTGTATAAATTTAAGGCCAAAAAATATAAAGGTGGCAGGTTCTCAAGCACTGCCGCATCCGAAAAACCTCCCGCATCCGCGGTTTTTGTTCTTAGCAAAATCCGGAATTTTTTCAAGTTGTATTCTTCTTTTGAAAAAATGTGTCTCCCCAAACATTTTTGTACATATTATTTTATGTAAAACCTTTGTAATTCTTTAATGACTTGGGTTATATTCATTCAATCAGTTAAAAAATGTAACCTTGCAGTCATCAAAACAACTTTTAAACTGCATTGTGTGCTAAGTCAAACAGCAGTTGTTTTGTTTGAAAACCTGTGATGACACCCAGGAATGCTATAAATCACACACTTGATGTTTTTAAATAAATTTTTGCCCAAAAAACAATGTCAATTTTCCTAAAAAAAAAAAAAGCCTCGCTCCCTCAACCATTTTTTAAAAGAGTGGCCTGAGAACCTAAGCATTTTTTTTGCATGGCCTAAAACAAATGCCAATAAGTTGTTAGAGCATCTGAATCAATACATCTGATCATGCATGAACATGGTCTAAGGGAGACTACCCAAAAGTTATATACATATGGTTTTTAACCCCCTTGAATAAAGCATTTGAAATCTTGTAACTTGTATCTTAATTAAATGTTTATATAAAAAAATAACTGTTACATATATACATGTATTGGATAGTTAATATGTTAATTAGTTAGCATATTTTCCAAATAAAACTGCTTAAAACAATGTCAAAAATTTCATGCACCTTTTTCTAAAAATAAATACTTCTGTTTATATAAGAATTCGAAATTTATTATTTAAGGATTGACTGATTTTTTTTAAATATTAGATTTATTTCAAAACAGGCATCAAAACTGAAGTAAATGAAATTTTGCAGAGTTCAGCTTTAAATACCAACACATTTCAGTTTTCCAGACATCTACAAATTTTACTCTTTGATGATAACTTTGAAACCTGGAAATAACAAATTCCAATATTTCTTCCTGTATGTTATCATAATTTTTCCATTTATCTTCTTACTCTCCGTCCTGTAATCAAACTTGTGTGCTCTGTAGCTAATACGTCATAGGCTAGAATGGAAAAAAAAAGATATATCTCCCTTAATTAAAATTTTTGTACTCTTCCAATTCTCTTTCAGGGTCATTGGTATCAGGTTGACATTTACAACACATTGCCTCTCATTGCTATGTAATGTATGAACATATACATCTTAGCCATAAAACTTAACTTTTCAAAATCATAACTAAGGCTAAAGGTTGTGCATTCGACAAAAATGAATAATGCAAAAGAGAATGAGAGCCTTTTACCAAAATGACAAAGGTCTCAAAAAATGTAAGAACCAAGCTGTACAAGGAGATGTTCCTTAGTGTTCACAACTTATGCCACACCAATTTGATTTTTAATACCTTGGAATAATGGATGGCAAAAATAGGTTCGAGCGAGCGAAATTTTAATTTTTTTTTTTCAGGACTATTTTTTATTTGGGCACAGATCATATTTACGTGCGGCACACATTTTTTAACTAAAATATTGCAAAATTTTAGGAGCAGGCAAACAATTTTAATTTTTTTCTTGTAAAATGAAGAATTGTGGGTGAATTTTCAGCATTTTTGCAAAATGAAGTGGCAAAACATTTTTCTTAAAATTTACATAGTCCAAAAATTGGAGTGGCGAAATCCAAAGAACTTAAGATCAATCTGGTGCAGCCTTAACCAATGAATATGTCATATATTGGATATGGACATATTTTTCTTTCATATGAGTTAAAGCATTGCAGATAACAACTATGATGTCAACAGATTCTCAAACCTGACTGATTCATACATCTAGCTGGCTGCTTACAATGAATCATTCAACAGTCTTATTCAAGAAATGCCCAAAACAAAGAAACTTACCTCTTTCTTTCAGACCTTGTCCAAAGTTTTTATACACTCTGTAAAGCTCAAACATTAAAATAAACCACACCAATAATGCCAACAGTCCTAAAAGATAAAGTGTAACCATGGTAACAAAACATTTTTTTTCATTATCTTACTTTCTAGGTTAAAATTTTGTTTTTTTTTTATTCAATTCATGAAATAAATAACAAAATACATGTATAATGTTGAAAATAAGTCCTAAATTATGTAGGGATATTTCATGCTATATAGTTATAAAAGAGCGTTTACTCTATCAAGCTGTTAGTAATGGTAGCCATCTTTCTTTGTTTCCAAGTTGAAATTATTTTTTAAGACGTCAGCAAAATTAATTCCTTTTGAATCTTTTTCCATGAGTTAAGTATGGGTTTTGTACAAAATTTGTGCTAATATGTTGCAAAAAACTAGTTTTGGATCCTTTCGTCAGATTAAATCTCCCTATTTTGCTGAGAAATATAAACTGTGTAAAAACTACGGAAATTTGCACATCCATAAAATAAAACTAAGTTCTACTAAATTTCAGTCTTAATGGTAAAAAATCTATAATTTCCCTGACCATGTGTCATAGTCCAATGCATGTTTTTATAAAAACCACATTGATCCCTATCAGATATTTGGAAATACTAATATTTAATACATGAAATTCATTTACTGTTTCAGATTTTTAATTTTCATCATGAAAATGTTTTGAGCAAAGCATTTTTTAGTGGATATGTAATTTTTCATTCATAAAAAATTATGAAGTAAACTTTTCATCACATACGGAAATTTATGGTTGAATTGCAACCAGTGAAAAATGTATCTAACAAAATATTTTGAATCCAACAAAATTATCAATTCTTGATACCCTAATTTGGTGCAATTTTAAAGATAAAGCAAATAAGACTTCAAATTACCTGCTGCTATTGTTGAGTAAATAATCGTATTTCCTGTATCTTTTTTACTATCAGACGTTATATCATCATATTCCTACAATGAAATAATGGATTTTTGATACATGTAACATAGGGCCCCCAGTGGCTGATTATTCTGTTTAGTGCAGTACCAATGATCAATGGTTTATCTATACTGAGCAGTGTTCCAGCTAGCCTGAAATTGAGAGAATCCTTCTTCCCTTTCTCTGCAGTTCCCTACCCTTTGAATTAAATATGACAAAAAAAAACAGTGAAATACATTTTACTACTTAAAATACTTTAGTGCCTTTAATATCCTAGCTAGAACACTGTTGAGGTTGTTACTGTATGGAAACCTCAGTTCGTAAAATGGATTTTTCAGAATTTGAATATCTTAATCAATGTGAATTGTCTAGTCACTTGGGTGAAAGATGCAATGAGCTAAGTCGTAGCTGAAACAATTGAAATTACCTCAATTTGTTCAATCATGTCTTCCAGAGAAATTAAAAATTCCGCCTATGGAATTTTCAATGTAAAAGAGACAGAACTCTTCCTATGAAATTTTATAAAATCGAGTACACAATGTTTTACAACCCTGTGATGCATGAAATATGCACAAAGTGCATTAAAAATATTTAAAATAACGGTTTTACAAATTTAAGGATACATCTGAGTTAAATTCAAATAATTAATTTTTTGAAATGTTCAAGTGCGTTTATTTTTCTATTGGAAATTCCCCATTTAGAATCATTTGTGAGGTATACAAACATAACCTTTATAAACAACTTTACATTTTTTATGTTTTCTTGGACCACTCAATAAGGTTAATTAACCAACAAAAGACTGTCTAATAATTCTAACGTTGAGACTTTTAAAATGCAAAAAACCCATACAGTAGTTCAAATTTAAAGTCTGGCAAAGTTGTGTTTAAGTGTTCTTAATTTTTCAAGGACTACCAGTTTTCATGCCAAAGTCTTAATTTCCTCTACAAATAAAAAAAAATTACAGCAAGGATATAACCAAATGGCTAAAAATTTTATTCTAGAATCATGTCAGCCAATGCCACTACAAACAAACATTTTTATTGTGCTGTCTACTATAATGTTTTATTCTATTGCTGTCTTATTGACATCAAATACAACAACATGGCAACACCAACATGTTTGACGTTACAATGTTGCATAGGAATTCAAATGAATAATCACTACAAACAGACAAAAATTTAACGCACATTTTCAGCATGAAGTGCTTCCATGCTTCATACAAAATCTGCTTCTTTCAACACTACTTCATGTCAGTTCTTACATGAAATATTTTTGCAGTCCCTTGAGTATTGAAAAATCAAAAAATTTCTGCAGGTTTAAAAATCTAAAAATTATTACAGCAATCTAAATTATAACTAGAGTCTCACCTGGCTTCTATTAGCCCATTTGAAAATGTAGGGTCTGTCGAAGTGACCTTGTAATTTGACCTTAGACCTAAAAATAGATAGATCATTTGCATCTGTCCTTCCATATGAGATTCCTGTGAAACATCAGTTACAACACGCCCATAACCTCCTCAGCAAATGAAAAGAAGTTCCTTTCCCATATGCTTTCCATATATCATTCCTGCCAATTTTGGTTTCAATCTGCCCATTAGTTCCTGAGCAAATGACAAAATAGTCATTTCCTATATTTTCCATGGAAACTTTGAGCAGCCGCACTGAGTGAGCTGATAAATCTCAACCAAAAGTGGATCATTTTTTGAAGGTATTGCTGTCATCAATCCGGCAAAGTTTCAAACCATTTCATAATGTAGTTTAAAGGAGAAGAATTTTTTTTAATTGCCCAATAAAAATCAAAGATCACCCAACCAGAACCAAAGGTGGATCATTTATAGGGTTGTTCCATACATCATTCTTACCAAGTTTGGTTTCAATCCACCAAGCAGTTTCAGAGAAGAAGATCAAAATGTGAAAAGTTTACAGATGACAGATGCAAAATGATGACATAAGCTCACATGGTCTATAGGCCAGGTGAGCTAACAAAAACTTACACACAGGACTGAAATAATAAAAAGTGTTTATCTAAGGTATATATTACAGAATTTGATAAACACTATATTGTGTACTTACTATTACAATTTTGTAGATATAATATGCAGGTTTAGGCAATCCTAATATGGCAAACACAATAGCACCCTTATACCATTCTTTTCTTAGCTGAAACAAACAAAACAGATTTAAATCACTATATCAAGGAAAAAGATATAATATAGGCACTTTTCTGCCAGAATCAGTAAATCATCATAACCTTTTTACTAAAATCCATTGCATTGACAATTCCATCACTCTAAGTCAAATAACTCTATAAATATATGTACCTTGAATATTGTGGATAACTTTCTGAGTCCCTCCTTAGAATTTCAATTTCTTGAATTGCCTTGTACCTTGAACTGTTTTGGTCAGCCCTTTGATTGTCGAAGCCATTGAAGTTCTTTTTGTATATTGATTTTTAATTGTATTTCATACATTTTTTGTATTTCATACATTTTTGATATATAATTAATAAAAATTTAAACGTATCTCAAATTTATTCAAAATAATCTCAAATTTTCTCAAGAAATGGTAACATTTTTATTAAATCATGTCTGCCAATGGAAAAAATATTTCGTTTATGACTGCTTTTAAGTTGTCATTTACCACGTTGTGATGCTAGCATGTACTCTGTCACTTTTTAAACTCATCAAACATCAAACCGATAATTTAATATGTGAATAATAGTCACCCAATTAAATTAAATGTCTACTTGTATGTAATATTATGGATGGTTAAGGAGATACTTATTTTTTGAGGTAATTCAATATGCGATTTAAAAACGTAATCTTCACCTGAATTTCAACATTATACAGATATTATTATGCCTATAATTCCAAAAGTTTTTTTTCCTGGTGGCAGACATGATTCGAAACTATCATACTGTTAAAACATAAAACAAAGGAAAAAAAATATTCCTATTAAGTAATGATGATTATAATAAACTGTCATGTAAAAATTGTCATAAAATTCAACATGTTTTGTCCTTCACAAATTTTAAAATTTAAATAGTTTGCTTTATATACATGCATTGACACATTATTAAAATTATTGAAAACTGAAAAAAGGGGAGATAACTCAAAATACTATTCATTATCATGAATATACCACAAAAAAATAAATAAAAATAAAATGAAAAAAAATCCAAAATGTGCAGTTCTATAAAAAAAAATGTTTTCCTCTCGATACTAAAAGTTAAAACTGTATATGCAATAAATGTAATTTTTTAAGCATTCATATTACTTTACATTAATAAAATTGTCATTATAAGTCATTCTTAGTTTTCAATAATATAACATGTATGAAAATGTACAAAGAAATATTGTATCTCAAAAAAATCTGTAACAGGGGGGTGTAATGATGTCGCCAAGAGATACCCATTCAAGTTACTGAAATTCGTAGTTCAGGGTTAAAAAATGAACGGATAACTCACACTTTAATTCATGTATAGCTCATATAAATGAGTAATAAAATTTACCCTCAAAAAGAGAAACCATAAACAAAAAATCTCGACAAAAAATGTTATTTCCTTACAAGGTGTTTTTAATGACTTAAAAATGCAAAATAGTGCATTTCTGGGCAAAATGCATAAAATTCAATGCAATATAACTCAAAAGTTATATCATGAAGGTACTTTTTTATTTTGATATTTTGAAAGAACATAGCAAGGAGACACTGCTGTCCAAATTTCATGAAAATGTCAATAGTAGATCCTTACTGTATCGTATTCCCTTAAATGGTAACTTTATTTCTGACAACAATACCGGTAATTATCAGTAATTATCTCAAATATTTGAATAAAGTGTATCTTTATTATTGTTGCCTTTCTAATATACATGTATTAGTTTACTTACTACAAGCCACCCCAAAATGTTCCACATCAAAGAATATGGAATACCTATTCCTAATATGATTTGTTCATTAAGCTTTATATCTGTACCATTTCTTAACACTAGTACAACAATGCTGGCCTGAAATAAATAAATAAATAAACTGATAAACATGTATTGTTTATTTTGCAGTGACAAACTGAATTTCGAAATACAAATTAGTTAGCAGTTAAATTTAAAAAAAAAAATTTTGACTTTAAATTCTTGAATGAGTGGTTAAAATATGATACCACACGTGACTGTGGTTAATATTCAACAATATGTTATTTTTTTAAATAAAGGTGGTGCCCTCTTTTTATGATTTGTGGAATCAGTAGGGGTGTAACGATATGCATTGCGATATTTCAATAGATTTACGATATGTTTTAGTATGATCCATTAAGTTAGAAATTGCTTTGAGTCCCTCGAGTGTCATCTCTGCAATGACGCACCACTTACGTTCATAATGAAAAAAAATTAAATGCATCAACCCCGACCAAACATTTAAGTTTTGATTGATTTTTGAAAACTTTGAAAACAATATAAATCAAATCATGGCTAAAATACCAAAGGTATATAAAATTTTTGCCTCAGTTCTGAAACTACTTAAATAAAAACAACCATATCGTTAGCAGGCCCCACGTATCCATCGGGAAAAATACTGTGATTTCGGTATATACAGTAAATCGTTTCCCCCTTAGGTATCTGTTTATTATGTTTATATCAGAATTTGAAATAATAGCACACCTGACCGCACGAGAGAGTCTTTTCTCATGGTGGATGGGTAATAATTAAAGTCGCTAACCGAGTGGTCGGGTCGTGAAGAAAATTTGGTGGAAACTACATCCTGGTACATGTACATGTGTATTTTTAGCAAGCAATACACAGCTAAAAATCATATTTGTATTAAGATATTTTATTGTAGTAACAAATCTAACACACAGCACAACTAACAGTTTACAAAAATTGTCAGGACTGGCAAGTTTCATATATAGCCAGCACAGCTGTTGGCTGGTAGTTTTTTCAGGAAGTTTCAAACCTGTTTACAGTTATATTGAATTTTTGTCTCATGCATTTATATTCAATCTACATCCCTTTTGCACAACTAGTAAATAATCCACAAAATGCTTGATTAATCCACTAAAGTACTAGACTCGATTGAGGATTCAAAGTATGTAAGTAGAACTTACCGTAACTTGTACATCAAACTTCAACAAACATGAAAATAAAGATGCTTGGTTATACAGATCTGAAAATATACGTATACAACTGAAAAATATTGTGCTGACTCTATTCAAATCTTAAAATAAAAAGTAAAGTTTACTAAAACACAATTCAAATTGATGAAACAATAAAGAAAGTGCATTATCTGAGGTATAAATTACAGGATTTGATAATCACTATACTGTGTATCTAGTTTACAATTTCTCCTGTACCTACATTGTAACATGAATGTAGAGAAGGGCAAGTAAAATGGCAAACCTTGAAAAGTCAGTATCAGAAAACAAAATCCCATTAATCTTTTATTGATAATATTTAACAAATATTTTAAGGTCTGAAAGTTCAAGACAAATATAAAGAGTAATCTTTTTAGCAAAAGCGATGTTGTATTAAGTTTTGTAGTTTCATGAATGCTGTTATTATATCATTCATTAAACACAGTAAAATGAAGCTGATACTAAGCAATAAGACATCATCTCTGACAATGACCCAATAATATTATACAATTATGGCATTTTACTTGTATCATGTTTTATAGACCAGTTAACACCAACATTGCCAAGGGCCATGGGTCGCAGGCAATATTACTTTAAGTGGTCCATAAAACATGATATTGCATGACAGTGAAGTGCTATATTTGTTTTATTACATTTCACTTTAAAGAGCATGAATTGGAAATCACCTGTTTCTAAAAAAGAGTTCATGGTGCAATATGATATATATCACTTTTACTGTGCAATACATGTATCATAAAATATGGACTAGTTTGAAACACACTGTTTCTATGTAAATCTAAAAGTACGAAATGTAATAATATTATTTGTGCCATGAGTTTGTGATACTTAATAAACTCCATCACAAGTAAAAACCCAACAAATTTACAAAACAATGCAATTGAAAAGACAGTTATTCTATACAAATGTTTGATATAAGACGGTGAAGATACTCCACTCTTCAGTGCTAAAGACTGTTTTATAAAAGAAACTATTATGTTAATAACTTCGGATGTTTATTGGCGAGGAATTCTATGAATTTTTTTATACTAACATTACCAGCTTGTATGAATTTAAAAAAAATTCATTAAAATTACAAGTAAACCATGTACACATTTCAGGCCAAGTAAACTCAAATATATGGTTCTCAGAAACCGCCAAAACATTTGAAAAGTTGGCAATGGAAAGAAATTATTTGGTTACCAAAAAAACTGGCCGTGATCATGGTATTTCTTTGAGAAATAAGCTTTGAAATTTGGCATTTATAGTACTTTTCAATCATCTACTGACCCAAATTTAATTTTCAAGGTTTTGTAACACTGATCAAGTCAAAACTAAAGTAAGAAAATGATCATGAAAAACATGATTCCTGTGAGTTTGACAGTAAATATTCACTCCAAACAAATATTCTATTGACAATACTTTCTGTCCAGTCCACAATTACCGTGGAACCCATCTGCAGATGAGTGTTTGCAGAAGAATTCAAGGCAATGAAGCAGATAACCTGTTGGTAAACATCATAGACATAGGAGTGAATGGATTAAGTTGGAATTTACATGTGGCCAAAATAATCATCTTAACTGAAAATCCCTTGATTCTTTAGACAGGAAATAAATTTATAAAAAAAAATTCCGACCTACCTTGCCATTTTGAGAAAATCAATTGTCTGAGAACCAGGGATTTTATTTTAGATGGCCTTATCTTAAATCTTACATTGTAAATATTCTGATGCTCCAACTATTCTAAACTGTAAATATCCAAAATGTTTGGCAACTGACCATGCTAATAAAATGTTGGGTGGTGCAAGCACACAAATCAGGACAAGACGAACCTAGACAAAAAATTATCTATTCAATTTCATAGATGTATAAACTTACGTTAACACTATAAAATGACTAAAAGAATTTTTACAGAAGCATTAGATCGCAATATTAACATGATTTATAATTTAGTTCATCCTGTATCATTTAAACAAAACTGAACTACATTGTATGTACTTATAAATTAAGCTTTACTCATCATGCTCATATACATGTATGACTGTATATTTAAAGAAAATTTAAAGATTATTAAAATGTTTGTACAAGCAAAAGTGTTACAGAAAAATGGAAAAATATTTAGACTTTAGCCACTGAAGTCTGTTTTTTTTTGTCAAAAAATATGTATAATATAATTCTTTAGACATGTTAGAACATAGAAATGGGAAACAATCTATTTTCTATTTTCAACCATGAAACCTCAAAATTATTCTGATTGAAAAATGATGTAATAGATACATAACAGCATTAGATTCACAGAAAGTTTCATGAAAATCCACTTGACAACTTTACAGATAGAGATACTCCAAAGCCAATGCCAACACGTATGACACAAAATGACAGAAATTAATCCCTATGTGTCAACACTGCTACGCAGGTGAGACAAATATCACCATCTTTTTTTTTAAGATCTACTTACCAGTTTAAGTGTATTTCTTCTTTCAGAATTCAGAATATACTCAACAATACAGTATACCATAACTACAAGAACAGCTGCCATTAAAGCATACATCTCATATACTCTCTCTCGCAGTACACCATGGAAAGCATAAAATAAACAAAACACTGAAAAGACAAAAAATTGGAGATTAATATCTTTTCAAACTTGAACGAATGTGGTTCGATCTTAAATGGAGCCGTCTTCACCTGGCTGGTTAATGAGTTACAGAAAAATGGAAATGTGAACAATACCCATGTCTTGCACTATTGTTAAACATTCTTATTTTTATAAGTTTTAACCATACACTTGACATATTTAGGTGTACAGGTTTATTTTTTGCTGAATTTTGACACCATATTTTTTACTGGTAATTCTGTATTTGTTTTGTGTTATGGATTTTTTTCTCTTGCTACCAATCTTTGCTTATTTTCTGGCTAATGATTGATTATTGATCACATCACATATTCTTTCATTTTAATATTTATGTTTTTTTTAACTTTCAGCCTATATGTTCTAATGTATACAGCATTGTAATCTTAAGCCTAAAAAGAAGCCTTATTCTTTTTCAGAGTCCCCAAAATTACAACCAGTCCCTTCAGCTCTAACAATTTTTCAGTTTTGGGTTTTGAATGTTTGTAAACAGTTAGTATATGTGCAAGTAGTTTTATTTTCCTAAATAAATGTATTGTAATCAATAGGTGAAGTCAATCATTTTGGGAATATATTATTGAATTATAACATTTCTTTCCATGTTTAAAAAGGTTGGACAAGAATTTGATATTAATAACCATACAAAAAAAAACACATCTTTAAAATTGGTATTTTGTGTAACTTTGAAAAATACGTAAATATCACATCTACATGAAACAATTAATCAATAATGAGGATATACATGTAGATAAATGACCTATTTATTTATGTTACAGGAAACAAATACAATCAGGGATTTCAATTTTAATAATCAAACTTGATTCAGTAATTATAAGTCATTTTAAGAATTAAATGAAATCCTTGATTATACATTTCTTCTAAGAAACACAACATTTAATGCTTTACCTCCGTTTAACAAAAGTAAAATTACAAATGTGAAATCTGGTGTTCCAGATTCATTATCTTCAACAACTTTTACCAGTCGATATATGGTCAATCCCATTGCGGTTAAAATGTTTACCGTGGTAACCACCAAGAAAACCCATTCTTTAACACCAAGTCCAGCAAATGTTTTTGTCTGAAAGAAAAATATAACTATCCAACATACTTTGATGAAAACAGTATGGTAATACCAGGTACAAATATTCTATTTTGATGAAATAAATTTTCACAAGTTAATTTAAGAATTGAATTATACAAAGACAATTTAACAAAATGGTGATGATTGAATAATTAGGTGTGAATACAAATACTCTTTGCCTACATCTATTGATACATTTTTTAAACTGTGTGGATTGATCATCTTACAAGACTATGCCAGGACAAGACATACTGGAGAGGACTGCTTTCACTCAAATTATATTAAATTCATTTATATTCTATTCAAATCAGTACTGTTTTTTCATTTTTTGATTCTTGTCAATTTATTTTTATATATGATTATTTCATGGAATGCTGTTTTTTTTTTGGATGATCTGTGGTTACTTCTGTTGAATTTTTGAAGCCATTGTTTTTCAGGCTGATTGATGGGTTTTTTTTTGGCTCCTTCAGGGTTTTTGGTAACTCATGTAGGCAATTAAGTCCTTGACTCACCAATTTTGGCTGGGACTCACAAAAATTCTTACATTTAGGCTGAATTCAACTGTTGGACTTAAAAGTATTTTGAAATGGTGATCTTTGCTTAACCAAATTGAAATCCTATTAAAACACCTGTCTCTGTTAACTTTGAAGACCAAACAGAAACACAAGATGAAATAAATATTTTCCCATTTCAAGTCCTATACAGACTTTTACCCCAGAAAGGAATGCTTGTGTACAAACCATTTTCCCCTTACCAGGCAAAAAAAAAGATATAAATAAACAGGTCTAGTCGAACTCGCAAAACCGAGTATAATCTCAAAAGCGAGTTTTCTTTCCCAGCATTCAATGTTTTTGATGAAATCTCCAGTGCTGAGGCTGGAATAGTATCTCATCAAGAGTTTCGTGTATTTTGTAAATATACAAAAATCACAATAGAAATGCAAAATATTTGTAAATATATCTTCAATAATTGTTATAAAATAAAAATAATAAAAACCAACTAAAGAACTACTGAAACATTTTGAACATCTTTAGTTTCCTTTGCAGAAGTGACTTTCGGGTTATGCATTTTCTAAAAATAGACAATAACAATTTGAATAAAACAAGTTCTTTCCCTAACTTGTTCACCAGAAATAATATTTTTTTATGTAAGATTAAGTCACAATAATAGATGAAATGTGTCTGTTATCTATGCCAAAAATGTCTGTCGCTCAACTTCCGGTCAACTTTAACCTTTAATTTCTCCATAATTGCATGATAGATTTTAAATTTGCACAGTAGAAATGTTCAAAAAGGTAAAGAGAATGTATATCCTAATATAATTGATCAGTTTCTGACTGGAAATCTTATTGTAAATTCTATAGTGAAAAAAGTTAAAGGCTTAAATTCTTATATAGAAGAAATGTGTGAGTCTTCCAAGGAAGATGTGTCGCCTGCGGACGTCAATTTTTACAAAAGATATTAAAATTTTCTAAAAATGAAATATATATGCATACCTTTGCATTAAAGTTAATGCACAGAGAAAGTTTCATCATATTGCTTTGAGCGGTTGTGGAGTAGTTGAGGATAGAAGTTTTGACCCACCCCCCTTTTTTTCAAAAATGTCAATTTTTACCAAAAAATATTAAAAATGAAATATATTCATGCGCACCTGTGCATTAAGATTAATGCACAGAGAAAGTTTCATCAAATTCCTTTGAGCAGTTTACGAGTAGTTGAGGATAGAAGAAAAGTGTGACAACGCAAGACGACAGATTGTGATCCCTATGTGTCAACCATGTGTTCCCCAGGCGACACAACAAAGATTGTCTAAATTTACAATCTAGGAAAATATTGTGCTCTTCTCTGATTCATTGTCATTTTGATTATGCATATGCATGCTGGTATGAAGGCATATCAAAACAAATGAAGAAAAAAAGAAACTTCAAGTGGCACAAAATAAGATTGTGAGATTTATTCTACAATTACTTCATAGAAAAAGTGTGACATATATTGAATTTAAAAAATTAGGTTTTTTAAATATTAGAAATAGAGTCAAACAACTATGTCTTTAATATTTATAACAAAATATGCCCAAATTATTTGAATAATAATTTTGTTTGAAATGAAACATCTTTAAACACAAGATCTAGGAAAATTAATTTTTATATACCTGCAATTAAGGATGATCGCTGGTCTTATAGGAAATAAATAGGATTTGAAATAGGTGTTTTAGTTTGAGAGAACATATGAATATTCAAATAAGCAAGAAAAAAATATAGGTTCATGTGCTCATTTTAGAGCTATAAGGCCTTGAAAATTTGCAGGAAATGGGTTATCTCTGGATTTTTAATTGTTTTTTCATTGACAACATCAGTCTCTCAAAATGTATGAAAAAATAAAAAGGATTTCAAAAACTTTTGTCAAATACCATATCAAGGTATATATGATTGAATTATAAAAGAAGAAAAAGTGGGGGTTCATGGGCAAAATATTTCATGTTTAAGAAATGGATAAAACCCGAGGATTCCGAAAATCTGACAAAAAGACCAAAACATGACCAGCGAGCATCCTTAAAGGGTGTGGATCTACCACTTTTTTCTACAATGGAATAAAAGACTGGAACTCACTGCCAGAAATAGTTAAAATTTGCACAAAGAATTTAATTTTAAAGTACAAGTAAAAAAAAAAATTGATGGATAAATTTGAATCAATCTTTAATAGTGAATTTGTTTTTTATTAATTTTATAATATTTTTAGCATTTAACTGTGATAATTTTAAAAGATTTTATTTCTTTATTTGTGTCAAGCTTGGTGTGAACTAGTACTAGTCTCTTCTTAAAAGGACCCCACTGGAAATAAGTTTCTTTAACTTATCCTAAGTCATCCTAAGGTCATCCTAATTATTAGGCTGCAGTGAAAGTCTATTTAATAATACTAGTCTATTCAAATATTAAAATAACGAAAATTTCCACAATTTTAATCTTTTAAATTATAATTTTTAGTGCTCATAATCTGCCAATCATTTTAGTATCTGTACATGTAACTGTACAATCCTATTCAAGTCCAGTGCTTAATATGTGTATGTCATTATGTTTTATTTATTGTCTGCCAATCTCATGCCTTTTATCTTGAATAAATATTTTTATTATAATTTAATTTACAGGTACGACAGATTATGTGTTTGCATTACATGTGAAAGAATATTCAATTATGTGAAGAAACTTGCATTTGCGATTAAATTGATGACGTCTTCAGTTCACCGTTCAGATACACTCGCATTTCGACCAGACCTAATAAATGAAGGGGTGCATATGTCGCTTAAAACAAAAAATCATCAAATTATGGCAAATAAGGCATATATTCAATATGGGTATACCACAATAATGACATTCAAACAAAATTTTCCTAAGGTTCTTATCACATTTTCAAAATGTTGAAGCGCTCTGAAGCGTAAAACAGAAAAATTGATAATCGGAAACCAAAAGGCAAAGTGAAAGTGGGTCAACACAGGGCATGTGATGATGAGTTAACCTGGCCAATGGCTGTTGTGACTGTTGTCTTTGGTAAATTAGTCAATCCATATTTTGCATATGAATCTGAAGATTCAAGCAAGCCTGAACTTCCTCCACTGGCTGATCCGCTTCCAGTAGCCGTTTCCATGTTCAATAAAATTTCGCTACTTTTCTACCATTTTGTCTTTTTTGATTGTTTTGTCACATGACAGTCTAAAAATAGATTTAGTATTTCTGATATCATTGAAAGCGCCCGATACATCCCAAATTTCCCGCCATAATTTAAGATTACAGTTACAGTACACATGCAATTGTTTTATACTAATACTTCTATTACTGTGTTACAGTATGTTCAAAGTTGTTTGTTATAGGCAATTTACACCAAATACGACGCAGGAAATTAGGACATGGATTAAGTTTGTTGACCCTCCCCCTCTTTTCCCCTGCCTCTCCTTTTTCTCTGCATCATTATTCATTTGTCATTGACATTGTAAAAAAATATTCATTTTAATGGAAGAAATAAACACCATATCAACATAGCTACAACAATGTAGCTCCTATGACAACTTAATAGAGATAAAGGTTTGCAACTAAGGATTCCCTATCGTTCCCCTAGCTGAGGTAACCCATAAAAATTTCACTTGGACCACAGGGACTCGCATCCACATATTTTCCAGTATTTAATAACCTTTCGAGACTGAGGCGGTCCTGATCTACTATTATGGTACAGTAGATTGGGGCGGCCCCAGTCTCGAAAGGTTGTTAAATACTGAAAAATATATGGATACGATCCCCTGTGCTTTGACACCATTTGAAATTATATTTCAATGAATAAGTAAAACATTTGCCTTTATTGCACACATTGATTTCTTGCAACAGCAAGCAAAGTATACATTGTATAAATTGGTGATTTATGGTCGTTTCCAACTTCTAAATTTAAGCTTTGAAACTGATGACTGAGCTCTATGTTATAAATATCAGTTCTGGAAAAGTCCAAATTCGTTAACATTACCAAATTTTGTAACTGCATGATTACCATTTTCATTAACCCTTAATTTACCAAATTTGTTAACATTTTTAGATATTTTGGTTTTGGCATTTCAGTATGCAACCTGACATCTTGATGTCTCTTATTCATGACTTATAAATCTTAGCACACGTTTCTGACTGGTAAAATTAAATCAACGAATACCTGATGAGTAAAAAATTACAGTAATCCTAAAGATGAAATTTCGATTGTACCGACTTCAATGGAGAAATTATTTGTTTTATCTTTATACTTCACTGTTCAAGAATATGTTTATCCTTTTACAAGATAACTAGAATCATGCACAAACTTAATAGATTTTTACCATCAGCAGAATTTCATTTTCTTCCTATATAAATTTTACACAGTTAATGAATTTATTAACTTTCAGTGAATTATGTATTGATAATCTGCCTTAAGTTATTGAATTCGTTACCCAGTTACCAAATTTGGTAATGTTATCAAATTTGGAGTTTTCCAGAACTGATATATTTTAAAACACCAACAAGTTCCTATTAATTATTTATCAACTTAAGAAAGGATAAATATAGATTTTCTTCGGGTATGAGTGAGTTATGGAATTTCTCCACCGGAGATAGTTAAATTTTCGATTTTCAACACGCGAGCTGTTGCGAGCTTGTTAAAATCTAAAATTTAACTCTTGAGGGTGGATAAATTCCATAACTCGCAAGTTAATTGAAGGAGAATCTGTTTCTGCTATGATTTTGGACAAAAACCTCAAGAAAATGTCGTTGGTTATATAGTTTGTTTTACATAGACATCATTTCTGGACATCTCTAGTTTATCGTTCCGATAACTGTAGGAAAAAACGGTGGTAATTCCCATGTAGAAATTTAATCAACGGGAAGTGGTTAAACATATTATGTATTTTTATCCCACCAATTAAACACGTCAGGAATAGGAGAAAAAATATTTATAGACTAGTAATATTCAATATACCACAGAAATTATTATTGAAAAAGAAATGCCAGCAAAAGTTTATTCACATGTTTGATGTTGAAGGCAAATTTTATCTACAGGGTGATTACCATAAAAGATTTGTTTGGCTATAATCATCAGTTTGACTGCTGTAGAATGTAATGCTTTCAGGTAGTAAAGTACTTCATGGGTGCATAAGTAATCAAATATTGATGAAATCATGGATAGGCATGTGCCATAAAACGAACTGTTTATGGTAAATTATTCCCCATTTCTCTATTTTTAACTTCCCTAAGTTCACTCGTTTAGGTTTGCAGGAGATATTAATATGTAGTTTCGTTTTTAATACTCATACTTTGATATCATGTTGAATATCTAGACGCGCCCGTGGTGAGTTTAGATATTCCACATGATATATTCAGTATCAAAAACAAAACTACCTATTATTCTGTTTATCGGTAATTCATTTTTGTGTCGACTGCAGAACGCATGGTCGACACAAAGGGATCACTATCTGTTGTCTTGCGTCGTCACACTTTTCTTCTATCCTCAATTACTCGTAAACCACTCAAAGGAATTTGATGAAACTTTCTCTGTGCATTAACCTTAATGCACAGGTGTGCTTATATATCATTTTTAGAAAATGTTTAATTTTTTTTTGTAAGAATTGACATTTTTGCCAAAAAAGGGGGGGTCAAAACTTCTATCCTCAACTACTCCATAACCGCTCAAAGGAATTTGATGAAACTTTCTCTGTGCATTAACCTTAATGCACAGGTGTGCATATATATGCCATTTTTAGAAAATTCTCTATTTTTTTTTTGTAAAAATTGACATTTTTGCAAAAAAGGGGGAGGGGGGGGCAAAACTTCTATCCTCAACTACTCCATAACCGCTCAAAGCAATTTGATGAAACTTTCTCTGTGCATTAAGCTTAATGCAAAGGTGTGCATATGTATTTCATTTTTAGAACATTTTAATATCTTTTGTAAAAATTGACGTCCGCAGGCGACACATGTCTTCCTTGGAAGACTCACACAGTTTTTTTTTAAAAAAGCACTTTTTCAACTAATTTTAATGTGCACTATTTTTCATAGCGGAAGAAGTTTGTAATGCGGTTGACCAATCATTGGCACGTGACATCATTTTGAAACACATTCTTGAGACAGTGAATGGGAAATGAAAAAATTGACTATTTGTGCATGAATTAAAGATTTGTTATCGATAATTTCCGTAATTCTTTTTCATTGGACGATCAGATAAATAGATCCTTCAGCATTATGTCACACAATGTATTGAGTAAAATTTTCAGTGATACAGCCTGTATGTGATACTCGAAAATATTAGGCAAAAAGATCAAAGGAAATGTGTACGAATTGCAAGTTATTTTTTTCAGGACTGAATGTGGCCATGGGGCTTTGATTTAGGAGATATTTGTATGTTTGGTAAAAGATCATCGGTAATTATGAATTTTACTCATTGGGAAATCAATCAAATTAAAGTGAATAAGTACTATTTATGAAACCAGAAGCAAGGCTTGTAAAGAAATTTTTGGATGATTTCCTTTTTGCAGTCTAGAGGCAGTGTCTGTAAAAGAAAAATTCAGTTTCGTTTATTAATCATGCATGAAATATTAATTTAATGTGAACTTTTATGGTTTTTTAGTAGACACACATTTTAAATGTAATTTTAGAGAAAATTACAGTGGGATTTTTTAAAACATTTTTTCTGAGCTATCACATCCAGGTTTTCACTTTGAAAGTAAAATCTTAGGAAGATTTTTATTTGTCAAAAGTACACATGTACATGATCACAAGAGTTTAAAAATACTAAAATTCAAGTAATAAGGTTCTGTTATCATTTGAAATCTACGAACCAATATATGGCGGTAAAAAACAAAAAAGATATACCAAAGCGTGTTTGCCCCTGTTCACATTTAGCCGGTATGAATTGTTAATTTATATACCCTT
The DNA here is from genome assembly GCA_028015205.1 of Mytilisepta virgata. Lineage (NCBI taxonomy): Eukaryota > Metazoa > Mollusca > Bivalvia > Mytilida > Mytilidae > Mytilisepta > Mytilisepta virgata. The sequence continues at coordinate 46,697,565 of CM051519.1, forward strand.
TACAAATATGTGGCCTAATCTGTGTTAAATCTTTAGTCGTTACACATGTCTTGTAACAATATATTATTATACTTGATCAGGTTATGATTTGCATAATTGTTTTTCTCTTTGATTTGTTGTAGGATATATTTGGTGCTTTTCTTTACCAAGATACCTAATGAGTAAAAATGGTATTTTGTTTGTCATATTGAATATGGAATAGAAAACGAATGAGTAAAGAAGAAAGTGAAGGTTTGTAATAAGAGTATAATGAAGTTGCTCAAAATTAATTCTTATCTATGCCAACCCTTAATTTAACAGAAAAAGATTCTCGTTTTATGAAAAATGTTTCTTTTAACTTTATAAACGTGCTCAGAAACAATAACATAAAATAAAATGTTTTTTACAAGACTCAATATTTTTATAGAATCTGAACAAACTTTTCATGGCCTTTATCATTTAGTTACTAGGACTAAGTACATTTATTGAAATTTAGTATGCAGTACAGCCTTTCATATATTATACTGGTAATATGTGTATGTTATTATACAGTGTAGTGAACAATACAGAAAATATTGTAAAAAATGACTGCTTTGTACTGAAAACGTGTATTGGAAGAGATGCTGCAGTATGAAACCTGTCTTTTATACAGCTAAAACAGGAAATATTATTTATTTTCTCGATTGTTGAAAATAATATATCATAAAAAATAAATAATAGCTATTTGTATTCAACAGATCTTGAATCCGAAAAAAAAAAGAAAAACTATAATTTATATTCAAATGTTGAATATTTGTTAGTTTTGAAAATTTTATGTTCGTTTTTGTTCAATAAAAATGTGACAGCAAAAAAGGAGAATTTCATTTGTGAAGGAATTATTATAACTTCATAAAAAATGTCAATACCATGTGGTCTGTTTAAAATACAACCAGGTTTTGAAGTTTATGTATCTTTTACTTATATGCTTCTCAATAATTGTTAATTTAAACATTTATTTTTTTTTCTGTGAAATTATTTGATTTATTTTAATTTACGCATTTTTCATTTCATATAGGTTTAGGTAAAAATTTTAAGAATTTGAAAAGAGCATGAGATATTTCTCAAACGTGCAATATGGGTGGTACAATACAAAAAAATATGGTTTCCACTTGTACCATGCACTTTACGTAGAGGATGTATGGTATGTGAGCTTACTCAATAAAGACTGTTTCATTTATCTTTATAGGCAAGTGAAAGTATGAAAAATGGAAATTAATGAATTTGTATCCCCCCCCCCAAAAAAAAAAAAAACAAAAAACAAAAAAACAAAAAAGCAAACAGAAGAAAATATTGTACAAATAATTGAAATAAATTAAATTTTTAATTATTTACCGGTTATTAAAATGCAGATATAGATGTTTTTTAAAAAAATGATTTTTGTTTTGACTATTGGGCAGGTAAAGCATTTGATTTCATTTTATATGGTCACGTTATTGAAATTATTGGTTTACCTCCCATGTTAATTAAACCACAGATGCTTATTATTATTTAAGCCAACGAATCCTATTACACAATATAATGTTGATAACTAATTTTAAATGAAAATGAAATTAATGTATTCATTTCCAAATCAGAAATTATAAATGTTTTGAGGTGTGAAGATCGGACTCATTTTACAATTTATATCAGCGATCTTATAAAAACAAGTTTTTATTAACCTGTTTGGGTATTTAATTCAAGGAGTGTCAAGTACCTTTCATAAATGTCATACTAACACATTAAAAGTGTAATATTTATTTCATATTTTAAAGATATAAGCCAATTTGCACATGGTATTAAATAAATAAATTTAATGTTTGATTCGACTTTAATTTAAGTCGGTAGAAAAATTGATTTTATATGCTTGATTTCATTGATCCCATATATTTTTTATTTGGACGAGCTTAATACATGTATATATCACACACATAATACAATACAATTTTTACACAATAGGTCCAAACAAATTATTGACGTCCGCTCAGATGGAACAAACAGTAAATGAGCAGGACTTTTAAAAGTAAATATTTGAGATAAGCTCTAATTCATTAAGAAGCAGTGTTGGACTGGTAAGGTAATTTTGTGTATTTGAATATATGGCCAGGCCTAGGAAATCTACAATCTGGATTCATTTCTTATTCTATACTAGGTAAGAAAACTACATTGTGTTTAAATTAAAAAAGATTGCAAGATGAAGTACAATCTTTGTAAACGAAGTTAAGTTTTCTCTTAGTGGATGTCTGTGATTGTTGGGGAGCTCCATGCGTATGGATAACCCAGCTGGCTGGCCATATTGAGCAGATATCTGGTCGTTTTGTTGGTCTACTATGTTACACTGTAAATCCTAATCTGGGATAACTGACTTGTGTTGAAAATGCTGTGCTTATTAAGATTAAAAACTCTTTCCCAGTTACACAGAGATATAAACAAAAAACTTATTGTTATCACTAGATTTTTTATGCCCCTGCGATGATCAGTGGGGGGGGGGCATATTAATTTACCTTCTCTGTGTGTCCGTCCCCGTTCGTCCATCCTGATATAGATACATGGTTTGTCCAGCCATCTCCTACAGTTTTAGAGCTACAGCTTTAATATTTTGTAGGATTCTATACACATAATGGAGGTGTGCATGTCCACAGGATTTTGATTTTTTCCAAGTATTCTCAAAATGACAGTTAGTTGGACTTAGGTAATTTTTTTCGTATTAGGTGCATAATGGGAACAATGGTTTGTCTGGCTAACTCCTCCTACAGTTTTAGAGGTACAGCTTTATTATTTTGTAGAGGTGTGCATGTCCACATGATTTTTATTTTTTTTCAAATATTGAATTCTCAAAATGACAGGTAGTTAGACCTAGTAATTTTTTTCGTATTAGCTGCATTGTTTATAATTTCTTATGGTCAGGCAGGGGCATCATTTGTGTCTTACAGACACACTTCATTTTTAAAATGATCACTCCTAACAAAACAACTTTGTCCATAATTATCAAGCATTCAGAAAAAAACTTAAAAAACAATCATGTACATTACAGTTTTAGAGATCTTTCTGAAAGTTTTTTTTAACCTGTTTTGGTATTTTAACTAATACATTTTCAGTGAAAATGTTATTTATCTCCCCTTTTTGTTACTTTCATGACAGGAAATAATTATAAAATTTTAATTTTCTGGCAATTTAGCTAAGCTGCTTATATTATTAAGGAGTATAATTATGATTTGATCAGTACATGTTAATTACCCATTTAACATATTTTATTCAAAGTAAATTAAATGTTTCTAAAGCTGTTCTTGAAATACCAGTGTAATTATAATATTATCCCTTAATTTGTTGTACAAAAAGAAATATTTTGTCACTTTAAAATTCTATTAGGCTGTTAATTGGAGAGTAAGCTATTTAATGTTTTTAAAAGAGAGATTTTGGTCTGGAAATTTTAAGATTTTGACAGGTTTAGCATTTTGGCCTTTAATTTTAATAAATTGAATTAAAAAATTATCCTATAACTGTTTTTTAATGATATATTCATAAGAGAGAAACATTATGTACAATGTAGTTAACCCTTCCAAAGGATTATCAGATGATAGTTTTACTTATTTTAGGTAGATAATTATATGGGATTGTTTATGATTTATCATACATTCATTCGAAAATAATATGAGATTCTTTCTGTTTTATCTTATAACTGGAATTTGATTTTCTATGCTTAATTGTTTAACATGTTTAACCCCGCCGCATTTTTGGGCCTGTCCCAAGTCAGGAACCACTAGCCTTGTGTTTTTTTTAATTTTGGTTTATTTTTATGTTTCGGAGTTTATTGTGCCGTCCATTTTGCTGAACTAGTATACATTACTGTTTAGGGGCCTGCTGAAGCCCGCTGTCTAGAAATTTTTAGGGATATTTGTAGTGTACACTCACACATAAATACTGGCAATCAACAATTTCTTACAAAGCACCTATTTACATAAAAGACTTGGAATCAAGACGTTATAAAAGATCACATAGGAGAAGCAACATTGTGGGAAACCTACAGTCAGTCGAGGTTAGGCTATGTTACACTTACCAGTAAGTGTAGCATAGCGCAAGCATGACCATTCGTGGGTTTCTAATGATGCAGAAGCAAGTATGATCATTTTTCATATCAAAAATTGTTATGTCATAACAATATATGAGAAGTGGTACTTACCAAGAATTACTCCTTTGACTGTAGTGCTTATGGACAAATGCTAAAAAAAAATGTCAAGGAAATGCTCCTAGAGAAACATTATTTTTCATTAACAGAAACCATGGATTTTTCTACCATTCAGCTGGGTCCGGTAAAAGGACCCATTCCCAATGGAAATTATTTTAAAATCATGCAGAATTCCCAAAAATGTTAACTTACACCTCTAATTTTTGTTGCCAATTGACCAAAATTTTTCCCAAAATAGGCCAAAAACAACCCTTCCCAATAACCCTGGATAAACCCCTGGAAACATAGGTATATTTTTTTCTTGGCTTAACTTTAAAACTTGGAAAAGGATTTGTAGATTATATACATCAATCTGATACCAAAAATAGATAGAAGTTTTTTCTTTTTGCTTCCTTCTCCCTATAAGAAAAAAAGGAAGTCTAGGTCAATGGACATATTTCTGAAAGAGAACCATCTAAGGACCACTGCTACCACGTCTAGTTCTAATTAACTTAGTGGTTTCAGACCAGAAGATTTTTGACTGAATTTCCCATAGGGTCCTATGTTAAACGAAGTTTGGCTGTGTCGGCCGTCGTGGTTCACAGTTCACAAAATCAGACAATTCTGAGAGAGGACCTAAGGACTATTGCTACAAAGTCTGGTTCCAATTTGTCCAGTGGTTTCAGAAATGTGTCCATTGACCTAGACTTCCTTTTTTTCCAAGTTTTAAAGTTAAGCCAAGAAAAAAATATACCTATGTTTCTGTTAATGCTTCCTTCTCCCTATAAGAAAAAAGAAAGGAAACAAATTTAAAAGTTTAAAACAAATCATCAGAATTTTCTGTCTTATCTTATGCCATTTTCAGTTTCTGTACAATCAATTTATTAATAAATAGATTAGGTAGTTACTTAATCATTATTTTTTTTTTTTTATTTATGTCTAAAGGATGGAAAAAACGTACTGGATTCTTTAACACTAAATATCACAGAGGGAACTATCAATTTGTTTTGATAATTGTATATCGTTTAAACAGTACACAGTCGTAATCGCAGTTTGAAAGAAAATATACAAAGACCACATATTTGTAAATTTAAACATTATTCAGTTTCTTTCATTTGTGAAATGTGGCCTAGTTTCTAAATTACAGGCCAAGTTGTCCTTCATTGTTCTCATTATTGTTGTAAAAAATCTATATTATTTAAAACAACTTATTATCTTTTCACAAAATTATATAGATTTTTTAAAGGTATAATAAAGACAAATTTATGTATTAACAGCCAGTGGAAACTAAAATATTGGATTTACACTTCTGTTATGTTCTTTTTTTATGTTTTGGAGTTACATAATATAATTTCTAAATTTCCATCCCACCCAGTCCTTTCTAGTGAGTAGAAACAAGTAATTTTTTTTGTCATTTCCAATATTTTTTAAAGCTATTTGCAGGTTCAAAGAATATATTCCTCTTGTCTTATAATATATTTGATGTTCCAATCACATTTGGGGGTGGGGGAGCGGGGCTTGGTGGCCGACTTGTTCTCTAGCCTGTCAGCACAGATGTTGTGAATGCGACTCGGATCTTAATCGCCAAGGAATGCCAGTTATCCTGTTGTAGGACAATGGTTCTCTAAGAGTTGTCTGGCTTCCACTAAACGGTAAAGACAGGTCAACAGATTATAGCTACGGTAATTGCACTGAAAGTGTTGTAAAACCCCTATAAACCATACCCATCACATTTGAGAAAACTAAAGTCAGTTGTACATGTATTATCAAAATTGGTATCAAAGAATTTATTTTTAACCACCGAGTCAATACTACTGCTGGTGGACTCTAATTCCTTTAGGGCATCCTCAGCTCAGTTGCTAGTATTTTGATACTAGCCCGAAATTGATACACTTTAAATTTACTGTTACAAAAATGTAAAATTTGCAAAAAGTCCTTTTTGGTCATTTTGGCTTTTTAAAATTATTATGGATTATTGTTTTGGTTTTTAACATATTAGGCCTTGAGCACAACAAATGAGTCATAAATCAATGATAATGTGCATATTTTGTGCATCGAAACTGGTATCAAAGATTTTTTTTTCTTAGCTTGGTGGGAAATAATGAAATAAGAGGAAAAATCTCTCACAAGGTATGGCGTTGAAAAATGAAGTCAAAGTAAAGATATTTAAGTAAATCACTGATGTCAAGATAACATTATGTCATTTTATTATTTTTAATGCTGAATCCTTTGATCAGAAAATTTCCCATGAATATATTTCATTTTTCCCATCATTGATGTGGGATATCATATAAAGTTGAATTTTCACCTGTAATGTGAAATAATATATTGAATAACTGTAAAAAAGTAAACAGTTACAGTCAATTAAATCAATAAATTATTATAGTATTTTCAAGTTTCAATAAGTAACCCTTCGTACCCCTTCTATCTCCCCCTCCCAACTCCCCCTCCCAAAAAATACATGCCAGTGTACATATATCTCTTGATAGCTGTGATATATATTACAAGTTGGTAACAAAGAATATAAGGGTACAATAATTTTTAATAACGTGTACTTTCCGATAAATTCCACTATAATAAGAGTTGCTTCCCTGTGAATTTTACACCTTTTTACATTTATATTAGTATACATTGGCTGATTATTATGTATCATGCAAAACAATGATCGAATTTAAAAAAAAAAAAATTTAACAAATTTATTCGGAAGGTATTGTTTGCCATTTATTTTTATCACAATTCTGAATTTTTTCTTGTTATATTTCCTACACAATGGACTCTATGAAAAACACTGAAAAGTAGACATTCAAGTTAAATGGTCACAGTTAACTGGGACTTCAGGTTAATTGCAGTTTCAAGAGATGGATAAAACGATAAGCTGAATAATTTCTTTGTTAAAAAACCTCTTTTATTGTAATAATTGTAATTTCAGCCAATTTTATTGCGTGGTTGGTTTGAACTTGTTCATTCAAAATATTTTAAATTATAAAAAAAAATTGTATTATTCATCTTTTTAAAAGAATATTGTACAATGCTTATGCCTCCATTTTTAGTTGGAATTTTTAAAGAAATTGTGAGAAATGTTTGTTTCATTTTGTTGTTACCGGAATAGTAGACAAAGGTTTAAGAAAAACAGGGTAAGCAAAACAAGGTACCTTACAATCTTAGAAAAAAATTATTTTGGAGGAACTTAATTTTTTTTATCTAGTATATGAAGGCATGTTAATACCTTCCAATTGGAATGGAATTTTTACAATTTCATCGTTTGTTTTTTTAAAAACCCTCAATCTTTTTTTATATGCTGATGTGAACGTGGGAAGGAAAAATTGACAAAATTTTGTTAAAATGATTTCTAGTACATATGTAATAGTGTCGAGCATTAGTAATAGCGAGCGCAGTGAGCGCTATAGGAGCATATGCGTTTTCTACATATGGGTCATTTAGAAAAATCTTTTTTAATGGGGGCAGCCATATTGTGCTACATACTAAGGCTAGAAAAATTTTCGTTCGCCGGAAACTGAAGTAAGGGATATAACTTGCTTCAAATTATAATTTTAGAATCAGAATCGTGATACCGGAAATGAGTTTCGTGAAAGGGCTATTGCTGTGCTCAATCACTTGCCATGCCAACAGCATATTATCATTAACAGATCAATTGAGATTTGTAACCAGATTTTCCAACAGAAAAAAAGGTTATTATTTGTAAATGTATAGCTGGCAATTTGGCAATCATGCAGCTTGGCAGTGGGTTAGGCAGGCAGTTCCAACAATGCCCGGAAGGAAAATCTGACTTATTGTCAATCAGACCACTTCATTTAGCTTAATTAGCTCACCTGGCCTATAGGCCATGTGAGCTTATGTCATCACTATGCATCTGTCATTCATAAACTTTTCACATTTTGATCTTCTCCTCTTAAACAAGTACTTGTCGCATTGAACCAAACTTGGTAGGAATGATGTATGGAAGGGCGTCTTCAAACGATCCACCATTGGTTCTTGTTGGATGAACAACATGGCCACCAGAGGCCATCTTTGATTTTCAAAAATCTTCTCCTCTGAAACTACATGATGAAATGTTTTGAAAGTTTGCAGGATTGATGACGATTTACTTTTGGTTGAGATTAATCTGCTCAACTTATGGCTGCGGCTGTTCAAAGTTTTGATTGAAACCATATGTGAAAAGACTTTTTGGTTAATTGTTCAGGAACTAATGATCAGATTGTAACCTAAGTTGGCAGGAATGGTGTATTATAGAACTTGTATTAAATTTCAACCTTTGGTGCTGGATGTTTGAACACATGGCCACCAGAGGCCATCTTTGATTTTGATTGGCCAATATTCATTCATATTCTGTTTTAGATTCAACCCCATAACCTATGGCTGCGACTGTTCAAGTTTCTATTGAAACCATAGGGGAAAGGACATTTTTTTGTGATTTTCTCAGGAACTAATGGGCAGATTGTGACAAAAAGTTGCAGGAATGATTTATGGAAGGAACTCTAACAACTCTATACCTTTGGTAGTTGGTGGATGAACAACATTTCTGCCAGAGGCCATCTTTGATTTTGATTGGCCAATTTTCAAAAATGGTCTTCTCTGAAACTACATCATGAAATGTTTTGAAACTTTGCAGGATTGAGGAAAACAGTACCCTCTACAAACGATCCACTTTTGGTTCAGATTCATCTGATCAACCGATGGCTGCAGCTGTTCAGACTTCCCATATATAGGAAAAGACTTTTTGTCATTTGCTCAGGAAGTAAAGGGAAGACTGGACCATAGTTGACAGGAATCTCATATGGAAATATGGAAATAATCTGCCTTTTTTAGGTCAAAGGTCAAATATCAAAGTTACTTTGACATTGTGTTTTTCTTTAACAGCCTTGTGGATTCAAAAGTGTTTACATTTTCAAATGGTCTAATAAAAGCCAGGTGAGCGGTACAGGCTCAGCTGAGCCTCTAGTCAAAATCTCTTTATATACATTTGTATATATTTAATTATCATGTTCACTATTGACAAATGGTATGACATTATGTTAATTATTACTATAGAGGTTATACTGAGAAAATAGATTTCAAAGCTTGAATAAACTATAGCAATATGGCTATGCAGCACTTGTAAAACATTTTCAAATGATAATTAATCTCCCTTTAAAGGAATCTATATTATTAAAGGGAGATAATTCTAATTTCCTTCATGTGTTCCTTAAAAGATCCAAGACAAGGTAATTTTATAGTCTTTAATAACAGGTGAAATTGAGAGTGGTAATCATGTCATTTAAAACTCTCTCTCTCTTGAACAAAATTAAGTTATTTCGAGTTGTCCAGATTATCAGTTATGATCGAAAATCAACGTTGATTATGGAGAAAAGCAATCCTCCAGCTCAAAAATAAATTTTAAATAGCCAATAAATTATACTTTTCACTTTAATTTCTAGAAAAAAGATGACACCCACTTTCTGTGAAAATTTGTTTGTTTGAAACAAATATTCTGAAGTGAAAAAAAAACATGAAAAAGTATGTCTTAATATCCTGATGAAAATTTGAATATAAAAATACCACTTATTAGCATTTTACTGGTGCAGTTGTCAGAAAATACTGAAAATACCTTATATATTTGGATTGTTAATTTATCACTATTTATTTTTCTATCTGTCCCCCCTCTTGACCGATTATGAAATTACCTCTGATTCCCATCACTACTTAAATCTTCATTCAACATCTGAAGAAAAATTCAACTATGGAGGTAGAATTTATGAGGCTTTGATACCAATAGGAATAATATTGTTAACAAAGAGAACTTTATTTGCAGACAAATAAAACATGAAATGTGTAAATGTAGAATTATGGAGGGATTATTGGACAAAGCACATTCTGTCAAAAATTTTGTTAAAAACAAAATAGTATGGGGAGGATTGGCATGGGTTGAACATACATTTGATGTTGCAAAAAATGTTATAAATATGAATTTGGGGATGTTAAATAATCTCTTGACACTGCTTGAGGAATCAATGAACCTTGTAATTCGATACCATCTCAAATTTAGCACACCTCAAATATTTGATTAAAATATAAAGCAATTATCAGCTGATTATGATCTTCATTCAAAAAAATTAGGTCAATTAAAATACATTATATTATAAAATAAGAGAATTGTTGTTAATGATGTTTTATAATTTATAATATGTATAGTTTTTGACTTTTAAAAAAATAAATTCCTTTGCTTTCTTTATAAATATTATATGGATTGCTTATGTTGAAAAACACAGCTATTAAATATGAATTATGTCAAAACATTAATATAAGTTTGAAATTTCTACCATGAAATTTACACCTGAATAAACTAGATTAAATGACAATAATGGTTGAAGCATAATTTTGTGGTATAAATATTGCACCAAGTGAAATTACAAACCTATCATGTCCTCGTTTAAGGTGTGGGACTTTAGCTGTCAAAGATACTGTTGCACAGAATTCATGTCAGATTGCAGTTGTGTAGTGCATACATATTAGATAGATTGTTTGATGTTTATTTTGCATGATCAGATCCATTCTAAAATTGATAAAAGGATAAGAAAATAATAAAAATAAAATGGATGAGAATCGTATTAAACCAATATATTTTACTGAAAAGGTAAGAATGTTAATTCTTAAAGTGAAATGTACGAGCATTAGGATATAGTATACGGGTATGTTTTCTTTTGTTTAAAAAGTGTAATTTTTACACTGGTATTTAGAAAATAAATATTTCCAGTTTATTCCTAATGCAATCACATCATTTACTCAATTAAAATTAAGATTTTGAAAATCATTTTTTAAATTTTGTTTTCTTGCAAGGAACTTGACAAAACGTCTGGAAACCACAACAGCTGAAAAAAAGGGTGTTGGATTATTTTTGATGGGGGAGGTGGGTAATTAAAATCTACAACTTAATTTTAATTGAGCTTCTGGCTTGTTAATTATCAATATTCCAGATATTTACTTTTTATTCAAACCATGATGAGACACAAATTATTTTTGGGAATGTTTGAAATCGACGACTGCCCTTCAAACTGCCAGTCCACTCTGCATGAATACCCATACTTGGAAAATCCAGTAAAAAGTGATTCATAGATTTGCATGACTAACTTAAAAAATAACAATGTCATTTAGCGAATACTTTAAAAATTGGTTACCTTTAATTAAGTATTTAGTCGAAATGGAACTTTATATTGATTTAAATATGGTACTGTCATGACCGTAGAATAAATTTTAAACTAAACATTGATATAATTGGGGCCTTCCTGTTTGTTGTATTGGTATATATATCGGTCAATAATGTGTTTGGATTATCTATAAAATTTACATAAAAGATTCGTCTCAAATTTCTTCCTACTCATATGACATGGCAAAATTTTGCGTATATTTGCTTTGCTGTTTTCACATAACAGGAAATTCTGTGTTTGATATGAGCTTAAATTAGATTTGATAATTAGTTCCCAAGCACAAAGAGCAAGGTATTATTTGTAGTGGCTGTTATATAATTCTGAACTTTTTAAGATAATGAACAACATACATGTATAATATGCAACATTTTTTTTTAAAGAAATGAACACACAAAAGATTTTTTTTTATATACCATGTCGTGTACCCCCCACCCCACCCTTTCCCTTACCAAATTTTCTTCATTTCATAGAAAAATATATACATTAAATAAAGATCTCATTAATGACTGCTGGATTCCACCTGCTTTAACAGAAGACAAAAGTACTTTTGCAATGTGTTTTACAAATATATTTGTGATAATCTATAAGATTTGTATTTTTGCCACTCATGGTTTGGCTTTGAAATGGAGAAATTGCATATGAAACTGTTGAACACTTTCCTATTTTGTATCTTGTAGTTCTTCTGTAATACATGTGAAATATAGACATTTTAATAACTTCACTTTCCTTTGTTTAAGTGACATTTTGTGAAGCATGTTAGGACATTCATTGGGCCTATTTTGCACTGAAGTTCATTTACATCCCTAAGGGTCAAAATATACTGTCAAAGAACCCTAGGCTAGTATGTAACATCTAGTAATAAATGTAGGTAGTTTATAAAATTATTACTGTTCGTTCTAAATTTGTGATTTGATTTCTAGATTAATTACCTCCCCTTGGGGTGAAGATCTGATCAGACAGTGAAGTGAACAGTAAAGGGTCAATATGCTATACGTGAAGAGAATGTTCTTAAATATATTTGGAAAAAAATAGTTTGTTCAAATTTGGTACTGATGGATAATGAATAGAAGTGAAAATGAATAAAATAATGCCCCTAGAATAAATAAATACCTCTTAACCATTGTTAACATTACAAAACAAAGTTAAGTTAAATTATTATATATCATTATAAATGTCTGATTTGAATTTGCAGAAACAAATATATTCCCACATGGGTGTAATATAACATTTCTCAACTCTACGACCCACTTGGAATTTTAAGGTCCCAAAAGTGTATCTGAATTCTTGGATATATGTCAAATATCATTACACATTTTCTTGATTTTAATTCATATGAAGAATGTATATTGAACTTATTTTTGAATTCCAAAACTCCCACATGAAGATTTGAACGATTCAACAACCAGACTTTGAACATTTAAATATAAATTCATAATCCTTTGTTTTAAAGTCACATCAAATTGTTCAGAGATCCAAGACCCGTTTTACACCTGTGACTTTACAATAGCACACAAGGTTATTGTCAATTTAATCTCATTATGCGAATAATTTAGTCATAAATCTACGACGAGCAACAAAGGTGTATTTAGCCATATGACCGATTTCAATGTTCGCTTGATCATTTTTTGAAGACCTATCTGAATCATAACTTTAAAAGACGATTATTTCTTCTACACCTACATCTATTTAAAGGGATCGTAGTATAACAAGCCGATCGTTTGGATTATTTCTCACTAAGTTTTATTAAAAACGTGTGAATTACTACAAATTCATTCATTCATAAAATGGATATGATGTTATGATGAATTAAGTAAGTAATTATATGTTATGTGTCATGTGAAATATGATACGAAAATTTTGATATTTTAAATTCATATTTGTATTTTATTTTAATGGTTTTATGCTGCAATGATGGCTAGTACATATTTCATATAATTTTTAAATATATATATTATTTGTGTGAATTTTTTTTCTATAAAGACACATTGAAAGGTACTGAACACTGCTTAAAAGTTAATTGAAATAATTTTTTTTAATGACATTTGGTCTTTTTACAATAAGACCACAAAAGTAGACAGATGTAAATTTATAAAATGTGTCCACAAATACAAAAATATTTGTGAAAATGTAAATGCATTGATTGAAGTGTAATTCTAATGATAATAATTTTAAAAAATTTATCTATATTTTTTGTTGCCAAATTCATTTCAGCTAAAAAATATTTTAGCGTGGCGATTTGTTCAACTAAATCTAATTTTTTTTTATAATTACAAATATTCTATGTTATGTATAGACAGGTACAAATTACTTCCTGTCAATTTTTAGATCGTTTTTGTATTCACGTGATTCGGGGAAATCCATTAAACTGATTTTTTTTTTATTCATGTATTTTTTCCATATTTTCTAACATCCTGTTTATTCATTTTCTTTGTACCATTGGAATAAAGCAGTATTGAATTTTACGTCAGAAAAGGTCAGCAATTAGTTTTAACAGAACCACAATAAGTATTGAATTTCTTCAGTAAAGGCTATTTTTTAACAGTGAATATTTATGGAGCTTTATAACCAGCACATAAAGGCAACTTAAATTTTGGTATTTTTCTGTAAGTAAAATATATTTACTGTTAACATAAACTTGAATGATTTACATTATTTCTATTTAGTGTTGAAATATTACATATTCAACAATATTATTCATTTTTTTTTTATTTTGATGTTTTTAATTTATGTTACCTGTATAGGTAATTTTACGTAATAGGTGAAAAATTGGGAAATGATTTGTGCACCGTGCTTGAATCAAATTGAAAATGCCTATTGTTCCCTGAGGTTACGGTAATGTCATGTTCATGGTTCATTTAATGTTATTTAATAATAAAGATATAAATCTATATTTATATGACAGGGAAATGAATTTGTAACAAAATTGATTTTGAAACCTTTAAAATTTTCTGCTATAAATTTGTGATTTGTAGCTGTCTGATTCTCTGTAAAATTGATTTTCATTATGAAAGGCCTTCTGTTGCAGGTTAACAGAAATTTCACTGTATATGTCATAGAAAAAATGATTCAGCTTAGATTTTTTTGTTTAAATATATCTAAAATTCTTCAGTATAATTTTATAGGCCTTAATATCGGCGACAGGGTCGGCAAGACATAGGTATTGCTATTTGGGTAGCGTTGGTGGCAATGGCGTTAACAAGGACTATCTTAGCAACTATTTGACATAGGTTAACAAAATTTGGTGTAATGAATAATTGCTACTGTCTGGACACCTCAGTTCATAAAATGGATTTTTTGCATTTTGAAAGTCTAGAATTATTGGACAATCTTTTATTGGTTAATTAACCTTATTGAGTCGTCCAAGTTGTTAATAAAGGCTATGTTTGTATACCTCACAAATGATTCTGAATGGAGAATTTCCAATAGAAAAATTAATACACCTGAAAATTTCAAAGAATTATTTATTTGAATTTTTCAACTCAGACTTGTCCTAAAATATGTAAAACTCTTATTTTTAATATTTTTAATGCACCTTATGAATATTTCATACAACACATAATGTAATACTTAATTTTATAAAATCTCATATTAAGAGTTATCTCCCTTTTACCTTGAAAATAAGAAATTTAATATTTTTGTCTTGACTCTCAAAGATTAGCAAAAATGATTAGTTAACTCATCCCCACAAGTCAGGGATTCTGGGCAGCCATAATATAAAGTTTGGATATCAAAGTTTTATTAAGATTATGAGTTAGAGCCCTTGCAGATGTGATTTTTTTCTGAGTTAATTAGGACACAAGTTTTGTTCAACTAAGTATTCAAATTTTTTGTTTTATTTTTATTTTTTTCAAATATCCTGAACTGAGTGCTTTTGATCTAGTCAGTTTTTGCAAAAATATGTTTATTAAATAAAGTTTATAAATTACAAATTTTAAGTGACAGTTTAAGGCTAGAGGGTCATTCTGACATATTGTATATCACCCAAGTCTGATTACATTTTAAATGTTTTAACAGTATTGTACCTTTAGGTTATTATTTGGTAATTTAGGGGATCAGAGTGGCATTGATGGATTATACACAAAATCTGGTGTGAAAATTGATTTAAATTTCAAGAAAATTAAATTTATATTTAATCTGTATCATTTTAAAATGGGGAACAGTTTGAGAATAATGGTAGGTCTAACTCTTATGGCAAAAAAGTATTAAAATTTCTTCTGGAGAAAAATTTAAACATATAAATGAAAAATCTTATTTGGGTACTTAAAATTTTCAAATGACTTGAGAAAATTTAAGTTATTGAGAACTTGACACAAAGTTCTCAACAGACACCTTTGTAATAAGTGATAAGTTATGATTTGAGGGAGAGTTAAGTAAACTGTGATGCATCAGGATTATAGTGAATTTCAGTATTTTCAATAAATAATTTTTTATTGAATGAGATATGAGGAAAGCTTGACAGTAGACTAGTTCTACTCTGTTGAGAAAATATGTATATTTCATAGAATTCAATAATAGTACATTTATTACATTAACTTTTAAAACAATATTATAAAGCATAGCATACGGCTCCTTTAGTATATCCCAAAGGCGATCAATCTTGTGATCATTGTTTTCACTTCAATGAACTGCATTTGTGGTAAATGATGATACAAAACAGGTGACTTGTCATCTGTGTTTTGTCACCAGTCGATGATCGGTACGTTTATTGATTTTATCGGTAACTATATAAATTTCTTTTGTTGTATTAGTTGCAGTGTCATTTCGTCTTCAGTTTTTCTTGACATTTCTTAGAAAAACTTTACTAAAACAATTTATGGAGTTTTAGATTTTCAGACACTGGTCAGCGACTATGATTAGAGTATTTGTATGTCAATTAACTTGTTATTTATTGTCGTGATTCTTAAGCAAAATTATGGGGATATTGGTTTCTGTTTGATTTAAGATGAAATCTAGTCCGACTTGAGAAATAATTCATAGAAAATTGATGAAAATGGTGATTTTGCCATTGATTGTTATTGAATTATTTGTATGGTCAGTGGAGAATCATTGCATGTGATAGATAAATTATTCTTTTCTATGATACATTGCATATTGATTTCTGATTTCATTCCTATTTTCTTCTATTTAGAAATTATCAGATAATTGATGATCTATTCCATAGTGTATTGTAAATAATCATTTATTAATTATTGAAAATGAACAATTTTCAGATAAGAAGAAAACCACATGCTCGCCACCACCTAACCTGGAAGCCACTTGTTAGAGCACGCAAAAGAAGAATGTCGCAGCCAGACTTGCAAGATTCTCGGAAACAGGATGTAATCCTTCGAAATTTGATAAGACAGTTACTGACAGAAGATGAAAGTATAAATTTCAAAATAGCATTACATAATTTTAAAAAAACAAAATCGGTTACCGCTTTGTGCCATCATCTAAAACAAGTCATAAATTCGACAGAAAAAATAATGCTTCTTTTGGAATTGAGCACCAGACTACCACCTGGATACCATGAAGATTTTCACAGAATCTGTAATCTACAGTATCCACATTACGACGCATATTATCAAATTTACCATTCAGGAAACTCAATGCCAGAATCAACTAAAGCCATTGCAAAAGATTCGTCGGGTAATTTTAAAATTGTGTCGTCAAGTAGCGAAAGTAAACTGTACGGTTTGGGAAATAGTAATGTGAAAAATAACTCAGACCAAACTTCCTTACATGGCACGAGTGTGACTAGTGGAATTTATAGTGAACCAGACGATGTCATTTCATACAAACACTTAGAAGTCAAAGATAAAGATTCAGACGTTTTTGTTTGGACTCCACAATACGGACAGATTGATGCCAATTCTTCAGCATTTGTTTCAAAAGATACTAAACAGATTGAAATCAAAAGAGTGTTTTTAGAAAGACAAAATGGAAGTCTAGGTATTGGCATTCGTGGTGGAAAGGAATATGGAACAGAAATATATGTCAATCATGTGGAAGAGGGTGGAGCAGCAGAAAATCAGGTAAATTAAAATTAATGTATCAGAACAATAATTGACTGCATCATTATTTCCATGTCCCGGATGTTCAATGAAAGGTAACGAAAAAAAACATTATCAAATTTCCTAAAAACTAAGAAATTTGTACTTTAAACTTTTGGTTCAAGTTATTTTTTTTTATCTGAAATAAATATAATTTACCATCTTTTCTATTATGGTACATATACCTTAAACCTCATTTAGTTTTGAGGTTACCTCAGTCTTCAGAACTAGAGAATTTGTGTTACCACATCTTAGAATATTATTGAGGTAATCACAATTTTATTTGTAGTCTAGGCATAAAAATCTTTTAGCTTCTTGGGTGACTTAATGTATTTTAGAGTTAAATGGAGAGAGAAAAGAGATTTAAAACAATTTTCCATCTTAGCAAGGTAGCTTTAACCTTTCTGCACTATAAATGCTTGAAATCGCAAACATTTTATGTCATCACAAATGTTTTTGTCTTATGATAAGTGCAGGCCTGATGGGCCCAAACACTTTTTGTGGGGGAGATTGTGGGGGCTTAAAGTACAATGAACTAGGTGGTAAGTAAAGCATTTTTAAAATTGGTCATAACCATCAAGTGTTTGTTTCTTCATTTGTAGATCTATACATTAAGCATATTTAATTAACTGTTCCAAAATATATCAGAATATATATTATAATAGTTGACTGATATGCCTTTTTGTATGTTCTATGTGTAAATGCATAAACGATTTATGTGTCAGATAGGCCAATTAGTTTGAATGATTCAGATAATTTTGACCTTTTATATGTTATACTTTTTAGGGAGTAAAAGTTGGAGACAAAATACTTGAAGTAAATGGAACTTCATTTAATCAGATGACACATGCTGAAGCTGTGACATTGATGAGAAATGCTTGGAATGTCATTATGATGGTACAATCTTTGCCACAAAATGGAGAGAAACAAGAAGCTCTTCATATAAAGGAGGTTGAAGTGGTAGTCTTCCCTACAAGTGATTTCAGACTAGGATGTGCCACAAATAGGTATCCTATAACCCTTTTTAGATATCGTTGTCCAGTTTCACTACCTCTATTGTATAACTGCATAACTGCATAAATAGAGTTATTTCCCTTTAGTTGTAGGGTTACTGGTTCATAGCAATGTTGAAAACTTAACAGAAAATTTTTTAATTCTCAAAATTGTTCACATTTAAACTTTATTTTTAACTAAAATTACCAGTATTTAGCAAAATTCAAAAATAATAGTAATACTAAGGGTTCATTCCTTGTATTGCACATGGTAGATCTCCTTAGCTGAAATTTGGCTTCCTATTTCGGTATTTTTGGTTGAGTACTTCTTGTTTAATATAAGTTTGGTTTTTGGTCTTCCAAATGTTTCGGTTTTAATGCTGCTGATGAGAGGTAACTCCTTGAAATGCGTCATATACAGCATAGTATAAATTCACTATATCTAATATTAGTATCTTTGGATTGTTATTTTTGTATTCAAATATGATAAAAAGTATGTTGGAAGCATTATAAGTTAGATATTTCTGATATTTATGTACACCAAATATAATGATTAAAAGTAAGTTTTAAAAGTTTAAGCATGTTATTTGGTAAATACATCAAAATGTTTTGGACAAGTTGCTTACTTCTACAAATAAGGGGAGATAACTTTCCTTAAATATTATAGTTTTGTTTCTAAAAATAGGGCCAGACTACAGAATGGATTACTTACATAAATTTGATTTTGTTTGAACTACCATGTTTTATTTGGTCTTTTTATGTTAAATGAAATAACTGAACAAAAAGTGAACTTGGAATCAAATGCAAGATTTATTACTGGTATTTATCCAATTCGTTTGTGTCCTGCTCAATTTTTCATGCAAAAATGTAATGACAAAGATTTATTTATGTTGTAGAAGAATTTCCCTGCTTAAGTATAGATTGAAATGTATATTCTCATAAAAAATTCATACTTGTGTGTTATTCATGGAATTTTGCTGACGTTCATGTTAAAGACACAGTTCTTTGGCCTAAAATATACAGTGCATTTATTGAAAAACCATTAAATGCAATTGCAATTTACTAAATTAGCTTCAGTTGCATGATTCAATTGTTTATACTAGTCTGGAAGACTAATTTTTTGTAAACAGTAATTTGCAATTGCTGGAAAATTCTACCAGAAGTTGAGCGCACATGATATTCATTATATCGCTAAGATGTCTATAATTGTGTTTTTTTTGGCTTTCTTTGAATTTATGTCTTTAAGTAAAACTTGGTTCTTGATTAAGAAATAGTTTTCTAAATTAAGCCTTGTTACATAACCTCACATCTAAAACTAAAATTTTAATCTACTTATTGGCGATGAACATCAGGATGTTAAAGGTTCCAAACAGTGATGAATGAAAATCCATTTTGCTGTCATTCAGATAGCATCTTATTATAAATTAAATTGTTAAATTCATAGTATTTCTAGTTTACAAAAATCAAATTTTGTCTCAGATCTTCATTGGATTTAAAAAAATTCTTTTTAGAAAACAGAGAAGCAAGTTTCTAAAAATAAAAGATGTTGATAAGAATTCTCCTGCAGAAAAGGCTGGATTGATGGTTGGTGATTTTATTGTGAAGGTAAATAAATATACTTCCATAAATATAAAATATACCTGTAATTATTTCTACATTGTCGGAAAATATACATGTTATTTGAAACGGGTAGAAATGCTAGGTTTACACTATGCACTTCTGACCTGTTCTGCTTTGAGTACAAATAAATTGTAAATTTCTGTATATATATTGTTTATATTTTGCAGCAGATATTGTTATCTTTTATTGGGAACGTCATGAATGTAGTAATTTACAAAGGCGATTTTTGGCATGTAATCTAAGGAGACGTCATAAACAATGGGAACAAGAACACAGTTCAAACTTTAATTGCAAGTGAAGATAAGGATACCAAGAGTTGATATTATCCTGCTAGCAGAATATTGAAAAAAAAATGAATTTCAGAACCTTTATTTGGCTAGTAAATGGGATGTAATCTGACGATATAAAGCAATCTGTCCAGTGGCACTAAAATTCCTAAACAATCCTAATTTTTTTGTTTTGCTAAAATTCCTTTCAAAAATTTTGAATTCAAGCGGACATCCTAAAAAGTCCTAATTTTTCATATTAGTTCCGATTTTTTTTTTATATTTCTACTCTAGCAATTTTGAAAATGCATTCATACTAAATGTGTATTAATGTAGTTTGCAGTTCTTATTCAGATTATGCAGTGAAAGGCAGTTGACCAGTGGATCCATGTGTCAAGCTTGTTTATTGGTTGTGACTTTGTGACAAAGTTGTAACTATTAAGGTTATAGCCAATAATAGCTGAGACAATGGAACCCTGGAAGACGCCCTTCCTGTACTTAAAGTATTTTTTGTGAGTTTCTTTATTGTCAATTTTGCAACGGTAAGTCCATTTAAATGTCTAAAACTGCCATAATTTAGTTATAAAATTCCTAATTTTAGCCCTAAAATTTTGCTCTTATTTTTTGTCAAAAAGTGCTGGACACCCTGAATGAATTTCTACCAATAAAATAAATCTATCATTTATTCGGAAATTCTTTCCCCTTGGTTAGGATGCATCTGTAACTTTTTAGTTTATAGGAGAGTTAACGAATGGTTTTGAAAGTAAATATTGATGTTATAGAGAAATTTTTGAATTTTGCAATTACTCACCAAGCCTGAACATTTGAATTATGAGAAATTGTAGTAATTAGTTTATAGGCATTCATAAAAACCTAAAAAATTTAATGGTTTTAATAAATCTCAAATAGGGAAACTGGATAACTGAACAATGATGTGCTGATATATATATGGTCAGTTCTCTGTAAGCCAAATCTGAAAGTTCCAACCAATTTCTTTCAACTGAAAGGGGAATTTAAGAGACACAAGGAGTTAATTTGTTTAAACATTGCAATTTACAATCCAAAATATTTTATTATATTTACCCAAAATATAAATGTTTTTGAGATAACCAGAGTTACTGTTTTTATCAGATTCAAAAAGACAATCCTTATTGTGAGGGACGTTTTCAAAAGTTCTAAACTTTTTGACCAATGTTGGTTAGTAACTAGACAGTGTTGTAAGTGAATTTATTTATGTACTGCCTTTAAGCACAGTGAGAAAAAAGATATTTATATGAACTTCTTGACTAAGATCGGAAAAATAGTTATGAGAGAAATCCCCATTCGTATCCTAAAGGATATTGCGGTAAAATCGAATTTTGTTATTGAGATGATTAACTCAGGTCATTCATGTTCATTCAGATAAATTGATTGATAAATTTATTATATACCTTAAGGTTATTATAAATGATGTCAGTTTAATAATTTTTAAAATATTCATGAGAAATTTATGTTCAGGTCTTTGTTTAAAGTTTATGTTCCGCAAATAACCTGGGGGAAAGATACCAATGAATAAACTTGGGATGTTCTTTATGACATTAGTTCCTCATTTTAATGGATACATAAAGAGATATTTTCTGTTTTGACAATTAAGTGATAATTTTCAATATCAGCAGGGAATTGAGGATTGTAAGGAGTGTTAATTTAAGTAATTTATCAGATTTTATTTTCACTAAAAGATTCAGAGATCCAAGGAGGTAGTTGAGGGTGGGTTTTTTTTTCAATGTGTTACTTGAAACTCTTAAACATTTTTGCTGGATTTAAATAATTTTAATAAATTTGACATATCAATATAATTTTTTCAAAGAGGAAAGGGGGTTGGGTCATTAACAAGCTTTCTGGATCTGCTATTATTTTCACATTTTGGAATAAACAAAGAAAAACTAGACCCTCATGGTTTTACATCCAAGAATTAAATTACAAGCATACATGTATAAAAAAAAATCAAAATGTATTTTATGTGTATTAATTTATTAAAACAAAACATTACTTTCTGATTAAGAAACTATCTAATTTAAATATTTGAATGAACTTGTTGTATTATATCCATCATGAATTAAAATGTTCATTCATCATGATTTCTGTATAATTTAGTACTGTGTGACCTGAATTTTAACAAATCATGTGTTATTTAGATTTTCATTTTAGTACATGTAATGCACTTAATAATTAATTAATTGTCATGTAAATAAAAAGGAAAAAAATGACATTTAATGTGGCTAAAAGTACAGTTACACATGTACTTGATTATGATGGACAATTGGGACAAAAACTGTTTGTCTCTATAAAAATTATGTGAAGAGTTGCCCATTAATTCAAGGTTTAATTTGGGCCAGGTGAGCTATTGCCATCACTTGGTGTCCATCATCATCATCGTCCAAAACCTTTTTTTAAAGATCTTCTCCTCTGAAACCGCTGTGATCCTCTTTCAGAAATATATCCAATAACCTTGTCTAACTTTCAAGATGGCCACAAGAGCTGAACAGAGTTTAACATAGGACCCCTATTGGAGAATTGACTTGTCTTATACCAGTAGGCCAATTGGAACACAATTTGGTAGCAATGGTCGTCACAGGTGAACTTATTTTAACATGGTACATGGATCTTCTTGTCTGAAACAACTTAGCCAATTGGAACCAAACATGGCAGCAGTGGTCCTCTTTCAGAAATATATCCCTTGACCCAGACCACCATCCAAGATGGCTGCCACAGAAAAACTTATTTTAGCATAGGACCCTATGGGAAAATTCACCTAAAGATGTTGTCTGAAATCATTTAGCCAACTGGAACCAAACTTGGCAGCAATGGTCCTTAGGTGGTACTTTTTCAGAAATTTGTCTGATGATCTGGACTGTCATCTAAGATGACTGCCATAGGCCAACTTAGTTTTAACATAGGACCCTATGGGAAAATTCACTTAAATCACAAAGCCAGTTGGAACCAAACTTTGTAATAATGGTCCTTAGGTAGTCCATTTTCAGAAATGTATCCGATGACCTGCATCACCATCCAAGATGGTGAACTTAGGTTAACCGTAGGTAAATTAACTTAAAGATCTTCTTGAGCGAACATAGTTTAACATAGAAGCATATGGGAATATTCGCCTAAAAAATCCTCTTGTCTTGGTGTCGAAAAAGGCAGGTTTGACTGTATTGGTCACAATTGCACCTGTTGTTTTGGTTACACGTGCACCTGTTGAAGGTTGGTGCAGAAAAGTACTTCGTATGCAACAAATTTGGTACTGGAGTTGAAATAATATTACATAAAATTTTTGAAATTATTTCATTATGATAAATTATAAAGAAAATAAGAATTATCAAATATCTTGGACACCTCAGATTATGTTGATTTACCAAAAATCAATGAAACGTTCTCCAAACAACAAACATGAGAAAATGACAAATAGTACAATCAAATATGTACCGGTAATAAAAAACAATGTTCATTGCATCCCTTGTGGTATTTGCTTTTAATCATCTCAGTTTCCTGAACCATGCAACTTTTTATCTCTTTTTATTGCAGCAATTTCTGCATATTTTCCATTGAAGTTCCATCGATATACAGTTTTCTGGTTCACTGATTAATCATTTTATAAGATCTTCAATCAATCAAATTTACAGTAAACACTATTTTTCACTTTTTGTGAAAATCACAGACTGATGGGATAATGAGATTGGTACACCATCTTAACAAATTGCATTTAAACATGCATATAAAAGGCCTTCAAGGGAAGAAACAAAGACCATTAAAAATGCATACAAGCTAACATTTTCGTAACACTATATTCTCACAATGCCCTTTGAAACATGTTTGACTGTACTTTTAGGACCACTACATCTGATGGAGATGTTAGGTTGTTAGCTGTATCGTTACAAATGACCTATAGTCCCCATCGACTTTAAATCTATGAGTTTGATTCAGTTTGTGGCATGGATTTCCATATTAACTGATAAAAAATGCTAAAATCCCAGTTTCACAAAAATTCCTAAGACTGAAATCAAGACTGGTTCTTCGATATCAGTAGAAAAGACACTGAATACCAAATATCAGATCCCACTTGTGACTAACCATAGTCATAAAAATATTTGTGAAACAAGCCCCACTTGCCAAAAACTGTGTGCAGGATATGTGGCTTATCAATGAA
The DNA here is from genome assembly GCA_028015205.1 of Mytilisepta virgata. NCBI lineage: Eukaryota > Metazoa > Mollusca > Bivalvia > Mytilida > Mytilidae > Mytilisepta > Mytilisepta virgata. The sequence goes on from CM051519.1 coordinate 46,722,019, forward strand.
AATATGTAAAAAAATTTTGATGCAAGTTGCATCTCCAAAATTTTGTTTCTGAGCCTCAGGCTTTTGATATGATTTTCAGTTTGACTTATTTTTTCTATTTACAGATTGATGGTATTGACATAAGAACACTAACAGATAGGCAGATAATGTCACTTACAAAATCAAAACGTTTAAATTTACTTGTAAAGAGATTAGTGACAGATGATGGTTAGTATGAGTTATCTCCCTTCACAGTGTGTTGGTGTTTAGTTTGGTGTGGTGTTTTAATGCACGCTTTGTACTTCCTAATGCTGTTGTTGCTTCCAATCCAGAGAACAGCTTTAACATGAAAATGACAATAACTTTTAACCAGATTTTATATAAAATATTATTTATTTTTATAATAAAAAATAAATATTTGAATATAACTGGTTTTTGAAATATTTCTTTTCTTTGTTGGTGTTATGTAGCTTAATTGTGTTACTGGGAAAATACTTTTCATGTAATTCCAAAAATTGCTTTCAAAAGTCGGTTAAAATGCTGTAATAAAGTCTTAAAATTTATCAGTATTTTGAAAAAAAGTTTATGTTTAAAACAAATTTACTTGATTTAACACTTTGAAATGTATTTTCCCATTATTTACAGATATTATGGTTATGGTTTTTTTATGATATAATATTATGGTTGAGTGGTAATTTAGGCATTATACAGTCAACTCTCATTACGTCAAACTATGTTATCTCACAATTCCTAATACAGCTAAACTTGTTTACAAAGGACATTTGAGGGACAAGAATTATGATTTGTGTGGCATTTTTTATGAAATGGTGCCCTTTAAAACAGGATTGACTGTATTCAGAAGTAACCTTTGTATCAAGGACACTTGAGGAAGAAGAAATATGATTTATGTGGCTTTATAAAAAAGTGCCCTTTAATGCAGGTTTGATGGTATGTCAAAGTAACCTTTGTAAAAAGGCTACCTGGGGACAATAAATATGATTTATGTGGCTTTATAAAAAGTGCCCTTTAATTCATGTTTGTATGTCAAAGTAACTTTGTAAAAAGGCTTAACCTTGGTGACAATAAGTATGATTTATGTGATCTTTATGAAATGGTGCCCTTATAAGCAAGTTTGACTGTACCTTAAAGTAACCTGTGTATAAAGGACACCTGAGGGACAAGAATAATATGTGGCTTTAGGAAAAGGTGCCCTTTAAAGCAGTATTTACCATATCTTTAAGTAATTTGTTGCATATACTTAATGTTTTACACTTTGTTCATTCCATATATCTAAAAATTCATATTACCTCAAATTCTTTTTGACATAAAGAGAGTCAGTAGTATTCTAGCTTAGATAAACTCCAAAGTCTCTTGTCACAAATATTCATATAATTACAACTAGTCTTAGTGTATTCAGATTTCCAGTCTGTAGTTGTGTTTGTTCTCTTGATTTTGATCCCAGTTGAAGGAATGTTTGTGGTACTGGGACCAGGTATTTCAAAACAATGACTGTAAATTGGTATTCATTCATTGTCTGCCATGCTCGTCTCAGGGAAATAATAGAATAAGGACAGATTGCCTCCACAACAGGATAATGTTTATTGCTATTCCATCCTGTTGAATGTTAAATCGGTGTGCAGCTACCTGCATAATCTATCTCGGTGTGTTTGTCTCATATGCACAATTTTTCCATTGTTTTTTCCACATTGTTGTCATTGTTTCACCCAAAGACACCCATTCTGCACAAGAATTTAAGAAATTTAGAGACAACATGCTGCAAAAAAAATGTAATTTCCAGTCACATCTGTAATAAAATCAAATCTGAGACAAAATTGCAACTTCTTGTAATTTCAACATATTTCAATAATGATTTTATCCCAAACCTGAGTAAAAGTTCACCAAGATTTAAAATTTAAAAAAAAATTGAATGGTAATCAAAATTTCAATCAAGGTTCGGCACAAAATCTCAACATATATTTTTTTCAGAGATTTTAAAACAGAATACTAGATTTCAAAAGTCACCACAAAACCGCTGGAAACATATGAAATAAATAAACTTTGCTAGTTATTGGTGAAAAATTAAAATCAAACACAACAAATAGATATTATTTTATAAAGTCTGCATTACATGTATAGACCAGAGATTTGAAGCAAATTAACACATTCATAATGAGTGACTTAATACCATTCACAGAATGCTAGCTCAGCTAACCAATAACCACCTAAATCTACTAGCTGCATGGGTGTAAACAAGTGCAAAAAGCATGAAGATATTCTCAAATGACATCAAATATTGTTGTTTTTTTTTAAAGATGAAAATATTAGTGAAACATGCATGTTTCACAAATATGTTCATACAATAAAAGTAGTGTAAAATCACTTTTGAACAAGTACAACAGAAAATAGTACATTTATATGCTGACAATGCAGAAAGTAGTGAATTATGTAAACATGGTGAATTATTAGGTTGCTATAGAAAAATGATAAATTTATAGTTGTTTTCTTGACAATTTGCATGTTACGAGGATAACACGAGACTTAATGATACGTTACCAAAACGATGGCCATGAATAAAACATGATTTAGGTTTTCAAGGTCAGTAAAAATTTACTGAGTGGGAGCAAACAGTGAAAATGGAATAAGAAGAAAATATTAAATTCAGTTGGTGTATGTAAATGGTAAAAGTTTATACATGGTATTAGGTAATACATAACACGTATCTTGTCACAAAATCACTTCATAAAGTAAATGCATCATGTAGCATGTAATGGTTGAAATTTGTGATTTATTGCTACAGAAACAAGTGTACATGTTTACATTAGTGCAATACATATGATAGCTTATGTGTTCATCCAATGCATCCTTTTCCAAGTAATATATTGAATATAATTCTTTTGATACCAATTTTCATGCACAAGATGTGCACATTTCGTCGATTTATGACTCATCAGTTGTGCTCAAGGCCTAAACTGTTGAAAACCCCCCAAACAAATTCCAAAAAGTTGAAGAGCAAATATGGAGTAATTCCTTTATACACATGTAATGCTATCAATAGAATCTTCAAAAGAGGATACACAGTCCCAAAATGTACTCTTTGAAAATCCTGGGAATGGTCCACTCAGACCATTTCTTGTAATTTACCTTTCTATAAGTACCATATTAAAAATGCACTGTATTTCAAACTCGACCTATATTTTGTCTAAATATATATTTAATGTGTACAACATTATTTCATCAAGAAATGTAAGCAAGACTACAAGTATAACTATTAAGTTGTGACATATTTAATGCCCAAGATCCTCCATAAAGTTATGTGAACAATATTACGGGAATTAGTGAGAAAAAAATTAATGGATCCTAGATTGCTTTCTGTATTAAATTCCTATATAAAATGGGTAAGTCTATCAAGAAGATAAACTCCACATTTATCTTTCACTTTAATGTGAAAGACATATAAAACAAGAATGAATCGGACATCAAAGTGATAACAGAGCATATATAGTCACTTTTATTCAGAATTATTGGATTTAATGTCTATATATTATTTGTTTCATCTTTGTCTTGACCAATTTCACATTTACAAATGTTCATATCGGCATGTATCTAGTTCGGTACTCCATATCCTTTGTTTTTTTTTTTAAATTTGATTTAAGTGTTACTTATTAAACTAAAAATTTCTTTCATTATGAATTGCCAAAGGGTGTTGAATTTGAATTTTTTTTTTTTTTGGTGTCATTCATAAAGTTTTGATTACCTCCCCTTATCTGTAATAAAAATCTATTAATTTTCATTTATTTCATAAGTATATTTTTGTTCTGATAAATAATTGAATGTTAGCTTATAACATATAATGTCACAAATAATTATCACATGGTTCTCAATATTCGTTCAAGATAATTTATCACATGGTTCCCAACATTCGTTCAATATTTTATTTAGGAATAAATCCACATTTTGAAAAATTTTTCTTCGCGTCATTACATCGTACTTTTTTTTAATACAACAAAGTATGTGAATGAAAAGTGATTTATAATGAAAAGGCACAAAATGATTCATTTCTTTTGCTACATCAGAATTTGCTGCTGAATATATATATTCTTTGTATAAATAAAATTTTGATATTTAATCTGTGGGTGGGGGCAGGATTGGTGAGTCTTAAATTCAAAATTTCCTGTTATCTCTTTTCTACAACCGGTGAAACTGGAAAGGTGGCACATCTTTTTATTTCTGAGTGAAAGCATATATCAAGAAAAAGTAATGGTGCTTTTGGATCTAGATGAATTACTCTTCACAATTAGGCACATCAGGTATGAGAAAGAGCAGATTTGGAGTAAAACCTTAAGAAGGTAAAATCCCATTTCGGATTTTAACAGACAACAAATAGACATCTACTGGTCACTGCACAATCTTAAATGAGATGAAAATAAACTAACCAAGTATATAAACCAGTAGAAACCACACTACATCCTATCATCAAATATAGTTTTAAGAAACTAAGACTTCAAACAGGTGATATATGCAAGTAACTATAAAGATGTTAATGGGGAGGAAATTTAAACATTCATGAAATGAACATGATAACATTCCAGAAATTTAGTTTTCCTGTTGTATTATGTTTCAATCTTTTGGACTCCTATATTACTTGCATGATTCTCATGAAACTTAATGGAGTGTTCGATCACTATATGGAGATGTGCGTATTGTCAGGAATTTCTGTTTGAACATGAAATGTAAAAGATACGGCTGTTTGGACTTAGGCATTTTTTAACAAAATTTGTTCTATGTGTTGTCTGCACTCCCTCCTACACTACTTGCATGATTCTCATGAAACTTTATGAATTGTTAGATCACAATATGGAGATGTGCATATTGTCAGGATTTTCTGTTTGGGCAAGTAATTTGAAAAATATGATTTGAACTTTGTGTATTCTTCAAAACAGGACAGTTCTAGTTTATTTCAGCCTCACTAAGGATTAGAAGTTTATATATCTCGCTATGTATGATATATATTTTTCTCCTTTCAGAGATCATTTCATTGTCAAGGAAGAATTATAGAAACAGGTGGGTTTTTTAAAAAAAAGAAAAATGACAAATTACACTTCACTGCAATATTATGTATTAGTATAATTGATTTATTAATTTTGTACCAGGATATTTTATTTTATAATTCCTATGTTGAAACTTGTCTATACACAAAGAGGAACTAATGTTGAAACAATGGCTGTATACACAGACTGAAGACTTATTGATCATATGCAGAAAAACTGCTTCAATACCAAAAAATAATAACACATACAGGTTATTAAATCGGTGCATAATGTTTTATCTTCACATGTTGCTCTGGTTTTCCCCAACTTTCACTTGTTCAAATGCATGTCAGAACATCAGGTAGCAATGTCAGTAAATGCTAAGTGGAGCTGTTTTGGGGGAATTTATTTGAAAACTGGATTCCACTTCTTTACAACCTTTTCCAGCCTATTTTGGGACCAGTATACTGTAAACAAACTGTGGTTTCCGCCAGTGGCGCTCCTAGTGTTTACTGACATTGCTACATCAGTTTTTTTTTCGCTTTGAAAAGAAATTGTGAATTATCTCCCTTTAATAATTCTCATAGTCTAGTTAATAAAAATCAATTTCCAAAAATATGAATACAAAATAAAATAATAAAAGCATTTTAACAAACTTCAAATATTAGCCAGCTGAAGATCAGTTATCTTTAAATATAAAATATAAATTGAATGTATATAAATGTACTACATAATAACATTTAAAAATTCTTTAAAAGCGGATCCAACACTGATATATGTGTATTTTGGGGAGATGCTTGAGAAAAGATAGTTCACTCAACAATTCTCTTTTTTTTCAGACCACGATTAGATTCACAAAAATCGACAGAAATGTACAGATCATTGGACATCACAGATTACGATCATGAAGAAGATCATACAAACCAGTTTGAAAATCTCGATGATGGTCATGCAGGACATGAAAGGGTTAAGGCAATATATTCCAGTCCATTTTCACCGCATACCCCATATGCTGAAAATTGGAGAATGCATGAAACTCCTCAGCGTCTGGTTTATAAAAGTGAATATATTACACCGCCTGCCAGGGGGAGAACTGAACACCGTATTCCAATGCAGTATGAAAGACGTAGTAACAGTGCTGGTCGAGACTCACAGTATTCTATGTATTCACAACCTGTTCTTATTTCACATCCTGGAGTTCGATATGTTCGTAGTAGGTCTCAGTCACCACATATACTGCGACCGAGAAGGCGAAAACTTTCTAAACATGACCTTGAAACTGTAATGGCCATACAACGAGGTATGGAAAAACGACAGAGAGCAATAAGACTTGCTCTGTACAAAGCAGCTTCCATGGATAATTTGGATTGGGAAATTTAGTGCATTTTATTTATTTTTATGTTTTATTTTATTTTATGTCTTTTTTTTTTTGCTTCTGCGATCACTTTTAAATTCAGAATATAGGATTTATCATATATTCATTTTATATATATTTGTTTTTAAAGTAACCTTTTTATACGAATAATATTTTAATGTTATATAAAGCAATAATTAAAACAGTTTGTACAGAAATAATATTCTATTTAAAATAAAAGTACAAAGAGCAACATATCAAAATCCATTTTAAATCAAAAAGAGTACATATGCTGAGAACAATCAACACATCTGCAATAAAAGCCATAATTTATTTTTATGCATGGATCACAAGACATCATCATATCACATTAGGCAGTTTACAGTGCGTTATTTTCAAAAATATATGAAATTAAACCGAGTACGGCTGATTTCTTTATTTTTGTGGGTAATAAATTTTCTTTAAACATGTTGTTAAATACCTAAATTTGCAATTTTATACTCAATCTGCAGAAACTGCTATTTAGCAATGAATCCTCAGTATAAAAATCTTTGCAATATAACACAGTTCATATAGTCACTTTTATGTGAATATACTAAATTTTGGAAATATAATATTTCTAGGTTTTTGTGGGTATATTGCATGAATTTAGATTTCTGACAAATATGTTACTACTAGATTTGTCAATGAAAAGTTTTAGGGTTAGTTGAAAAAAAATGTCTGATATTAATAGAATATCAAATTTTAGAGAGAAGTATGTATCTTTCACGGCAAATTTTTATTGTCTTAGGACATAATTTCTCTTGGCATTAATCAAAGAAGTTTCAATTCTGTCAAATCAGAATCGAATGCACCTTCATTTACAAAACATTAGATATTTATTTACAAGAAAGAGAAACATTATTTGCTCAGTTTTATTACATATCATTCATCAGAAATTTATTTTAATGAAGAGTCATAATTTTACATGTTTGCAAATACATTACTTTCCATGTATGTATAAATATTTATTTTGGAATTTTGTATTTATTTATATAAATGTACATTTGAAATAAATAATTTTGAACAAGTGAGTTGTTTTTTTTTATAACAAACAATCTGTATTTTAAGGTAATTCTGAGAATGATAGTTTTGTAAGAATTAATTTGTTAAAGCATTTGGGAATAGAATTTTTAGATTTATTTTATACATTTTCACTTGATTGAAAAATTTCAATAAATGTCAAATAGGAGATATTAAAACAAAACAAGATTGCTTTATGTAGTCCCCCACCGCCACCACAACAGGAGGGCAAGGTAGTTTTACAAAACTCATGGGCATGCTTGGTTAAAAGATGAGAAATAATTGTAATAAAAATGGCAAATGGTTCAAGGAGTAGCATTTGCAAAATGTTACTAACTTATACAAGGGAAGAAGTATGGTCAATTACATATCATGGCCAACAACAATCCTACAAAATATGAAAGCAATCCAACAAATGGTCTCAGAGATCATAAACTAACTCCCATAACTCCAATAAAAAATCAAGATGTCAAAATGGCAGTATAGTATGATAATCTTCATATACAAAATCATCCTGCAAAATATAAACCACATCTGCCAAATAAATTCAGAGGAGTTGCATCCACAAGGTATGCATATGATACAATGTGATAAATTACAACAAAGTCCCGAAATTCCTATAAAAATCAATAAATCAAGATGCCGGTATAGTATTATATCTTCATTTCATAGGTAATAATCCTGCATAATATAAAACAAATCTGCCCAGTTCCAGAGGAGTTGTATCCACAAGGTCTGCATATGATATAATGTGATAAAATACAACATTCACATAACTCCTGTAAAAATTGCTGAATCAAAATGGCGGTATAGTGTGATCATCATTATATCATAGGTAACAATCCTGCAAAATGTAAATCAAATTTGTCAAGTTAGTTTCAGAGGTGTTCTGCAGCTGATACAATGTGATAAAAAACAGCAAAGTCCCATTACTCCTGTAAAAATCGCTGAATCAAAATGGTGGTATTGTGTGATCATCGTCGTATCATAGGTAACATTCTTGCAAAATATAAACCAAATCTGCCCAGTAGTTTTAAAGGAGTTGCGTCCACAAGGTCTGCATATGATATAATGTGATAAAATACAACAAATTCCCATTAACTCCTGTATAAATTGCTGAATCAAAATAACGGTATAGTATGATCATCTTTATATCATAGGTAACAACCCTGCAAAATATAAATCAAATCTGCCTATTTGTTTCAGAGGAGTTGCGCCCACAATATTATGAGACGGACCATCACTAATCTCTCTGTCGTGTTGTGGTGCACAATGAGGGACAAATCGTTGAAAATGGAAAGACTATTCTCTTCTACTTAATGTAAATATTTTTGCTCTACACACTGTTTGGTAATGTTTTTTCGTTAAGGTCCAGATCTAAAAAAACAAGAGGCTCAAGAGAATTGAGCCTGTATAGCTCACCTGATAGTCCCACAATCAATCCATATTATTTCAAGTGAAAATTGTAATGGACCTTACATAGATGTTTCATACCAAGTATCAGTTAATTTGGCTATATGTTTCAGAGGAGGAGATTATTGAAATTTTGACCAATCAAAAATTAGAATTCAACATAGTTGCCATATTAGCTGTCTGACTGGGACGAAATATATTTATATAACATTATAAACGTTCTTCCACAGATGCTTCATACCAAGTTACAGCTCATTTGGCTTTGCGGTTTCAGAAAATTTTATTTTTGAAATTTTGACCAATCAGAAATAAGAATTCATTATGGCGGCCATACAAGTTCTTCGACCGTAACAAAATATGCAAAATGTATAAATGTCCTTCCATGGATGCTTCATACCAAGTTTAAGCTCATTTGGCTAAGGGGTTTCAGAGGAGAAGATTTTTAAAATTTGTCCAATCTGAGAAATAAGAATTCATCATGGTGGCCATATATACATGTATTAGTTGTCTGACCAGAACGAAATATGCAAACTTCATAAATGTCCTTCCATAGATGCTTCATACCAAGTTACAGTTCTGTTGTGTTTGTTGTTTCAGAGAAGATTTTTGAAATTTTGACCAATCAGAAATAAGAATTCATTATGGCGGCCATATTAGTAGTCCGACCGGAACTAAATATGCAAACTTTATAAAGGTCCTTCCATAGATGCTTCGAACCAAGTTTCAGTTCATTTGGCATAGAGGTTTCAGAGGAGAAGATCAAAATGTAAATGTTTACAGATGGACGGACTCCAAGTGATGACAAAAGCTCACATGGCCCTTTGAGTAATTAGATGAGGGTACATGTTACAATAGAACTTAAATTCTATATCTTCGGAAAATTCTTTTACCTTGTCAATACAATAGCAACCATAACTACATGTACATTATCTGTAGTGTAATTTGCAAATTCAACTGCAAGAGCAAAGTTCGGATGTTTATTAATAAATAACCTTATCGAAACTGCTTTCATGCTTTGTCATAAAATGTTTTGGATACTGACTGTCACTGCCTAATAGCCAAATTGGATTATTGCAAGAAACTGGTTGTTCAAAAGTTAATCTCTTTTTTTAATTTCCAATATTTCCTTTATTTCTTTTAATACAGATGTTTGCTTATAATTACTAATCAGGTTTAACCTATAGGAACCTTGATATATTTACTTCAAATCTGTCAAAGCCATTCTCAAATTTGAGCATTTGCAACACTTCCACAAAAACTGCAACAAAGAATCAAAGTCTAACATGAAAAAATATATTTAATATCACAGGCAGTCTATCAATTATTTTACATCCAATACTTTTAATAATTGGCTTACAAAGCAAACTTGGCAATACAAAGGGAAATAACTACAGTCAAATCCACTGAAAAAATTCATTACAGCACATATTCAAGAAAATCAACATTCTTTCTGATTAATAAAGATGAAAAATTTATTGTTTTGATACAGACCCCATCAAGGGTTTTACTGAATTGCACACAAAATGTAAATTCTAATTACTGAAATTGTATTATCCTAGGTATCAGACATGAACTATTCTCCTCGGAATTTCGGTTCTCTTTTCTCTATAAATGCTTTCATTCCTTCAATACGATCTTTTGTTGGAATTACCTGAAGAAGAAAAATATGGATATTATTCCTTAAAAGGATGTTATTAAACTTGTTAGTAACCTCTTTTTGTACTTTTCAAATTATGTTTCAGGGCTATTTTCTCACCAAAATTTCCCCAACGTCACCTTTCATTTCAAATTATCATCTAATCAAAAGTACAAGAACACAAATATAGGATTATTTGGCTACGATATATGTTTTTACAATTGTTTTGAATCAGGTCTGAATTTGTCTAACTGTATACGTTCACCCTCATGATGTCATATGGTTTGTGAGGCAATCCGTTTATCTCGGCCGGACAAAAAATTGATTATCATTAACATTTAATTATGCCTGCTATTTCTTATTTCCACACTGCTTTTTGGTGGAAGACATAGTTTCTATACCACATATATATAGAGGACAAATATACCTAAGGAGCAAACCAAAAAATGCGATCCATTAGACAGACAAACCCGGGAAGACAAATGAACGACCACAAGCACAACAAATAAACACTAAAAACTAAAAAAACAATGAACAACATGAACTCCTATAAAAAGCAGGAGTGAACTAAGGTCCTCTGGAAAGGTAAGCATTTTCCTACTTCATATCGGCACCAGGCGTGAAGTTCAACCACGTCAATCCAGTGGTAGTCACAAATCGGTGGAGGTACAAATGTACATGAAATTTTATGACAGTGGGAAGAAGTCCAACATCATCTTAGATATTGGAACACTGTAAATGTCATTCAATTCGTGATGACGACAGTAAAATTTCGTAAGTGATGACATCAAATGACATGTAACCTTGATAAAACCCTGGTTTAGAAGCTTTTGTGACAGCAGAAATCCCCTTTGTCGAAAGTCATTGTAACTTACGCATGCCATTGAATATCGAATAAGCTGCGAAGCGTAGACGCCATATGCAGGCGATGCTTATATTACTTTAAGACATGTAATGCTTACTGTAAAACTGCATGTATGATAAAATATTTTAAAATATGCACTAAAACCTCCAAGGGACTGACAAAAGAATAAGAATGTAATTTCAGTAAAAGGAGTTGACAATACTCAAGCTACAGGAGTTTAAGGGACCAGGATTTCATTGTACTATGGTTTATTACCTGGGCATATCCACATTCTTCAAACCCTAAGCCACTTGTCAGGTCAACCTACAATGCAAAGTGTATGTATATAAAATTAAATGTTCACATCAGATTTAACATCAAAGTACTCGCATCAAACCTACCTGGTATTTTGAAATTCACAGTTCTTGTGTCAAGGCATGAGTATCCAAAATTTGTAACGGCACATAATTAATAATGTTTCTGATTGTAAATTCTTGTGGTTTAGACTATTTCTCATTGTTGAAGACTACACAATGACTTTGAGATATGAAACTGGAATGAATCCTAAGTTGAAAGGGACATTGATATCACCCCATTTCCCTACATGTGATTTTTTTTAACTTTGGAGATAAATTGCATTGTATTTTTATACAATGTTTTTGCTAGTGTCATATGATATTTTGATTCCATGGTATATTGACCCCGGTTCCAACTGTGAATTTGATGGTTGCAAATTGTGTTTACTGGCAATGTGTAAGCAGATCCAACAAACAGATATTTGAAACCACAAAAATCAAAATTGATGCCCGTAATTATTAAAATGCACTACTGTTATCTCTATTCTAGAGCATATGTAACGATTTTAAATAAAATATGGATTTTGAAATCTTGAAATCATGAATTGCCCATGCCATTTTTAAAGAGGGCATCAATTGTAGAATTGATAGCTTGAAATTTTCAAATGTCATCCAATGAAAATTCATGTTATAACCAAATTTGCATAAGAATACATGTTTTATCACACCAAGCACAAATATATTAATAAAAGTAACAAAATGTAATTTATAAGCATTGATGCTGTCACATGGTTAAACAATATATTATGTTTCAAAAACTCTAAATTATTTTTGATCAGTTAATACTATGATTTTTTACTGCAAAACATCTTAATACTAACCTCAATGCCTCTACTGATTGCCATCTTTGCCATTCTTAAAGCAACTGGTCCCTGAAAATATAAATGCACATAACTTTATGATTTGCTGAGTTTCCTGAACTGAAATCTAACAGCTAATGAACTAATTTTAGGATCATTAGAATTGAAACTGTGCAATACATTTATACAATGAGTACTGTTATTAGAAATTTTAAAGTTCTTGGTTCTTGACAAAAATATTTATATTTTACCTCCAATTTGAATTCAAGAAATATTCCACCTACTCAAATCATTTGTACCTTATATGTTTCCTACAAGTAATATTATTCTTTTCCGAACTATTGACAGTTATCATTTTTCTCTTAAATTCACCATCATACATTTTTTGTATATTCATTATCAGATCCCTATATTGTCTACACCTACATTTGGTGTGATTTCCTGTGCAAGCTCTATTGATCTATGATAAGCTGCATCCCCTGCATCATTTTGTTCCACAGAATGATTGACAACTCCCAATCTGGCTGCTTCATTCCCATCCAAAACTCTAGATGTATATATTAATTCTTTAGCAATGGCAGGGCCCACAACTCTGGCTAATCTCTGTGTTCCTCCTATAAATAAAGATGAGTATAAATCAAAATACAATATATAAAGCCTGACTTTGTATGTAAGGATACGGCGTATTATTTATTTCAATTTCAATCAGGCAAAACATTGGCATAACTGAATTCATGCTTTTGCATCATAAGCAATAAGTGGCTTTCATTATGCCTATAGTAATATGTTCGTACATAATTGTTTAACCTTTTTAATAATGTCCTTGACACTTGAAGACATACAATCTTATAGAAAAAATTTTGACTAAGTAGGGCCTTTCATTTGAAATAACAATGAAAGAAACATTTCTTCTTCCAACAAAATGGTCCAAAATGCCAATATCTTTCAGAAAACAAGATCTCCAATTTTTTTTTTAATTTGAAATTTTGAATAGTATCAGATTGCTGTGGTTGTTCATAGTTTCTTTATGAAACCCTTTAAAACAGACATATCCGGTATTATCATTTTCATTGCAATTAACCTAGTAATTTCATTTTTTGGCTAAACAAAGTGTTTTTAATAACAGGATAAAATTATGAAAATCTAAATTATATTTATAAGTGTATACAACAAAATTTAATTTTACTTACCACCACCTGGAATCAACCCTCTTTTGGTCTCTATCAGACCTATTTTTGCATTACTGGCTGAAATTAAAACAAATACAAAGATACAGTCAGATTTATTTATCTTAAACCTTTAAGTAAATTTTCTCAGACTCAAAACAGAACTCCAGAAACCACTTTAGCAAAATTTACTTGTTACATACACATGGTATTCATACAAAAGAATTGGCATTTCCCACCACGATACTGGTATAATATGCAAATTTTCAGGTCATGCCCAACCATGATGCCAAATATTAACAAAATTCACCAAAAGATGAATGACTAATTGTGTACATAAGATTGGCAGATGGACAGAAGAAAGGACAAAGGTATATACCCACACAAGTTGGGGTATACTTACTGTGAAACTTCAGTCATTTGAACACTTATCTATGGTTCTAACAAAAATATTATAGTTAATGATGCTACACTCGGTGGCCATGAAGGAGTTCCCACTTATAAATTTACCTATACAAATCATATAAAACTACATTTTTTAAGAATAATATTTTAATGTTATTTCTTGTAATATAATTATAAATTTTTTATGATCAATTTCAGAAATATTTAACGTTTCTTTGAATGTAATTTTGAAATCTTTCTGGGATTTAAAATTCTGTGGAAATCACCATTTAAAGAAAAATTACATAGTTTTAATAAAGAAGATGTTGTTAAAATTTAATATTTGTATTTAAATTGTGGATTTAAAAAAACAATAAAATATTATAATATCTCAATATTATCCATATAAATCATAGAGGTTTCTCTGCCTATCAATACAAATTTCATTAAATTCGGACAAAAAGTAACTTCAGGACAAAATTTTGAGAAATTGTGGTTTTACATAAAATATATAGGAAAATTTCTAAGTGGGAACTCATTATTGGTAGATTTTTCTCTGTGTTCAATGTCTCACTGCAATTTTAAGATGAAGAACAGCAATAAAAGACCTGTTCCTCATTCTGGAACTTTTGTCAGGTTCATGTTTGGATTAATATCAGGAATTTATTCATCATATCTTCATTACCAATCACATTCTTATACAGCTAATTGATGGTTAAAATAATTCAATTTCAGAACATGCAGAACTGAAATTTTAGGATCTAAAAGTAAATTCAAAACCATGTTCTCTATAAAAGGAATTATGAATTGAAGTGCCAGGAAGTTAATCTTTAGATGAATGATAAAATTTCATTTTTAATATTCAAAATACAAAAGCATTTCTGTTCATAGGTAACAGAAAGCAATAGCGGTAGTTTTTTGTTGTGATTTCAATGCAAATTTTCATTACGGTAGGTTTTATTAGTGCTACTTGTTAGAAGGAATAATTTTAATTTCATATACATGTACCAAAATTGACAAATTTAAAAAAAAAACATATATTTAAATTGTAAAATTTCTAAAAAAAAATCATCTTGCTGTTTATAAACATATAACAATAGGAAAGACAATTTTTACATGCTATCCTCATGTCACAAGCTAAAGCCATCTCTAGACCACCACCCAGGGCATGACCATCAATGGCAGCAATTGTAGGCATTGGAATTGTGGATAGATCAGTCACACTTTGACGTAATCCAGCAACAAATGGACCCACTTCTTCATTGGTCATCTGAGCTCTTTCTTTCAAATCAGCACCTGAAATAACAAACTGTAGATTAAAATAATGTCTCTCTAATGATTCTTGTCATGTGAAATGTTAAAAAACATACATGATTCCAATGTTACATGGTTTTTTTCAAACTACCTGTATAAAACTAATCATAAATTGCTGAATTTAAACAGATATATAAGGGCTGGGAGGGGTATATGAAAAAAATACCAGTCGAGAGACGGAAAAAAAATTCCTAGCCATCAGGCGAGGGAAATTTAGTACGCTTCAGCTCGTGAGGGTAAAAAATGAATTTCCAGGGTAAAATGTTTACATACGTTTTTGCATATACCTGGGTAGAGCAGAATATTGTGTATATCCGAGGAAAATTCATTGAAACTGCAAAAATATGCAAGACATACAATGGAAATCAAACAATCTGAATCCAAGATTTTTATAAAAGGTGTAATTAACTTTGAAACTAAACTGAAAAAAACACCTGCAAGTCAAATATATCAATTGATTTTAAACTCACCTGCACAAAATACCCCAGGAACTATACTACGTATAATTAATACTCTTATATTCTTCTCAAATCTTACAGTGTGCATACAATCTTTAAACTGAAAAAAAATTAGATGAAGAAAATGCCAAAACAACTTTAGTGAATAAGTTAAAACAAGGAACCAGAGTATATGGTATTTGTTACTACAATTTCTGGATGCACTTATATCATGACTAACAAAATTTATTCTTTCTCAAAACTTTATGAATAAAAAGATAAATAGTATAGAAGAAGAAGAATATTGTTGAACTAAAGGGTCGTACTTGATCATTATAAACGTACTTTTAATGACCTAACAAATAAAAACAACCCTTTTTATGAATTGATTTTACTGAAAAATAACCCAAGAGTCATAAATTTGTTAAAAAAGGTATGCTTAACTTTAGGACATCTCATTTCAGTAGGAATAATGAAGATTAATTTTCGTTGATTATTCTTACCCACAAAATAAATGAAATTAAGGATGCTCGCTGGTCATGTTTTGGTCTTCTTGTCAGATTTTCGGAATCCTCAGGTTTTATCCATTTCTTAAACAATGAAATGTTTTGCCCATGAACACCCACATTTTCTTTTATAATTCTATCATATATACCTCAAAATGGTATTTGACAAAATTTTATGAAATCCTTTTTATTTTTTCATATATCTTTGCGAGACTGAAGTTGTCAATGCAAAGACAATGAAAAATCCAGAGAAAACCCATTTCCTGCAAATTTTCAAGGCCTTATAGCTCTAAAATAAGCTCATGAACATATATTTTTTTCTTGCTTATTTGTTTATAATTCATATGTTCTCTCAAACTAAAACACCCATTTCAAATCATATTTATTTCCTATTAGACCAGCGATCATCCTTAAATGCCTAAAGAAAATTTCTGCTTTTACAGTACACACATATATAACTTTTTTTTTAATTTTCAAGAATATACATGAATATCATTATAGCAAGAACAACAAAAATTAAGAAAATCAGAATTTCTGATATATATTATATTTTATAAATGTTTAGAGCTCTGGACCTGCTTTTATCATTCTTAAGAAATCAAAATAATTAACAAAAGGATAGGCATGATAGGCTTTAAAGTAATTCTGTGTTAATGACTACCCTCTTGACAGCAGTGCATTTAATTATAAAGGCATGTGGGGTAAATGTCCATATGACAAAAACCCAATAAAAACAGAAACCATAAAAACCCACAGAGGGCACCTTTCAGCCTTCAACAAAAAGTAGAATTCACATTCAATGGTAAGCTTTAACTGGTCCCATAAAAAGTGTTTTTCAAAAATGAACACATATGTACGAAACCATCAATTATCTGATAATGACATCCTTACCTAAAAATTACAAAAAACCACAAATTAGACAAGACAGTTACTATCTCTACTTCTCCTTCTTACCTCTAATAGGAGACAGTACAACAACTATCTAAAATTTTGTTGAAGCAGCTTGCTCCCTGAAGCGTGAAAGCTTTTCAGATATGCCTACCGATAATGTTTATCAAAACTTTATTTATACAACAGATTTACATACCTGTTGCAAGAAAATTCTACCTAAAGAATTCTTTGCTTTGGGTCGGTTCATAGATATCAATGCAATGCCTACAAATAGAAAATATGACCTTTGGCAGTCTTCCTTTATATGTCCATACAACATTTGGTAACATTTATTTAAAGCAATTACCCTGGTAAGGCCAATTCAACATTTTCAAGTTAAATGATTATCATCCACCCCTTCTAAAACATATGGGGTGGGTGGAAGGATTTTATTTTCAAATTTTTATTACATGGATCACATTCTGTTGTCAAATCATGTTTTGTAGGACAATGTGCTTGAAAATTTTTTCTGTGAGCAGGTCTGGAATAGGAGAATCGAACATGATGTCAATTTGGCTACTCACAAAGTCACTGTATAATTATGTCAAATTAAAGATTTTACAGGAACAGACCCAAGAAATTTTTTTTTTGAAAATCCCATGCCATCAAAAATTTATAAAATATGGGATGGACCAATTTTCAAGGGACTTTCGGGAAAGATAATTTATTAATTAACTTTTATTGGCCTAAAACTGATGAATATTTATAACAACAAGAGGCTCATCTGTTATTTTTTGTGTAGACCTTGCATCAATGATTTTTTTGCTATTTGATGTATACCGTCTCATTTTTCACCTTAATATTGCCTTGAACAGCTAAAATATAGAATCCTGAACCCAAATAGATATGGTTGCTTGGGATTTTTTCTTGACAGCAGTATGCTATGGACTTTTTCAAAGGCAATGACTCTTGACCTCCATTTTGACTTGAACAAGTAAATTGTAGAATCCTGAACCCAAATATATCTGGTTGCTACGAATTTTTCCATCGGTTGCTATGGATATTTTCAATGACCTTGACCCTTGAGCCTTCATATTGCCTTGTACAGCTATATTACAGAATATAAATATATCTGGTTGCCATGGACTCCTGACCTTTCTTTTTGACATGAACAGGTAATTTAAAGGTTCCTTAACTCAAATATATATGGTTGCTAGGGACTTTTTCATCAGTTGCTATGGACTTTTTCAATTACCTTGACCCTCCATTTTACTTGTACCATTTAATTTATTTCAAGTGATGCTCTAAACATCTGTGACAATATGTCAAACCATTAATTTTACTGATAATTACTGTTTAAAAGATGTAAATAATCTTTCAAGGGCAAAAACTCCAATAAGGTGTCAATTGAATATTTTGGTCATGTTGACTTATTTGTAGGTTTTACTTTGGTGAACATTTTTGCTGATTATAGTTTGTCTTTATCCATAATAATATTCAAGTTAATAACCTAAAACTGCAAAATTTCCTTAAAATTAACAATTCAGGGGCAATAACCCAAAATTGGGTTGACTGATTCATCTGAAAATTTCATGGCAGGTAGATCTTGACCTGAGGAACATTTTTACCCTGCCGGTTTTGCTCTATATGCTTTAGTTTTTGAGATATAAGCCAAAAACTGCAGTTTACTCCTATGTTCTATTTTTAGCCATAATGGCCATGTTTTCTGACGGACAAGAAAATAAAAAGAAAATGTTTATTCTAGAAACCCTAAGGATCATTCAAACTAAGTGTGTCTGTAATTGGTTCTGTGGTTTCAGATAAGACCTTTGAAAAAGTTTACGACGGACACCTTGTGATGACAAAAGCTCACATGTCCTTTGCCACAGATAAAGTCAACTTGTTATAGTAAAAAATCTTTCAAATATGCTGCCACAACTTTATGGAACAACCTTCCGAACCATTTCAGGACTGAAAACAGTTTTTCACATTTTTGGAGTCTGATTCAGTCCTGGAACGGTTTGAAATGTCGCTGTTCTGCTTGCAATAACTCTTTTTGCTTTAACTGTTTATTTTTATGTGGCTTATTTGTTGTTTTTAACTAGTATGCCGAAATTCATGTTTGACCTCTGCATGAATTATTATTTTTATTTTAAATTTTTAGTTTTTGACACATCATTCCAGTAATTGGGTAATTTATTTGAACTTTATGAAAGGTAATCTATATATTTTAAACAGTTATCATATTTTAATCCAAATTTTTAAAACTTTTAAAGAGGTAAATCATACAGATAAAAAATTAATTTATTTTATTTTGAATCATCCTCCCAAGTCAGGGTTTTGTATCCACGTTCGTTCCTACAAACCCCTGACATCACACATTCAATTTTGCAGGTCGAACATATTGCCGCCTGGTGTGTGACCTAGAAAATTCTATCTACGACACAAACAGGTTCTCTTATGACCTAGAAAAGTAACCAATGAAAATCGTTTACTTCCGACTCGTAAAATATGAATGTGTGATGTCAGGGGTTTGAAGGAACAAACGTGGATACAAAACCCGGAGTTGAGAGGATGATTTTGAATTTGCTGTTAAAGTTTTACTGTATGCTATGTGTGATATTTTTTAATTTGTATTGCAGGTTGTTATATCGCAGGTTGTTTTTATGTTATGCATATGTTATTATATTTGGTCAAAAGCTCCTTAGAGCTTGTGTTGTATAATTAACTTAAGACGAATCAAAATCAATTTTTTCTTATCTGATCTTATTATGGGCGTAGAAACAAAGGTTAATACAATGAGACATATGAACACAGGCATTCGTTTTATACAAAAAAAAACACCCCATACACTACTATACAACATATATTTTTCTATAGGTGCCGATTTGACTTGTACCCATAGTGTATGGGGGCTGTTATTTTAATAAAACGAATGCCTGCGATTCAAGTGCTTGTGGTCGTTTCCTAATCCCTTTTGGGATTCTGTGTTCGGAACTATTTTTCTGACTTTGCCGCCCACTGAATCCCTTATCAACCAACTCTGTAGGCGGCCAAGTCAGAAAAATAGCTCCGGACACAGAATCTCAAAAGGGATTAGTTTCCTGCTGCCTCCATATAGTTAATTTGGTTACCATCGTTGTCACCCTCTAAAAATTCCAGCTTGCATTCATCATTTTCATTAGACTTGACCAAATATGTTTTCTGAGAAATAGCTGAGTATCTTGATGCTGAAAGAAATAAATCTTTCCTCAATACTTGAAGTTTAGTGAGAACGGAAGCTGCCATTGTTGATTTGAGTTACGCCCCTTGAAGCAGTTGGATCATCTCAAAACGGACAAAAATAATGATGGGGTAAGTGTCAAACAATTGCGTGTTTTCTTCGAGGTCCGCGTCCAAACATCATCTTATTTTAGAGAGCAATTAAATAATCATTTAATTTTCAATGTAAAAAATGGAAAGGTTTTAAAATTTCATAAAATTTGGTGGAAAAGGTCAATTCTTGACACAAATTCCCCTCGTGGTACAAACAAACAAATATTTTTATTGCCAATCAAAAGCGCCTGTGAAGGCAGAGCAGGGACCATATAATACTACTTCATATACAGTTCCTGGGCAGAGTAATTAACCGAACTTTAATACAATTGATTACATTGATTATGACAACAATAGTGAAAAAAAAATATATAAAAATAAAAATAAAAACAAAAAATATATAAAAACACAAGATATACAAGCAAACACACACAGGATCCAGGACTCATTACATTATCAGAGGCATTTAAAAATATATATAGTTGACTTTATATATGAGATTGTTATACTATTGTATTGCCTGACAGTGCTTCATGTCTAAAAATATACAATTTGGTTAATAATTGATCATAAACAAAATTATCCTCAGCAGACAAAAGCCAAACAAATTTAGAGGTATTATCAAGAAGTTTGAGATTATTAAATTTATTTTCTAACTGTTCTAAAAATTTCTTTTCTTACTTTATTAGATTTTGGACATCCTCATCTTCATCTTCTACCTCTATATTACATAATTTGCATGTTCTCTGTGATGCTGGTATATTCCTTTATCGTCCACGTTCTATTTCTAGTTGATGTGAACTCAGTCTAATCCTAAATGTTCTTATTATGAACGTCTCTTGACATATTTTCTCCAATGTAAATATGGTTCAAAAGTAAAATTATCTTTTAAAAGTCTATATGTTCTGAGTTTATTACTACAATTTGATTTTTATTATCATCTGGGACTATTATACTAAGTTAGTATAATAGTCCCAGTTATCATTAAATAGATTATTTTTCCAGATTTCTTTATATTTTATATGTAAGTGATTATTGACATATTTTTTCAGAATACCTTTTAGATTTAGTGCTATTTTTCTATTAATACCAAAGTAATCAAAAATTTCACTTACACATTTATACATCCAACTATTTTTATTTTGTTCATACAAATTTTTTGAAGTAAGAAATGCTTCAGCAACAAGACTATCTTTATTAAATAAATTATACAAAGAAGGACATGTGGTATACAACAACAACAACAACAACAACAAATATTTATTTGTCATTTATGACGTCCGTATGGAGCAGAGCAATTACAGTTCTAATTAAAGTTTACAAATGATTTGTGTTCATTTTATATTTATTGCAGAAATATATTAAATTGATATATTTGTAGGTGTGAAACGGGAGACAACAATATATTACCATAATATATTGGGTGAATACCACAACCATTAAAAAAAGTCCAAGCAAACAACTGAATTTTAATTGGTGTTCTTTAATTCACAGTGGGGTCTCTAACACAAAATCTATTTACTCCATTTCAAGTTCAATACGGCCTTAGCACCATTTGAGCAAAATTATTTTCCTAAATTTATCTGCATGTGACACAATACATTAATTGCGATAACAATTGTAACACGTATCTACAAATCTTATCTATTGCCATTGTAATCTGTGATCGTTTAGAAACGTTCCTAAAAATGATTTCACGTATGTATTTATTTGATAATAATGATTTAGAGGGAAACGAAATAAACTGGTATATACTCTTTATATACTCTTTTTTTTTAATATCTGCTAACATGGACGAAATTAAACATTAATTGATCGATACAATTTCTTTACTATAAATTCTTCTGATGCATAACTTTCTATTATAATGACAGAAATCAGAACATCAGTGGTATTTTAGATTGAGGTTGAATACATCACGATCTACCCAAGTCTTGGTACGAAATCCGAGACAACAACAGTATGGAAATTAGAAATACCAAAAGCACGGCTATCTATGTTATCAAAGACTTAACACAACCTATTTTCTTCACACCAGAATCAGTGTCAATAGCTACAAAACACCATGCAGAAGAAAATATTTATTTTCAGAAAATCGATAAAATACATATTTTTTATTTATTTCAGCCTTTTCGTTGTTAATTCTGACGGGCCTAATACCAATTGTCGGTAAGTCATCATTGTTTCACGTTTCTATAAAAAGAAAAAAGGAGAAGATAACATTAACGCAAAAGAGACAAGTAAATGTGTAACAATGAATAACAAAAAACCATCGTACTTCTAAGTCTGTATTTACCGATATGAAAATTTTAATGACATTCCACCTCTATAGCAACAGTGGTAAAATAAAACTAAAATGCATACATTTTGATCAGTTAAATCATCACAGTGTCCCACCAAGTACATGCATGTATCGTTATGGTTATCATTTTGAAAGATTGATAAAACAGTTGACAAAATGACTGCAGCCGGATGAGCTGAAACAACAAACCGAAGAGAACAAAGTTTACATGTACATAATTTGAGTTACAGTTATTGTTTGTCTGATATAGGAGCCAAGAACTCATTTTACTCACAGTTGCATTAACTAACATACAGTTTACTTAACTAATCTTCGTAAACATGGTAAACTCTTGAACTGTTGTAGATAGTGGCCAGGAATGTTTGTCTTGTACTGCTGTGGAGAATGCAAGCGAGTGTATTCATCGTATTCAATGTGCCGATGACGAGGTAAATATCAAAATAATACATCTGGCTAGAATTTTCGCCAAATTACAAATGTTGACGAATCAAATCACTGTCCTGTAATTCCAGTCCCCTTTATGACTTTCCCGACGTCGACGCTGACAGCTAATTTTTTTTGTGTGTGTGTAAAGTACTTGAAGTATGTATACAGACCCTGCAAAACATATGAACAGTGATCAAGTCTAGACAGATTCAACTAAAAAATAATCAACTCTTAATCTGATTTATTTGTTTTCGTTATATAGCTTTTAATTTGTAGGTATGTTTTATGCACCATTATGTGACGGAATCTGGTCAGGAAGAGTTTGATTTCGGCTGCGCTGCATCGCAGGTAAATATACATGTGTATATTAGAAGTATTTGATTATCTTTACTGCAGCCTGCATGATAGCGTGTATGAAAAATGTAGTATTGATGCATATTAAATTAAGCAATACACAGATGTCCAGCAGTCACATGTATCGTCTCTGTTTTAAACATCTTTTAAAATGTGCCTATAAGCCTGATGAGTCCATTGAAAACAAACTTGAAACAAGTTAAGATGTAAAAAAAAAAAGAAAAGATATCGGTACTGAAACCCATATCATTTTATACTCGGTTCAGATAATTTTAGTCACAGGGAATATTTTTGTGGAAATCATATTTCTTATATTTCTATCATGATTCATAACTAGCTTCAACATTCATTAATATCTTAGAAATCATAACGTTTAGGCCCAAGCTCCAAACAGCGTCTGACGTTCGAAATTCACTCTAGTAAGAGAGTAAACGAACGTGGAGCTTGGATTAGGCCAAGAAAAAATACCTATGTTTCCGCTAACATGCTCTTATACATTATGGTTGGTAGGTAGGCATAACTATTTATTTTTTCAAATGTTTTTGATTGCATGGTTTATATAAGAGACACATTCTGACTTGTTAAAAATTAGCAAAAAAAAGCCACAGAGGAAAATATGAATCCATACGCACGCCGCAGATTATTCAATTGCGAAATCAAAACAAATCTCATTATGTTAACTTTAAATAAAACCTCATTCATGGTTTTACACTTAAACTGTAAAATGCTGTTATTATTAGTATTTCGACCAATAAACGTACGTAAACCACGCACTGTAGCTCATTTATCTCTTTGCGCAGTAATCTTCCCAATGACCGCATATCACTTTTTGGAACCCAAAACTAATAATACTATAGAATACAAGTGTAACTGTTAGTATGAATAGTTCAGACTATCGAAAACATATTCTCCCCTGGAACGGAATTACATACAGCTTGTGTTTGGTACCTTAATGATGAATAATATTGGGTGTGAATCAGCTATTCATATGTGGTTATTAATAGGATTGGATAACAGTTTGACATTAATATAAATTACAAGTAATTTGTTTAAGGATGCTCGCTGGTCATGTTTTGGTCTTTTTATCAGATTTTCGGAATCCTCGGGTTTTATCCATTTCTTAAACATGAAGTTTTTTGCCCATGAACCCCTACTTTTTCTTTTATAATTCAATCATATATACTGTAAAATTGCAATTCACAAAATCTTATGAAATCCTTTTTATTTTTTCATATTTCTTGCGAGACTGAAGTGCCAATGCAAAGACAAGGAAAAATCCAGAGAAAACCCATTTCCTGCAAATTTTCAAGGCCTTATAGCTCTAAAATGAGCACATGAACCTATATTTTTTTCTTGCTTATTTGTTTACTATTCATATGTTCTGTCAAACTAAAACACCTATTTTAAATCCTATTTATTTCCTATTAGACCAGCGATCATCCTTAACTCCATCTTTTAGTTTACCCAACGTTCGCCCAAAGAATTGCTTTATGAGAAGATGCCTAACAGAAATATAAGGTTTCCAGTTCACTGTACGCATGAAATTCCACGGATTTTTTTTGTTTTTGTTTTTTGTTTTTGTTTTTATCTTGTTTCAAACTATTATAGGCATGTACCCATTCTGTAGACACAATATTTGGACGTAGGTCCGAAGGGCGACACATTAAATGTACCTTATGCTGTGACGACTCTAAACTTTGTAATGAAGATCTAAATTGCAGCAGCGCCACAGGACATTTACGTGAGCAGTTAACAATTTGTACAATTTTTATAATAAACAAATATTTAACGTCAGATCTAGTAGAATAGTTAACTGGAATTTGTCTTGAACAAATTATGATCATTGTGGTCTGTTTTATTTTTACTTGGTTTTAATGTATTTATTATTGTGTTTTTCGTATCATCAAATTTCCAAACCAATTCAAGACATATTTTGGAGTTATTTAAGACCCATCAAGACTAATTAAGATAATTTCAGCACAGCTACATTGTAAATTAAAAAAAGCAGCATAAGTATTTCGGAAGATACTAGTAAAGTCTTAATTTATTTACACAAGAGCTCTGAAAATATTCTAAAAGAATTAAACACAGTCATGCCACAATGTGCTCAACAGTTGGTATTTTCTAATTTGATCTTCAATTTTTGGAATATTTTCTTTTTTAATATTTTAGAACAGTTGGTATTTTTTAATTTGATCTTCAATTTTTGGAATATTTTCTTTTTTAATATTTTAGGCTTAAGCACAACTGATGAGTCGTAATTCGACGAAATGAACTCATCTTGTGTATCGAAATTGGTATCAAAGAATTTAGTTTTAAGTAACTGTTCACTATTGTTCTGCATGGACATGGATATCTTATCTCTGAGCAAATAATACCTCATTGTTTTCTGTGAATCTGAGTTTAGATCTCACAAATTATATGTTAAACTCAGAATATAATTTACATAAATTAGAAAACAAGATTATAGCTGATGATTTTACTTAATCAATATATAGAGCGTATCACAACAGTATACTCAAATGAAAATATTTTGATTCTGTTTTCTCTTGCCTTTAGCAACTATCCTCCCAAGAGAATGCGCAGATATAAGGACATACGGGAAAAGTGGAGTTTACACTATTTATCCATATGGAAGATCTACGCCAGCAGTGTCTGTCTTTTGTCAGGTTGATAGTACTGGCCATTCCTGGACGGTAATTTGTTGTACAAAATTGTAAATTTGCAATTATAAAACATGTAAAAGTAAAAGGATATTAGTTTTAAATAATTATAATATAAATAATCTTGAAATTCGAATACCTCTACAGTTACCAAACAACACATTAATTTACGAATGCGCGTAGCGCATGAGTAAATTATTAGTGTTTTTCGGTCATTCGAATTTTGAGATTAATTATTCTGTTTATTACATTGACATATTCCGTGTATTCATAAGATTTAAAGACCAAACCAACTATTGTTTATACGCACATCTCAGCGCATTAGTATTGTTCCATAAGACGCCTATGACGTTCATAGAGAATCCGCGAAACGGTGTTTCACATTCGCGTTATTTTTGAAAAGCTAAAATGGCGTCGCGCTTGAAAGGGCGTTTCATTAAAACTAGTGAAAGGAAGCGCCGAAAAGACTGCCGAGAGCGAATGTCTGAAGTTAAAAGGAGGAAAACAGAGTTTTATTATCTACAAGAAACTCAAGATGCAAGCAAAATATGGGAAGAAGGGGAAAGAAGAATAATAGAACCAAAGCTACTGACACAGGAACTTATGAGGGGTTGTAATTGGTGTGGGGAGAAACTGAATTTTACTGACATCGTAGAAGAGACACAGGGTGGCCTAGGGTCATTTTTATTCGTATTTTCAAATGTCATAGTTGTCGGAATTTACCCACTGGATTGGAGTGATGCGTAAGACTTATGGTTGAGCCGTAACAAATTGTCTGATATACCACTAACTATCGGTAGTACCAGAATCTAGTATGGCTATTCACAGTTTCTAATGTTAACTTTCTTCTTTTTTTTCGATGTAACCTGCATTGATAAGGCATAATGGCCATAGTTACATTTCCTGCAATTATGATATGTCTAGTAGCTGGTACCTTGGCGTTGGCACTGAAAGGTTTTGGTTTTTTTTAAATTAGCAGTAAATAACTATAACTGTCGAAATGGCAATACACGGACAGCAATATCGGCATTGTGTTGTAGTTTTAGGGTTCTTGTTTTCCTTCAATGTAATGGTTTTATAACAAAACTTTCCGGACAGTTCCTAGCATAGATGTTGACAAACTTTTTCCAGCACAAAAACTAGATATATGCAACAAAGACATAAAAATTGGCAAAATATTCTTGGCTTTCTTGCAAACACTATAAATTTACTTTTTGTCAAAATAAAATGTCGCAAATATTCGCAAATGAAACCACTCCCTGGATTGATTCTGCGAGATATGATCTAAGTTTGGTTCTCGATGACTTCGACAAACCTATGTTTATTTGTTTTGTTTGATTGCTGTGACTTTCTAGTTAACACTTGAATGATTGCAAATTAAAGTTTGGCTTTAGAACTGGAAAATTCGAATCAAAATTCGAAATATAACCCGAACTCGACTTTTAACTGGAACTCATTAACTGAGGCACGAACTCGAACTCTTTTTTGCTTATTGTGACGTCATATTTATTGAAAAAACAAAACTAAGCTTGGCTTAGCTGAATATGTCATTTTTTCGACGTTAAATCCGTTTTATTTTTCTTATGAAGTCGGTGACCTATCATTTTTTTTGTCTTATTCTGACAACAATGAATAACTAAACACAGTATAAAAATTTAAGAAAAAAATCAATTACAGATTTTTCAAAATTCAATATAATATGCAGTAAAAATTGGCCGAAATTTGCACGGGAAAGGCCTTTAGAGCAGAATACGTGGTCATTGGGTTATGGGAAACCGTTTTCTTTGTTACAATAAAAAAATATATATATTCTGGAAGCCAACACAAAAGTCCGTATAAAAATTCGACTTTCACGACGGAAATGGCATCATTCGAAAAATATGCCGTAAATTTAGCATCTGGCTGAATGTAAGCATTTTTTGCGGTACTATAGCAACGAAACGAATTCGGTGACCTATCTTTTTTATTCACTAATATCGTTCAAAAAACCACCAAGAACGAATATGTTGAGTTTCAAGAAAAAATCAATTACAGAAATGATTAGTTGGTTTGGTCTTTAAGGTGACAATACAAGGGAGTATGTTTTTATGTGACTACGCGTCGACATTTGTATAGCAACGTGGTTGGCGACGGCTATTGTTACGTCACTTTCTAGAGTGAAATATGATATAAAATTTCACTAGGTGAATTATCGAATTTGATTTCACTCGGAAATCCTGGTATTTCACTACACTCAATGTAATAACAAAAAAGATATCCAATCAACTGTGATTATCGTTGCAGATTTATGCAAAATTACAAGACTTTACTTTATTTACTTTATAAATGTCTGAAATGTGATACATATAAAAGTAGAATACAGGAGATTTTCAGATTGGATTTGCGGAGGACTTGGAAGTAAGTCATGTAAGCCAATCAACGGAAGAGTAAGTCACTTGACTGGAACGTATAATTAGGTTGGGCGCAATCGAAACCGGGGAGTGGCCCAGAGTCGCATCGCGAATGTTACGTCGGAACTGGAAGTCAGTGAGATTTGATTATCTTCCCTTTAGCAAAACAGCCACCACAAACCCGAATAGAAAACCTCCCATATACCATGTATACTACTGATAACTAATTTTGTTAATTGACAAGGATTGCCAATTTTCCTATCGAAGGTCGGTGGTTCTCTCCGGGTACTCCGGCTTCCTCCACCAATAAAAACTGGCCGCCGCGAAATAGTCAAATGTGCTGAAAACGGCGTTAAACCCCAACTAAACAAACAAACAAACTAATTTTGTTCTAAATTGTGTAAACTTATTTTTTAGGTTATACAAAAAAGATTCAATGGATCTGTTAACTTCTTCAGGGACTGGCAGGCATACAAACACGGATTTGGAGTGCCATCTGGAGAATACTGGCTAGGTAGGTACATAGAAAAGCCCATAAGTAAAAGTAAAAAAAAATCTTTCTGTAAAATTAGAATGCATTTGATGTTTTTGCTTCCCCGTGTAGTTCTGAAAACTTTTCATAACGATATAAGCATGCATGCATGGTGAATCTCGTCTCTTTGGGCATCTGTTGCTTCTAACTTGACAATGTATTGCATTTATTTATATTCTGTGATATCTTGATGATGATATATGGCTTAAATTTTCATGTACAATTACTCCATGCACATCCATCTTCTTGTTTTTTGTTTTTTTTGTTTTTTTTTTTTGTACCTTTTTGTATAATAGAGTTTTATTCAGTGTGAAATCAGTAAAGATTTTCCACCGTGGTTAATATGTTTTATTCTTGTTCTTACAGGTGCGTACTTCGCATCCATAAGACATGTAAGAGAATACATTGTAAATCGTGGTACATGCATTAACATTAAACCTTAAATTTTGCATTGTGACAGAATTACATTGTGTAAATAAGGCAGTCAACTAGTACCGTTAATGCACATACTCTCGAATTCCGTCAAGTTTTCAGTGCAGTCACTCTGTATCTAGGTTGTGTCACAAAAATGTGTCAGACTTCTTGCTCTCCGTCAATATTTAAAAGTGTCTCAACATTCGAGTTTCTGAATCTTTGGGAATGGAAAAAAAAGATAATGCGACGAAAAGTTTTTAGAATTTGTTTTTACCGTAGAATTATAGAGTTTTTTATAACTGGAATTTTTTTTTTGGACTTTTTAGATTTTAAGAAGAAAAAAAATTTCCGCTTCATTTTGCAACAATGTTTTAAATCCCCCTCCAATTCGCCTCAAAGTAAAAATCAAAATTGTTCGCCCGCTTCCAAAAGTTGGTAATAAACAGGGATTTTTTTGCCATTTTTACAATATTTTAGTTTTAAAAAATTTATGCCGCACGAAAATTTGATCTTCGCCTGAAAAAAATACTCCTATAGAAAAAAAAAATATTTCGCGCCATCGCACCTATTTTTTTACCATAATAAAAATCCAGAGACCTAAAAATCAAATTTGGCGTGGCCTAAGACCAGGTTAAAAAATTTTACCAAATCAAAATTTGAAATCTAAAAATATGTTTGTTTTCTTTCTTACTACTGGAGTCATACATTGAACAATATGAAGTCTTTTGCGTTATTATAGCTCATTTCTGCAAATATAGAGAATTCAATAACCCGCATTCATCAGCTGTTTCAGTTACTCTCTACCTGTACATTGTAATTACATGTATATGGTGCTAACAAAGAGAAAAATATGAATTATATTTTATTTGAACACTTTTTATTATATTTAATAGCTCGTTCGAAATTGGTTTTTAATAGGAAATGACATAATTCATGAACTGACATCAGATGCTAACCACGCCTTGATGATCAACATGACGGACTTTGAAGGTGTGTCTAAATTTGCTGAATACCTGTCCTTCCACGTATCAGGCGAAGTGAACGGATACAGACTCATGGTCAGCAAGTATGATGGAACTGCAGGTGTGTAGTTTATGAATTGTTGAAAAAAAGAGTTCCACAAGAATTAGAGCTATCACGGAAAATATCAACAGGGACTTCCTAGTACCTGAAAATAAAACTGGTGCCGGAATTGAAAAGAATTGTAATTTATGCAAATGAAGCCATTGTGACTTGTATGTTTGGATATTGGATTGTGTAAACATAAAGTTTGTGGCCCTGAAAGATCAAAAGAGCAAACGATTGCATGGATGAAAGTTACAGATCTGATAATTCTCCGCCCAACACCAATTCTGATCCAATCTGTCCATAAGTTCACGCGATGCATTAACAGTTTTCTTCATAAGCTATCTCAATGTGTGACAACTTACGACATGTACTTTTTTGATAGTTAATTTCATTGTATTGATACCAATTTTGATGCACAAGATGTGCATATTCTTCAATTTATGACTCATCAGTTTTGCTAAAGGCCTGAAATGTTGAAAACCAAAACAAAAATCCAAAAACTTGAAGAGAAAATTGAATAAAATTGAAAGAGATGTTCTTGTTTTTGTTCCATTGACAACTGAAATCGTGCGATACATTGTTTTTGGGTTTGTTGTCACTGCAGTTCAGTATACATAACTATATGTTATAGAAAATTGAATTCAGGTAACCTTGACTTTGATAAATAGATACTGCAACTTTTTTGTATATGAACCACCAATTTAAAGGCCTAAAACCGAAATTATATAAATCATATAAATACGGGGTGATACATATAACAACTGTTATATAAGTGATAAGTTTTGCAAGCCGTAAAACCTGGATTCAGGTGACCCCCATCATTTTCAATTGAAAATGCCTGTTCCAAGTCAGGTGTATGACTGTTGCTTTCCAGCTGTATTGGTATATGCGTATATCTTCCGGCTTTGCCAGTTTGTCGGACTTTGATTATGACATTTCCTTTGTAGTTCAATGTTTTGTTATGAAATTTTATTTATCAAGACAGACGGACAGATTACATTAATGATCACCAAGGCACTGAAACGTTATACGAAGAATATACACCATCATCTTAATTTTAATTCAGTTTATACACCATCATTTTAATTTTAATTAAGTTTTAAAGAACATCCGAGGAAAATAACAACGGTATCAAGATCAGGAGATCACAATCAAAAGATACATGATTTTGTCAGAACATTAACAATAACAAGTACTGAAAAATGTAACAAAGAAAATAATCATTACAATAATACAAATTAAACAAAAGATAGCAAAAATTGCTAAATCGCTAAATAAAAAAGATAATGCTTAAATTAGCGCTTTAAGAATAACGAGCAAAATATCAAGATATGTTGATAACTAAAGGTTAGCTAAAAGGCTATTATATCTGCTGATAATTTTTTTAAAAATTATATCTTCTCACCTACAGAAAAAAAAATTAGCCGGTCAATGCACTCAATAGAATTTTATGATATTTTTCTATCCATTTTTCCAGGAGATTCCCTTGCAGTACAAAATGGCCAAAAGTTTTCCACATATGACAGAGACCATTCCAATTGTGCGGCAACATACAAAGGTGCTTGGTGGTATGCTGCTTGCCATAATTCTAATCTAAATGGCATGTATCTAAAAGGTCATTATACAGATTATGCCACTGGTATCGACTGGAGTTCCTGGCATGGTCATTATTACTCACTAAAGACCACTGAAATGATGATTCGGAAGTACTAATAGTATTTTTAGTTTAGTACGCTATTATTTCAGAGTGAAGTTATATTTTCATACATGTACACAAAAAATATGGTGTAATAAAACACAACTACAAGACTGAAATAAAAAATGTTGAAAGGTTTTATAGACTTTACTAGTAATTAGAAAAAGTGTTATAGAATGAATAATACGAGACAAATACTGCAGTTAGAGCCAGTGAATGAGAGGAAAGATACTGGAACAGCCACTTCTTACAGGGTGATATATCATTTTATTATACATCGAATCAGAATCTGGTAAGTCGTTTGGTTGTTGACCAAACATTAAAATCGGCAAATGACTCCGAAAACGCCTACTTGGACAGAAATGACCTCGTGTGCGTTATATGACTCCAACTGGACTGGAAACTGACCCCGCGTGTGTTATAATGACTCCGTCAATAAAATTAATAGCATGTGTCGGTTCGTTATAATGTTTACAGAACTAGTTGAAGTTACTGTTAATTTTCTACCTTGTCGAATTTGTTGTTGTTATACTGTTGATTTTATAAAACTAGGGGCTCCCAGGAGCCTGTATCGCTCACCTGGACTATGTCTATCTTGACTGACAGCCTGTAACATTACTGTCAAGTCCAGATTGGCTCACTGGTTTCAAACAAGAAGATCTTTCAGTGAACTTTCCCATTAAGTCCTATGTGTAACTAAGTTCCCGCCGTGCAGCCATCTTGGATGGTTAACAAAGTCATCGGATATAATTCTGAAAGAGTACCAACTGAGGACCATTGCTGCCAAGTTTTGTTCAAATTGGCCGAGTGGTTTCAGGCTAGAAGATTTCCCACGGGGTCCTATGTTAAACTATGTTTGGCTCTGGCAGCCATCTTGGATGATGAGTGGGGTCATCGAATATAATTCTGAAAGAGGACTACCCAAAAACCATTGCTACCTAGGTTTGTTCCTATTGGCCAAGTGGTTTCAGACAAGAAGATCTTTAAGTAAATTTCACATAGTGTCCTATGTTAAACTAAGTTCGGCTCTGGCGGTCATCTTGGATGACCGGCGTGGTCATCGGATACAATTCTGAAAGAGGCCCTCCTAAGGCCCATTGCTGCCAACTTTTGTTCCAATTGGTCAAGTTGTTTCACATAAGAAGATCTAAGTAAATTTCCCATAGGGTCCTATGTTAAACTAAGTTCGGCTCTGTCGGCCATCTTGGATGACTGGTAGGGTCATCGGATATAATTCTTAAAGATGATCACCTAAAGACCATTGCTGCCAAGTTTTGTTCCAATTGGCCAGCGGTTTCAGACAAGAAGATCTGTAAGTAAAGTTCCCATAGGGGCCTATGTTAAACTAAGTTCGGCTCTGGTGGCCATCTTGGATGACGGGCAGGGTCATCGGATACAATTCTGAATAGGACCACCTAAAGACCATTGCTGCCAAGTTTTGTTCCAATTGGCCAATTAGTTCCAGACAAGACCTTTAAGTAAATTTCCCATATGTTAAACTAAGTTCGGTTCTGGCGGCCATTTTGGCTGAGGAGCGTCGTCATCGGATATAGTTCTGAAAGAGAACCATCTAAGAACCATTGCTGCCAAGGTTTGTTCCAATTGGCCAAGTGGTTTCAGAGGAGAAGATTAAAATGTGAATTGCGGATGGACGACGGACGCCAAGTGATGACAATAGCTCACCTAGCCTTTGCCACCTCGTAGGTCAAGTCTAGGATCCTCAATTCCCAATGTTGACCTCATGAAGAGTAATTAATTGTATAATAATAAATTTACTGAGAGGCCTAATAATACACTGTAGTAATGTCACACTACCCAAATTGTGACCATTTCATCATGTTCATGGTTTTATGTGTTAAATTCAGAAACCAACGATAAGAATATCGGCCCATAGGATAATATCTTTGAAAAAGAAAGGTGAAAAACGAAAATTGAAAACAAAATTGTTGGTGCATACCATAAGATGGTATTACAGGGGTATCTATATCACAAATAGGTTTAGAAATTTGGAAAACAAAATTGACATCTTTGTCATAAACTGTGATAAATTTATTTCTTATTTCTCGGCAGTTGTGCTTAATAATTAATCACGAAAAGGTTGAAGTCAAGCAATTTTAACAGACGAATATGGGCAATTGAATTCAAAACATTTCAACAACGTGATCATTTTTAAAATTCAATCTTTGCGAGTACTTTTGATTTCGACGAATCTAATTATGATCGTGAATTACAATATAGCAAACAAAATAGCTGATGCACGACATGTAAAGTTTTTATTCTGCTTGGTAGTTTTCGAAGACGCGATAAAGGCTTTCTGAAGATCATACGTTATAGAGGAAAACATGAACTTTTTGACATTAGATCTAACTGATTTAAGCATCAGTGCGATACTTTGTCATCTTCACTTTTGTGTTTTAAATGAAGAAATCCAGTGTTCATGTTTAAGTGGTGCACTGGCTGTTTGTCCTTAAAAATCTACTTTTTATAAGCAATCAACAATCAAAATGAATCATAAATCCTAACCTGAAATATGGGTAATCTGATCAAAACTGCCAGATATCCATTCAAAGAAAAATGTTTACATGCGTGAGATCCTCACTCAAGCGATTAATAATTGTATTATTTTGATGTTCATTTATTTTTCATAAAAAAATATATGTACTTGTTCGTCTACATGTGTTGCCTTCCTCATTAATATTAGATTTAATAGACTACATCATCTGAGCCTCAATAAAACGAAATAAAACTAGATTGAGGCAGTCGGAAATGACAGCTATCCCCACCCCACCCCCCACATGTTGTATCCCTGTGCACCTTTTTCACAATCATATCTTTGAATACAGGTCCACATTTTTGACAATACTGTGTAGAAATTACATGTATAAAATGAATAAATAAAAGAAGAGTTTCAGTCACCAACTTATAATTCTCAATATTTGGAATTCGACCCCTAAAGGCCCCAATTTTTAACCCACCTGGCCTAAAAGGCCATGTGAGCTATTCTCATCACTTTGCGTCCGTCGTCGTCGTAAATTTTTCACATTTTCATCAACAACTCTGAAACCGCTGAGCCAATTTAAAGCAAACATTAGTTGTATGGTCGTTGGATTGTCCCCTTTAAAATGTGTATTCGGTTTTCCCGGCCGCCATCCAATATGGCTGCCATTGTCGGACATAGTTTAACATTGGACCCTATGGGAATTTTAACATTTTCGTTATCTTCTCTGAGACCAATAGGCCAATTTTAACCAAACTTTGATGGATTGGTCATTGGGTAGCCCCTTTTTAAAAATATGTTCGGTTTCCCCCCAAAGCCATCTAACATGGCTGCCATTGCCGGATTTAGTTTAACATTGAGCCTATGGGAATTTTACTTTTTCGTCACCTCCTCTGAAACCACTTAACCAATTTAAACCAAACTTTAGTTGAATGGTCCATGGATGGTCCCCTTTAAAATTTGTGTTCGGTTTTCCTGCACGCCATCCAATATGGCCGCCATGGTCGGACATAGTTTAACATTGGACCCTTTGGGAATTTTAACATTTTTGTTATCTTCTCTGAGACCACTGGGCCAATTTTAACCAAACTTTGGTGGAATAGTCATTGGGTGGCCCGTTTTTAAAAATGTGTTCGGGTTCCTCGAAAGCCATCCAACATGGCTGCCATTGCCGGACTTAGTTTAACATTGAGCCTATGGGAATTTTACTTTTTCGTCAAATCCTCTGAAACCACTGAACCAATTTAAACCAAACTTTAGTTGAATGGTCCATGTATGGTCCCGTTTAAAATTTGTGTTCGGTTTTCCCGCCCGCCATCCAATATGGCCGCCATGGTCGGACATAGTGTAACATTGGACCCTATGGGAATTTTAACATTTTCGTTATCTTCTCTGAGACCACTGGGCCAATTTTAACCAAACTTTGGTGGAATGGTCCTTGGGTGGCCCCTTTTAAAACTTGTGTTCGGTTTCTCCGAACGCCATCCAACATGGCTGCCATTGCCGGACTTAGTTTAACATTGAGCGTATGGGAATTTTACTTTTTCATCAAGTCCTCGGAAACCGCTGAACCAATTAAAACCAAACTTTAGTGGAATAGTCCTTGTACGGTCCCCTTTAAAATTTATGTTCGGTTTTTCGGGGTGCCATCCAATATGGCTGCCATGGTCGGATATGATTGAATGGTCCTTGGGTGGCCCCTTTCCAAAAATAGATCTGGTATCCCCGACTTCCAACCGGCATAGCTGCTGTTACTAAAAATATAAAAAAGGGGGGATGAAACTACAAGGACAATTGGAATAAAACTTGGCACATGTGGCAGTAATGGTCCTTAGGAGGTTCTCTTTCAGAAGTATGTCCCATGACCCGGACTGTTTACCAAGATGGCCGCCACAGCCGAAATTAGTTAAACATAGGACCCTATGGGAAAATTCATTGAAAAATCTTGTCTGAAACCACTTGACCAATTGAAACCACACTTTGCAGCAATAGTATTTATGTGGTCCTCTTTCAGAATTGTGTCCGATTTCGTGGACTGTGAACCAAGATGGCCGACACAGCCGAACTTTGTTTAACATAGGACACTATGGAAAATTCACTCACAAATATTCTTGTCTGAAATCATTAAGCCAATTACAACTAGACTTAGTTTAACATAGGGCCCTATGGGAAAATTCATTGAAAAATCCTCTTGGCTGAAACCACTTGACCAATTGGAACCAGACCTTGCAGCAATAGTCCTTAGACGGTCCTCTTATAGAAGTCTGTCCGATGACCCGGACTGTCAACCAAGATGTCCGCCACAACCGAAATTAGTTTAACATAGGGCCCTATAGGAAAATTCATTGAAAAATCTTCTTGTCTGAAACCACTTGACCAATTGAAACCACACTTTGCAGCAATAGTATTTATGTGGTCCTCTTTCAGAATTGTGTCCGATTTCATGGACTGTGAACCAAGATGGCCGACACAGCCGAACTTTGTTAAACATAGGACACTATGGGAAATTCACTCAAAAATCTTCTTGTCTGAAATCATTAAGCCAATTACAACTAGACTTAGTTTAACATAGGGCCCTATGGGAAAATTCATTGAAAAATCCTCTTGGCTGAAACCACTTGACCAATTGGAACCAGACTTGGCAGCAATAGTCCTTAGACGGCCCTCTTATAGAAGTCTGTCCGATGACCCGGACTGTCACGCCAAGATGGCCGCCACAACCGAAATTAGTTTAACATAGGGCCCTATAGGAAAATTCATTGAAAACTCTTCTTGTCTGAAACCACATGACATATTGGAGCCAGATTTTGCAGCATTGGTCCTTAGGAGGTCGTCTTTGAGAAATGTGTCCGATTTCGTGGACTGTGAACCAAGATGGCGTGCTTTGATCGCATAATTTCTATAAGTTGTTTTTATAGTTATTTGAAAAGATAATCCTTTATGTAAACATGATTACTATTATGATAAAAGGTATTTCGATCTTTGACAGTTGTTATTAATCACCAAATCCCGCCTTAAATGTGAAAAACTGACATTTAAAGGTTGAAATTTTTTCCGGATGATTACAGCGTGGGGACGCTGTGGGAAAAAATGATTTACAAAATTTCTTATAACTGTTGATTGAAAAGAGATACGCGACTTCTGTTTGTTGTTAAATCATATTGATCGATTACAGGTTGGATTGACCTAGTTTTATTGTCACTTTTTAAAGTGAAAAGTGGAATATAATCTCCTTCTCATTACAACCGGAAACCACATGCAGGGCTCAAATAAATTATACTGCTCCTATAAAATTGCCTACTCCTATTTATGTGTGCAATATTTGTAGGAAAATCAGG
Source organism: Mytilisepta virgata (assembly GCA_028015205.1). Taxonomy (NCBI): domain Eukaryota; kingdom Metazoa; phylum Mollusca; class Bivalvia; order Mytilida; family Mytilidae; genus Mytilisepta; species Mytilisepta virgata. The sequence goes on from CM051519.1 coordinate 46,760,162, forward strand.
GTTTTTGTTGCTTAGTAATGGTCTTCGGGTGGCATGAGCATTTGACTTCGTGAAAATATGTACAATAGGTTCCACAATCAAAACTACAAAATTAGGCCTTTCACAGCTATTGCCGCCATATATAAGCATATTGAATAGGGGTAGATTTTCTTATAAATGGAGCTGAAAATGCTTTGCCAATGTTTTTTTCGAAATCATATATATATTGTTAAAATAATTAAATAATTCATATATTTTTAATTTTTTGTTCATTTAATTATATTTTTTTATTTTAAATCCACCTATTTTAACGGTATAAACATGCTGACATGTTCGCGGAAATCAATTGTTTACATGTATCGAAGCCTAATTAACCACGTGACACGATAAGCTGTCAATCAAAACAAAAAATCAATAATCCTCTATCGGGACAATGAAATCTCAACAGACCGATCAGTTTCCATTCCCGGTAGTATAATAGTCCTAGTCTGAAACCACTAAGCCAATTAGAATTAGACTTTGTAGCAATGGTCCTTAGATGGTCCTCTTTCAGAATTGTGTCCGATCACCCGGATTGTCAACCAAGATGGCCGCCATAGCCGAATTTAGTTTAATATAGGACACTATGGGAAAATTGATTTAAAAATCTTCTTGTCTGAAATCACTTAGCAAGTGGGAACAAAACTTAGCAGTAATGGCCTTTAGATGGTTCTCTTTTAGAAATGTGTCCATTGAATGGACCGTCAACCAAGATGGCTGCCACAGTCGAACTTAGTTTAACATAGAATCCTATAGAAAAACAAGCCAAATTGAGTGAAACACTTAAATTTTTAGTCCTGCTCAAGGTGAAAAGTTGAATCAATGTGAGCGATACGGGCTCTTAAGAGCCTCTAGTTAAAAATCAAAATTCTAAAACCTTATTGCGCATCTATATATAAAGTAGTGTGTGACAATACTGTATATAAATTAAATGCATGAAATAAAAAATGAAAGAGGAGTTTCTGTCACAAGGTTAAATTCACAATTTTTTAAATTTGACCCTTGTGGGCCTCAATTTTTGAAAATTAAAATTCGAAAACACTATTGCACATCCAAATACAGTATGTGACAGTACTATATAGAAATTAAATTCATTAAATGAAAAATGAAAGAGGAGTTTAGATCATATGCTTAAATTCCCAATTTTCGAAAGTCGACCCCTGTGGGTCCCAATTTTTGAAAATCAAAATTCTAAAACCTTATTGCGCATCTACGTACTGTATACTGCACAGAAATTAAATGCGTGGAGTAAAAAATGAACGAGAAGTTTAGGTCAAATGCAGTCCAAAATAAAAAAGGAAAATCCAGGTTTTCCTTTTTATCGACTATGTTTTGGCATTTTCTATAAATTTACATAAATTGGCAACTTTTTTATGATTTTGTTTGACATGTTAACAATTTATCCCTCAACTAACATGAGAATGGTAAGATTAGGTTGTATTCTCTGATAGAATTAGGTATAAAAATTAAAACCTTCACAAATAGCATTAAATAATTTCAATCTTATTTGAGAAGAAAAATCTTCTAATATCCATGAAGAAGTTTATTTCTCAAAATACTATAGACACAATTCTTCTAAAAACCTTATTCCAGGTTAAATGGTTGGTACGTACAAAACCATTATCTTGTATTTGAGAAGAAAAATCTTCCAGAAATGAAGTTGAATTTTACTGACAGTGCATCCTCATTATCAATTTCAGAAGAATTTTCTTCTGAAATATCATGATTTGAGAAATATTTTCTCCAGTGGTAGCTTCAGACTAAAGATAAAAAATAAATGAAAAGAACATTAACAAAAGCGCTATCTATACTATTTGTAAGAATATTCTAGTCTTTTGGGGGTATCTTCCCCATGTTTTATGTAATTTAACCCATAACCGTCTTGTAAACAACCACTGAATATCAGCAAAAGAAGACAGAAGAGTCAAAACAGTGGGATAATTCCAAAGGCAAGACAAACTCTTGAGAATGGAACAAATAACTGCCACAATGATACATGTATAACTAAAAGAATAAACTAGAGAAAAAGACACGGATGAATATACATATAGGTCATATCTTGATCAAAGTTTCTGTACTGTATATATTATGATTTATGAAAAAGCCGGATTATTATGTATGGTTTATTAAAATTTAATGAATGCATATACGAAAACCACGAAACTTAATGCTGTACATTGTATGAATCATTAGTGTTGAATTTATTATTTCCATGTTGAATAATTTTCTCTCTTCGCTTCTGTGTATAAATTTCTAAAGTCATGACTTTAATACCTGTAACGCAAATTCGATGAGGAGAGGATACTTTCGGCACGTCATCTTGAATATGTCCTTTCTGTTCTGCCTTCGGTATGGTAAGGTATGGAACCCCACATGAATTATATGATAATGGTATCATTGTTGACAAAATTGATAATATAAGATAAAAATTGTGTCGGAATGTGTATGAGTAATACCAATTTCAGCCAATTGTTTTACAGTTACAGAATTTATTTCTTTACTACATGTGCTTCGAAATTGCGGCAGATATGGCTACATATGAAATTCTGCTTATATACCACTACAGCTAATGTAAAAATTCAGAATTTATAGATCTGCAATATACGAAAAAGCTGTGATAGCTGCTGGAAATTGGTCCATGTTTTATGTCCTCTGGCAGGTTGACAAATACTGTTTTGGCTAGTTAAACTTGTTCGCGCCATTCTATTGCCGTTCAACATTTTCAAATTAAATATTCTGTATTTTCATCCGAACACTCTAACGCTGACCTGAAATATGTTATAATAATAGTAATAAAACTGGTAAAATGCATAACCTAAACTAAATTCATCTAAACATTATCCTGTCCAATATTGGAAGTATGTAACTTTGGAAACATTCAAAGTTCAATTTTGATAAAAGGCATTTTGTCTACTAGAATTAAAATTATCTTGATATACTTACATTTTTTGTATGCAATGAAAATATACAATATACTTTTAAAACAGTGTGAATAAAATCTAGTTGTATTTCAAAAGTTTCAAAATTTCTGTTTTTTTCTAACTTAATTTATGTGGGCGAATACCGGATGAAAAAAAAATCCACCACACTCTTCTATGTAATTAAGCCACACCAAATTGATATTTAGTTCTCTTTGGATTTTGCCGCTTCGAGTTTTAGACTATTTAATTAAGAAAAAAATTGCGACGTCATTTTGCAAAATGCTGAAAATTCGTCCCAAATTCCTAATTCCTAATTTTTTCAATACATTAAAAATGAAAAAGTTGTTCTCCTAAAATTTCGTAAAAGTTAGCATTTTCCCCATTTTTTGCAATTTTTTACGTAAATTTGATCTTCGCTAAATATTGATCCTCAAGAAAAAAAATTAAAATTTCGATTGGGGCGATCCGAAAAATATAAAAATCAATTTGGTAGGGCCTTACAATTAAGAATATATTTTACTTTAGCCTCGATTTCATATAAATTCGAGTGCTCATGCATATTTACAAACATCATGAACATTATGCTTATCAATCACTTCCCGCCGAGTTAATGTGTGCTGGTACAAATGTATGATGCAAATGTACGTATTATACATGTTATATGTACAGTGTTATCTTTCTGCTTACAAATAAAAGAATACTCGTATTTGGAAAAAACCTTGGTGCATTTGTTTTAAGAAATTAAATATGCTTTACTATATAAAATAAATATCATTAAAGATATAAGAGTTCAAATTAATACATTACACATGAATTAATTGTTTTGTAATTGAACTTAACAACATATTTATAAAATAACTATCTGCCCGTTACGGAAAAAATATAAACAATTATGTTTTACATACATACATGTATATGTAAAAATTCTTTCAAGAGCAACCGTTTAATATTTTACGGTTTGGGAGAACGGCAAGAAAATATTTTTAATACTGAAATTTCCCCCCTTTTTCTGAGCCAGTCATTCTTTTAGCATGTAATCGTGCCCAACTTTATTTTTAATCAATTTTTGATATAGCGTTTTTTTAACTGAAATTTGAAACCTAGCTGTGGTTGTGGTTTTCACTTAATGTTTAAAATATATATTAAATATATATAATATTAATAATTTACCCGATTCAGCCTAGGGTTCTTCATAATTAACACCACGGTAAACAACAATTAAAATACTTATCTGAAATAATCAAGTATCTTGTAATTTGGATGGCAACACCGATTTCTCGTCAATAGTATTTATTAAATAAACAAGAACTTCGTTATTTCATACTTTTTTGCAAATCAATTTACGTAAAGAAACTCTAAAATAAAAAAAAAATCATTGGAGAATGTCATTGTACAAATGCAAATTTTTAAAGACGTTAACTTGTACACATAAATCATTTTAACTCACACATACATCGTAATACACCCTTTAATTTCCAATGGGTAAAGTACAATTGAGTCCGATTATTTTTTGTTGCAGGAGGGTCTATATTTATTTAAAAACAAAAACAAAATGAACTTCTATTTTCTCGCCCAAAAGAAGCCATGGTTAATGTGAAGGAAAATTTACAGTCATTTTTACATTCGGGATTAGAAGATTTTTTTATATAAACGTTTAATAACACTAATTGTTTAACACTCGATCCTATCCAAATTAAAAATTCTGACGTACTATTTTAATGGGCCAGTAATACATTTCACCTGTACCGGCGAACCCACAAAAAAATGACAGCATATCTATAATAATTATTGGTAATAACCTATATGAATTGTTTTAGATATTTAAAAGCAAAGTAGTAAATAATCGTTTTCTTACATTTTTTTTATGAAGTAATTTATTAATTTATTGCTTTCTATAGGTTGACACTTTTTATACGAAAAAACGGAACTTCGGTTATGATATAGATGCTTAAATCTTACCTTAATGTATATTTTGGTGAATTCCTGACCACAAAATATTGTAGAACTTTTGCCGTTAATAAATCCATTGTTTATTTTCCACATCAATTATACTATCTTTCATTAGAGGCTGGGGTAGTCAGTATATAAATCCATCAGGCGTGCTTTATCCAAACTGTTATCAGATTTACTGGCTGGAGGTAATCTCTTCAGATCAGAAATGGACAGGAATACTTTTTTTTACAAAAGATAACATCAAATATACCGATTTTGTTTTTTCAGTAGATACAGGTCATGTTTTAATATATATTTAAATTACATTTATACTTCTTTAATTTCTTAATCTTGATTGCCAGTTTGAAATTTTCAACTTTGTACCCAAAATATTACAGAAAATGTAAGATATATTAATTGTATGACTTTTAATATGACAAATGATTTATTTTTTTCAATTTGTATTTATGTATCACTTACAAACTATGATACCTAAAATAAGTGAAAATTTGTGATTTATTTGATGATGATTACAAGTATACACCAATTAGTTTGCTTTATATATTAATTACATAATTTTCCGGCTTATTTTAAGAATTTTAATAGAAAAAACGATTTTCCTGAAAATGAAGGAAAGGGACCGCCTACTGACGAGAACATAAATATTTCCGACTAAATTTTATTTACATATTTTACCTTCCTATTACGTGTAAATTGGGAGTTGTCCACGGCCATGGCAATTAGCTAAAAGCAATAAACTGGTTTGCCTCAGAGTACATTTAGGTTCTTCCAAAAATAAAACTATCATTTTCCTAAATAAAATTTCTGAAAGTTTTATGCTGTTCAGGTAAGAATTGTAAAAGAAATGATTCCACCTTTTAACAACCTTATACTTAATTGGTTCATTTAAAAAGAGAAATGATATACAAAAGAAGGGAATCTTCTAAAGTGAATAAAACTGCAAACACGCTGCTCTACCTCCGGTCTTTATTGTTTAGGTTCAATACTTGTTATGAATATCAGAGGTTTAGTTTCGTTTTCATTTTTAGAGGAACTCGATGAATTTATATTTAAACTTTTATTGAATATAATGTGTATAACAGGACCCAATGGGAAACATCATTTAAAAATTTTCATCTGAAACCACTATGCCAATTGAAACTAGACTTGGCAGCAATGGTCCTTAGATGGTACTCATTCACAAATGTGTCCGATGACCTGGACTGGCAACTAAAATGGCTGCCACAGCCGAACTTTGTTCAACATCGCACCCTTTGGGAACATTCATCGAACAATCTTTTTGTCTGAAATCACTGAGCCAATTGGAATCAGACTTGGCAGCAATGGTCCTTAGATGGTCCTCTTTCAGAATTATGTCTGATGATCTAGACTGTCAACCAAAATGGCTACCACAGCTGAACTTTGTTTAACATAGGACCCTATTGGAAAATTTATTTAAAAACTTCGTCTGAAACCACTTAGCCAATTGGAACTAAACTTGACAGCAATGGTCATTACATGGTCCTCTTTCAGAATTTGTCCGATGACACGGACTGTCAACCAAAATGACTGCTACAGCCAGACTTATTTTAAGATTTAAAAATCACTTTGTCTGAAACCACAGAGCCAATTGGACTTGGCAGAAATGGTCCTTAAATGGTTTTCTTCAAAATTGTGTCCGACGACCTAGACTGTCAACCAAGATGGTTGCCACAGCTGAACTTAGTTTATCATAGGACCCTATGGGAAAATTCATTTAAAATTTACTGTTACACTTAGATTTTTAGTCATGCTTAAGGTGGACAAGTTAAACCCAAGTGATCAATACAGGCTCTTATGGGCCTCTAGTTTCATTTTTACATTCGGTTTTTTCCTTATTTCCTTAATAGAATGATGGTATACTATCTGTAGACTGGCAAAAAAGTTTTTGCATTTTAGACTTCCGGTAAGTATCCCAACTACTTGCGGGGATCACTGTAGATTCCGACAGTAACTTTCATGTAAAAAGAGGATAGCCAGTATCGGTAAACTGAATGCTGTTTAAAATTTTATCAATCCTGAAATTATTCTGCAAATGACCGCTAAGGCTGTCAATTAAAACAAATGATATACATTAAATTTTGGTCTCACCGTGAACCTCCGAAGTAAGAAAAATGAATTCAATGACTTCGAATTTATTCAGATTGTTTAACACTGAAAATCACCCATTTAGCTACATGTATCGTATCAGAAAATATGTGGAGTAACTTGAAATCTTTGCAAATGTTCAATGGATAATGATTGAAATTAATTCACTTCCTCCACTTATTGTAAAATTTAACTGTGACCTGTTTCGTATAATTGACCCTTCTGACCATTCTTATCAATGGACATCTTTAAGATACATGTCAATTTTCATGATTGTGTGTGAAGATGTAGTAGATTTATATTAGAAACAAAATCGGTATCGTTTTCTTTCCGGGCATTGTGGGGAGAGTGGTTGGTAACTAATAGGAAAACGTTCTTTGTAAATTATTTATCCTGTTTTCACAAAGCGCGTTTATTTAAATAATACCATGTGGTTTTATTAAAGCCGATTTGTGCTTATAGTATGTACTGTTTTCATAATTCCTCTCGCATTCTTTATCACAAAGTGTTATGTTATTCTCATGAGTATCGAATTTCATTGACCGTACCATCGGTTATCTGTGTTTTCTTCTGCATCATCAGCTACTTATCCTTTATTGACCTAAGATAACCTTTCTATATATTGTACACTTGGTAGAAATTACTGGAATGGGAGGGGGGTTATCCATAAAAAACCACACACACAGTTAACTTCAAAGTATATATTTCCTTTCTTAATACAAACTATAATTTATTTTTGGATTTAATACATACCCAGAGAACAAAGGTTATGTACACAATGCTCAGTAATTGAAGACGAATATCATTTTTCTTTAATTGCAAAATTAATGATTCTATTAGAGATAATCTTATTACTTAAATAAAACAAAATAATCCTAACTTCTCACATCATATACTGCCATTTGAAAAATAAAAACTAGTCCTTAATCCTCAACTTGAACTGTTAGCTTATGTTTGTGACTTCATAAAGCAATCATTAGAATTGCGAAAATGAGGTCCACGTCGGTGACATCTTCTCAGATTTTATATTTATATTACGTATTTGTACTTTAATGTCATATTGATTTTATTTAGGATTTGTATGTGATTGTACATGTATATAGCTTGACTTATGGGTGAAATATGCTATTAATAAAGTTATATAATATGATTTTTAAATAATTTTTAAAAACTCAAGTATCTTCTTTTTATTGCATGGAAATGGACTATTGTGCCAATACAATATATGGAAAGGTATACATAGGTGAATATCTGGATTCGAAATGCAAAGTCTGATAAACGCGTCTAAAGTTCAGAATTTTGTTTTTTTTTCCATATATTAGTCTGTTATTTTGGTTTCATTTAGCTAAACCGCACGATTATACAAATTACCCCATTAAAAAAAATCGTCCACACAAAAATTGCTAAAATTTATTATTGCTTATTCGAAATCAATTTTTTATCTTTCTAAAATATTGATTTGAGGTTGTATGCCTGCTTAACCTTTTCACCACAATATCACATAACAAAAAACTTGATATTTTACAAACATACATGTATCTTCATTAATACACACATGCATGACCTTGATCTTCCAAAATCTTCTAACTACTGTGGTTTTCGGATTGCTCTGGATTTTTTGATAACGGCCAAAAATTTCCGATTTTGAAACGGCCCGATAGCCTCGAGTGCGGAAGATCGCGGGTTCAGTACCCGGCTGGGTCAAACTAAAGAAATTAAAATTTGTATTTGATGCTTTTCCACCATCACCAGGCACACGGCATTTAGGAGTAAGAGCAAATACTGCACGTGTAGGGTGAGATGTCTTCCTATGGACTGTTACTTCTTCGAGAGAGGAAACCCATTTCAATCTCAAATAGACAGTACAGATATTTAGATCGACAAATTTAATATTGATTTAACCTCTTCATTTTTAATTCACAGTGTTGTTTTGTGTATGAGAGAAAGGGGGGGGGTGTACATTTTGAAAAATATAAAGTCCGTTGACAATCAGCAATACGTTACACTTTAATCCTTGACCAATAAATGTCTCATCAATTTTTACATTTCAACAGGATCGTATATAAACAAATTATTGAGTAGTTGTTAAACCTCTCAATGATAACACAATGTTCCAAAATATACTTCTTATAAACGTTCAAATAAATATTGCATATATTTTATCAAATTTAATTTTTTAAACTATAATGTACCCATTTAGGACATCGCAAGATAAGATAATCCTAGGATGGCTTTGATTTACAGTCTCAGTCATGTCTTACAATAGTCCCAAGACAATCCTAAAGACATATCTTAGGGCCGATTTTAGGATAGCTTCGATAACCAGGCCCCAGAATACCTATTTATTGAAAACTATTATTTTGTATTATTAATTTTCCCATTTATGATATTATGATATTTTTTCCCATATATTAATTTCTGAAATGCTTAACAGTTACATGTATTTTACACATCAAGATAATCCCCTTTTGCACATAAATTATTTAACAGTTTAACGGGGGCCGTGTTAACGAAAGTGTCCTAAGATAGTCTTACGACATTTCCTAGTCCTAAGTCATGTTAACGATGCTATCCTAAATTGGGACATGTCTAAAAGTTTGTCCTAAAGTTAGGATATAGAAATGGGTGTCTTAAGACCACCCTTAGATGATCCTAACAGTTAGGATTAATTATTGTAATATAAACAACAAGAATGGCTGCTGTGTACATGTACTTTAGAAATCGAAAATACAATATAAGACGAAATAAAGTGTTTATAGACAGACAACCCTTTAAATTAAAGTTTTAGATTTGTGGTGTACGTACATTTCGCCGGACAGAACGCCGTACAAAGATACGTACAAATAGGCACACCTTAATTGAATATATGTGTAAAATTTCATTTCATCATGATATATAAGAGTAGAGATATCAGCACAAAATTTATACAGTACCCCGTTTTTAGCTCACCTGATCCAAAGGGTCAAGTGAGCTATTCTCATCACTTGGCGTCCGTCGTCGTCTGTCGTCCGTCGTCATCCGTTAACTTTTACAAAAATCTTCTCTGAAACTACTTGACCAAATAGAACCAAACTTGGCCATAAGCATCATTAGGGTATCTAGTTTAAAAAAATGTGTCCAATGATCCCGCCTGCCAACCAACATGGGCAATATGGGTAGAAATAGAACATAGGGGTAAACTACAGTTTTTGTCTTATTTCTCAAAAACTAAAGCATTTAGAGCAAAACTGACATGGAGTAAAAATGTTCATCAGGTCAAGATCTACTACCATAAAATTTTCAGACGAATCGGTCAACCCTTTGTTGGGTTATTGCCCCTGAATTGTTAATTTAAGGAAATTTTGCAGTTTTAGGTTATTATCTTAAATATTATTATAGATAAAGACAAACCAAGATAGACGCCACAGCAAAAGTTAGTTTAACTTAGGGCCATATGGGAAAATCCATTGAAAAATCTTTTTGTCGGAAACAACTTGACATATTGGAGCCAGATTTGGCAGCAATGGTCCTTAGGAGGTCTTTTTTTCAGAAATGTGTCCGATTTCGTGGACTGTGAACCAAGATGGCCGCCACAGCCGAACTCAGTTTAACATAGGACCCTATGGGAAATTCACTCAAACATCTTCTCGTCTGAAACTACTGAGCCAATTTGAACTAAACTTGGCCGCATTGGTCCTTGGATGGTCCTCTTTCAGACATGTGTCCGATCACCCGGATTGTCAACCAAGATGGCCGTCATGGCCCAACTTAGCTAAATATAGGACCCTATAGGAAAATTCATTTAAAAATATTCTTGTCTGAAATCACTTAGCCAATTAGAACAAGACTAGGTCCATAGATGGTTCTCTTTTAGAAATGTGCCCATTGACCTTGACTGTCAACCAAGATGACTTCCACAGTTGAACTTAACATAGAACCCCATAGAAAAACCAGCCAAAATTATGCAACACTTAAATTTTTAGTCCTGCTCAAGGTGAAAAGTTAAATCCGGGTGAGCGATACAGGCTCTTGAGAGCCTCTAGTTCATGTTTGTTCTGGAACCCAAAAAATCAAATAAATCAAATATCTGCTGCACATCGACACTTTATTCGTGGTAAAGGATAAATATGGATGTATTTTCATTTCATTCTGATAAATAACCAAAAAAAATAGACTAGTTGGAATGTGGGTTTCTCTTTTACCTCAAGTTGTGAACATATCCATGAACAATTACTGGTATCGAGACGACCCTATTATAGTATTTGGTGCTCTCAATTAAGTAAACGATTTTAATCTGTAATAGATATCATGTACATGTAAATAATGACAATGCAGTATATACACTGCGTAATTTTCATTTATTTGACTGCTGTTTTATTTTCCTTCATAAGCCCTACAGTTTTATTCTGGATTTTTTTTTAAATGTCAAAAGAGTGAATGTAAAAAATCTTGCATTTTTTCAGAAATAAACATATGATTATCCTAAGAATATGTTAGGATTGTCCTAAGTTACTCCTACTTAGGACTATCCTAAGATAGCTTTGTTTTACATCCTAAGACATGTTTTAAGATGATCCTAAGACAATCCTAATTCGAGTCCTAAGACAAGTCTTAGGACATATCTTAGGACATCTTCATTAACACGGCCCCCGGCTTATGTCCAGTCGTCGCAAAACTGTAATTATAGCAATTATCACCTATTGTTGTTCCGTCAAAGATTTTGAAAAGCTTAGTCATTAAGTTAAACCTTTATTCCAAATACATAAATTTTATATAAAAATGTAAAAGTATATTTTATTGGATAATTAGAATGTTAATCCCCAGGTCAACCATTTTGTAATTTGTATTGTGTTATCTTTTACTTGTTCAATTCATTCTTATTGTTGATCGTTAAAATGAAAAAAAAACGTGAATAAAATATGAAAATACTCTTATACTTTTTTCCCCTAAATTATTTTTCATGGTCAGTTTCAATTGTAATACCTTGATTAGTGAACATAATATACATGTATGTACAAAATGTAAATGAATATATAGAGTAAACTGTTTCTATACATGTACTTCTGTACAAGTGTATTATGGTGTTGTGTTTAAAGTTAACCCAAAGGATACATTTATAGGACATAAAAATGAAATATATGTTTCTATCTGAGATGAAATATATCTTAATATGCATGTGAACTAGGTCAAAATCGGTCATTCTAACACATTCTTGAATATTGCTGTCAATTTGGGCTGAGTCATCAAATATATTTCCGAAACAAGACCATCTATGATGTTTGAATTAGCTCACTTGTTTTGGACAAGAAGGATTAAAAATGGCTTTCTCGTAGTGTCATATTTTAAACTATTTTTACGGTGATGGCCATCTTTTGGATGGGCGAGGTCATCAAATATAATTTTTTATAAGATTTTGGGCTGGTCGAGCTAATACACATTTAAAACATCTAACATTTCATATACATATATATATATATATATACATTGTTACTTTAAAGAGAATTTTCAAGCGAAATGCATTTCTCTTGCATCTTCGTTCTTTAAAAACCTAAGTTTTACTCAGCTGATCTTTTTGCAATTACGGATTTTTGTCCTAAAATTTTGAACACAATGAAATGCTTCAGACTAAGCTTTTTCACACTGAATACCGTTCCATAGGTTAAAGCCATACACATTATAATTGTTGGTAGAACTGAAAGGTTTTATAACTTAAAAAGGTGCATCTAAATACATCAGTCAATAAACGGTTACAAATATCTGAATTATACCTAGATCTTTTTGTAGATCTTTGCTGAACATTTTTGCCATTTACACGTTCTCTCTATCTATGATAATATTAAAGATAATAACCTAAAACTGCAAAATTTCTTTAAAATTATCAATTCAGAGGCAATAACCCAACAAAGGCTTGACAGATTCGTCTGAAAATTTCATGGCATTTAGATCTTAACCTGGTAAACATTTCTATCCTGTCAGTTCTGCTCTAAATGCTTTAGTGTTTGAGATATAAGCTAAAACTGCATTTTACCCGTTTTTATTTTTAGCTATGCCAGCCATGTTTGTTGATGGATCAAACTCCGGATATAACTTTTAAACTAGATATAATAAGGAATATCCAGGTAAACTTTGAAAGTATTTGGCCCAGTAGGTTCAAAGGAGAAGATTTTTGAAATAGTTTACGACGACGAACGACGACGGACGCCAACTGATGGCATAAGCGCACATGGCCCTTTGGACCAGGTGACTAAAAATGACCATCAATACAATGATAACGGGACAAAAAACTCCAAAAATCTGAAATTTATCCAATATCCAACTTTATGTGAGTGTTATGGAGCAAACCGTGATATGCACTTTGCTATCGGCATTTTCAAAATGGCCACCGTTACTATGGGAACGGGTTAAAGAGTCAAGAAACTTAAATGTATCCCATATTCACGAAACTGTATGCAAGTGTTATGCACTTCAATATCGGAATTTTCAAAATTCTCACCGTAACCATGTAAGCGGAAACAATTTCCGAAATTCAATTTTCATCAAACTTTATAGGAACATTGGATGCCACGTTGGAGATGTTCTTAAACTTGGAGTTTGCAACCGTTACCATAGACACGGCACAATTCCAAAACAGCTGAAGTTTTCATGTTTAGCAAGGAAGTACACTGTGATCTTGAAATATTCAATAGAAAAGGGATAAAAATTGAATTTATCCAAATTTTCGTAAAACATTCACAGTTATGTCAGATAATAACTTTAGGGCCAAGCTGAGTTTTAGCTATTTTTGTGTTAGCATCCGAACATAATATTACTTGTTTATTCATTCATTTTATCGTGATTTCACGCGAATTTCAGAGAAATTCGATTCAGCGGCAGTAAAGTGTTTGTACTAGAAGAAGCTAGGTTGCCCTAATAAATTCGGCAGAAACTTATTAGTTAACGTTAATAATATTATCTGCCATAAGCATTAGTCGGAAACAGTAGATCTGGTTGTAGAATAATTCACATAAATTTAATAGATATTTAGGGATCCAGTCGGAAAACAGCTTCTTGAAATGTGCTTTGTTGGTATTTGCTGATTCGGCCATCTTCGACACTACAGACCTGAGACGAACTCCGTATTGAGTGGACTGAATCCATTGGTAGTTACGTACAATACTAAATCACTCTGCCATGGAGGCTTCATGACCAATGTAAGAATCGAGACTCGCAAAATCACTGTTATGCATGATGTCTTCTGTCAATTTAAAAGTCAAGTCAAGAAATACCAAAGGGATATTCGAAGGAGGGGAAAATCGAAAACAACTGAGAAACTCCGGAGAACAACGAAGACAAGACCAAAACATACAAACTCTACACTTAAAAACTAAAAGCATATGAACAACATGGACCCCACAAAAAAACTGGGGGTAGATTCATGTGCTCCGGAAGAGTGAGCAGTCTCATCTTCCTGCAGGACACCCGCCACGCTCCCCATGTCAAATCTGGTATGAGGAAGGGACTACAGTAAGTAATAGTTGAGTATTATGGTGTGTGCCTTTATGCGCTTTATTGACCGTCTGTATTTCATTGTTCTAGATCCAGTTGGAGGCGAAAATATTTAATATGTTTTTTACCCAGCAAAAGTGTAACAATCGTGAAACAAAACACAATTATTCCTCAACTTTTAAATATAAATTAATATATACGATCCTGTTGAAATGTAAAATTGATGAGACATTTATTGGTCAAGGATTAAAGTCTAACGTATTGCTGATTGTCAACGGACTTTATATTTTTCAAAATGTACACACCCTGTCTCTCTTTCATACACAAAACAACACTGTGAATTAAAAATGAAGAGGTTAAATCTATATTAAAATTGTCCATCTAAATATCTGTACTGTCCATTTGAGATTGAAATGGGTTTCCTCTCTTGAAGAAGTAACAGTCCAGAGGCAGACATCTCACACAACACGTGCAGTATTTGCTCTTACTCCTAAATGCCGTGTGCCTGGTGCTTGGTGGAAAAGCAACAAATACAAATTTTAATTTCTTTAGTTTGACCCAGCTGGGTATTGAACCCGCGATCTTCCGCACTCGAGGCTATCGGGCGGTTTCAAAATCGGAAATTTCTAACCGTTGTCAAAAAATCCAGAGCAATCCGAAAACCACAGTAGTTAGAAGATTTTGGAAGATCAAGGTCATGCATGTGTGTATTAATAAAGATACATGTATGTTTGTAAAATATCAAGTTTTTTGTTATGTGATATTGTGGTGAAAAGGTTAAGCAGGCATACAACCTCAAATCAATATTTTAGAAAGATAAAAATTGATTTCGAATAAGCAATAAGAAATTTTAGCAATTTTTGTGTAGATAATTTTTTTTCTTTAATGGGGTAATTTGTATAATCGTGCGGGTTAGCTAAATGAAACCAAAATAACAGACTAATATATGAAAAAAAAAATTCTGAACTTTAGACGCGTTTATCAGACTTTGCATTTCGAATCCAGATATTCACATATGTATACCTTTCCATATATTTTCTATTTCCTTGCATCAAAGAAGATACTTGAGATTTTGAAAATTATTTAAAAATCATGTTATATAACTTTATTGATAGCATATTTCACCCATAATTCAAGCTATATACATGTACAATCACATACGAATCCTAAATAAAATCAATATGACATTAAGGTACAAATACATAATGTAAACATAAAATCTGAGAAGATGTAACCGACGTGGACTCATTTTCGCAATTCTAATGATTGCTTTATGAAGTCACAAACATAAGCTAACAGTCATGACAGTTCAAGTTGAGGATTAAGGACTAGTTTTTATTTTTCAAATGGCAGTATATGTGAGAAGTTAGGATTATTTTGGTTTATTTAAGTAATAAGATTATCTCTAATAGAATCATTAATTTTGCAATTAAAGAAAAATGATATTCGTCTTCAATTACTGAGCATTGTGTACATAACCTTTGTTCTCTGGGTATGTATTAAATCCAAAAATAAATTATAGCTTGTATTACATGTATTAAGGAAGGAAATATATACTTGGAAGTTAACTGTGTGTGTGGTGTTTTATGGATAATCCCACCCCCCCCTTTCCAGTAATTTCTACCAAGTGTACAATATATAGAAAGGTTATCTTAGGTCAATAAAGGATAAGAAGCTGATGATGCAGAAGAAAACACAGATAACCGATGGTACGGTCAATGAAATTCGATACTCATGAGAATAACATAACACTTTGTGATAAAGAATGCGAGAGGAATTATGAAAACAGTACATACTATAAGCACAAATCGGCTTTAAAATAACCACATGGTATTATTTAAATAAACGCGTTTTGTGAAAACAGGATAAATAATTTACAAAGAACGTTTTCCTATTAGTTACCAACCACTCTCCCCACATTGCCCGGAAAGAAAACGATACCGATTTTGTTTCTAATATAAATCTACTACATCTTCACACACAATCATGAAAATTGACATGTATCTTAAAGATGTCCATTGATAATAAAGGTCAGAAGGGTCAATTATACGAAACAGATCACAGTTAAATTTTACAATAAGTGGAGGAAGTAAATTAATTTCTATCATTATCCATTGAACATTTGCAAAGATTTCAAATTACTTCACACATTTTCTGATACGATACATGTAGCTAAATGGGTGATTTTCAGTGTTAAACAATCTGAATAAATTCGAAGTCATTGAATGCATTTTTCTTACTTCGGAGGTTCACGGCGAGATCAAAATTTAATGCATATCATTTTTTAGCTCACCTGGCCTAAAAGGCCATGTGAGCTATTCTCATCACTTGGCGTCCGTCGTCGTCTGTCGTCGTCTGTCGTCGTCGTTAACAATTTTTCAAACATCTTCTCCTCTGAAACTACTGAATGGATTTGGATGAAACTTAGCATGATTGTTCCTTAGGGTGTCCTGCACAAAGTTTATGCTTCGATTTTTGATCCGTCGAAAAACATGGCCACTGTTACTAAAAATAGAACATAGGGGTCAAACAACAGTTTTTCGCAAATATCTAAAAAATCATTAGGTTACGACAAATTCTGGCAGGTTGAAAGTGTCCAGCATGATGAGAGCTACCTGTGTTCTGATTTTCGTGAAAATCTGTCAACTGATGTTAGAGTTATTGCCCTTTTTTGACATTTTTGGCTTTTTTTATGTTATTATTTCAAAAATCTTCTTCTCTGAAACTACTATTCAAAATCAAATGAAATTTGGTAAGATTGTTCCTTAGGGTATCCTGCACAAAGTTTATGCTTTGATTTTTCATCCGTCGAAAAACATGGCCACTGTTACTAAAAATAGAACATAGGGGTCAAACAACAGTTTTTCGTAAATATCTCAAAAATCATTAGGTTACGGCAAATTTTGGCAGGTTGAAAGTGTCCAGCATGATGAGAGCTAACTGTGTGCTGATTTTCGTGAAAATCTGTCAACTGATGTTAGAGTTATTGCCCTTTTTTGACATTTTTGGCTTTTTTTATGTTATTATTTCAAAAATCTTCTTCTCTGAAACTACTATTCAAAATCAAATGAAATTTGGTAAGATTGTTCCTTAGGGTATCCTGCACAAAGTTTATGCTTTGATTTTTCATCCGTCGAAAAACATGGCCACTGTTACTAAAAATAGAACATAGGGGTCAAACAACAGTTTTTCGTAAATATCTCAAAAATCATTAGGTTACGGCAAATTTTGGCAGGTTGAAAGTGTCCAGCATGATGAGAGCTAACTGTGTGCTGATTTTCGTGAAAATCTGTCAACTGATGTTAGAGTTATTGCCCTTTTTTGACATTTTTGGCTTTTTTTATGTTATTATTTCAAAAATCTTCTTCTCTGAAACTACTATTCAAAATCAAATGAAACTTGGTAAGATTGTTCCTTAGGGTATTCTGCAAAAAATTAATGGTTGGATTTTTGTTTGGTCGAAAAACATGTCTGCCCTTACTAAAAATAGAACATAGGGGTCAAAATGCTGTGTTTTGCTATTTTTCCTGAATTGTAGAAAGAAAATGAAGATGAAAGCTACTTTCAAGGTAAACATGGTATCCCGAGTTGAATGGTGATGATGAAAGTTTGTTTTGGACGGCCATTTTTAAAATGGCTGCCATTTTTTACACTTGCTCGGATTTCAACAATATTTGGTTTTTAAAGTAAACATGGTATCCTTAGTGAATGGTGATGATGGGAATGTTGTATAACAATGATTAAACTTCATAATATGTGAGCTTTTAATTGCCATCACTTGGTGTCCGTCATCATCGTTGTTAACAAATTTTCAAACATCTTCTCCTCTGAAACTACTAGGGGGATTTGGATGAAACTTAGCATGATTGTTCCTGCAATATTTCCTTTTCAATTGAAACTGTGATACTTCAGAAAAAGAGAGTTCACTTTTTAGATGCCAAAGATGTAAGGTCACATAGGTAACCAGAACAGTCTGTTCAAAGGGTACTTACCACTGGTTAATTTCATCTAAGCGGTATCAACTCTCATTTAAAATGGCAAATGTTCAACTTCAAACACAACAGTTGTAGAAATATTGCTGTTTAACAGTCATTGTTTATATGCCCTTCACAACATATCAAAAATTTAAAGTATTCCATTGCATTATATTTATATTTTATCAGGATAACAAATTCATCACATCAGGGGAGATCATTTCGACCACCTCCATTACATAGGAATTCAGTAACACTTACAAGAAAACCTTACTCTTACAATGCTAGAGGTTGTCTGGCAAGCTATTTACTGACTTGGGGTATGGAGGAACGGAATTCCAACATCTTACATTGTAGGAGTAAGGAGAACCTTACCCATTATAACAAACATTAATATATTAATTTAGTTAATAGTGCATTGTTTGCCAGGTGAGCAATTCAGGCTCTTGAGACCCTCTTGTTTTTAGTTGACAGCCTTAGCGGTAATTTGGAGAATAATTTGTGGATTGATAAAATTTTAAATAGCATTCAGTTTACCGATACTGGCTATCTTCTTTTTAAATGAACATGAAAGTTACTGTCGGAATCCATAGTGATCCTCGCAAGTAGTTGGGATACTTACCGAAAGTCTAAAATACAAAACTTTCTTGCCAGTCTACAGATAGTATACCATCATTCTATTAAGGAAATAAGGAAAAAACCGAATGTAAAAATGAAACTAGAGGCTCATAAGAGCCTGTATTGATCACTTGGATTTAACTTGTCCACCTTAAGCTTGACTAAAAATCTAAGTGTAACAGTAAATTTTAAATGAATTTTCCCATAGGGTCCTATGATAAACTAAGTTCAGCTGTGGCAACCATCTTGGTTGACAGTCTAGGTCGTCGGACACAATTTTGAAGAAAACCATTTAAGGACCATTTCTGCCAAGTCCAATTGGCTCTGTGGTTTCAGACAAAGTGATTTTTAAATCTTAAAATAAGTTTGGCTGTAGCAGTCATTTTGGTTGACAGTCCGTGTCATCGGACAAATTCTGAAAGAGGACCATGTAATGACCATTGCTGTCAAGTTTAGTTCCAATTGGCTAAGTGGTTTCAGACGAAGTTTTTAAATAAATTTTCCAATAGGGTCCTATGTTAAACAAAGTTCAGCTGTGGTAGCCATTTTGGTTGACAGTCTAGATCATCAGACATAATTCTGAAAGAGGACCATCTAAGGACCATTGCTGCCAAGTCTGATTCCAATTGGCTTAGTGATTTCAGACAAAAAGATTGTTCGATGAATGTTCCCAAAGGGTGCGATGTTGAACAAAGTTCGGCTGTGGCAGCCATTTTAGTTGCCAGTCCGGGTCATCGGACACATTTGTGAATGAGTACCATCTAAGGACCATTGCTGCCAAGTCTAGTTTCAATTGGCATAGTGGTTTCAGATGAAAATTTTTAAATGATGTTTCCCATTGGGTCCTGTTATACACATTATATTCAATAAAAGTTTAAATATAAATTCATCGAGTTCCTCTAAAAATAAAAACGAAACTAAACCTCTGATATTCATAACAAGTATTGAACCTAAACAATAAAGACCGGTGGTAGAGCAGCGTGTTTGCAGTTTTATTCGCTTTAGAAGATTCCCTTCTTTTGTATATCATTTCTCTTTTTAAATGAACCAATTAAGTATAAGGTTGTTAAAAGGTGGAATCATTTCTTTTACAATTCTTACCTGAACAGCATAAAACTTTCAGAAATTTTATTTAGGAAAATGATAGTTTTATTTTTGGAAGAACCTAAATGTACTCTGAGGCAAACCAGTTTATTGCTTTTAGCTAATTGCCATGGCCGTGGACAACTCCCAATTTACACGTAATAGGAAGGTAAAATATGTAAATAAAATTTAGTCGAAAATATTTATGTTCTCGTCAGTAGGCGGTCCCTTTCCTTCATTTTCAGGAAAATCGTTTTTTCTATTAAAATTCTTAAAATAAGCCGGAAAATTATGTAATTAATATATAAAGCAAACTAATTGGTGTATACTTGTAATCATCATCAAATAAATCACAAATTTTCACTTATTTTGAATATCATAGTTTGTAAGTGATACATAAATACAAATTGAAAAAAAATAAATCATTTGTAATATTAAAAGTCATACGATTAATATATCTTACATTTTCTGTAATATTTTGGGTACAAAGCTGAAAATTTCAAACTGGCAATCAAGATTAAGAAATTAAAGAAGTATAAATGTAATTTAAAAATATATTAAAACATGACCTGTATCTACTGAAAAAACAAAATCGGTATATTTGATGTTATCTTTTGTAAACAAAGTATTCCTGTCCATTTCTGATCTGAAGAGATTACCTCCAGCCAGTAAATCTGATAAGAGTTTGGATAAAGCATTCCTGATGTATTTATATACTGACTACCCCAGCCTCTAATGAAAGATAGAATAATTGATGTGGAAAATAAACAATGGATTTATGAACGGCAAAAGTTCTACAATATTTTGTGATCAGGAATTCACCAAAATATACATTAAGGTAAGATTTAAGCATCTATATCATAACCGAAGTTCCGTTTTTTCGTATAAAAAGTGTCAACCTCCAAAACAATAAATTAATAAATGACTTCATAAACAAAACATGTAATAAAACGATTATTTACTACTTTGCTTTTAAATATTTTAAACAATTCATATAGGTTATTACCATAAACTGTTTTTAAGTCCTAATTATTATAAATATGCTGTCATTTTTTGTGGGTTCGCCGGTACGGGTGAAATGTATTACTGGCCCATTAAAATAGTACGTCAGAATTTTTAATTGGATAGGATCAAATGTTAAACAATTAGTGTTATTAAACGTTTGTATAAAAAAATCTTCTAATCTCGAATGTAAAAATGACTGTAAATTTTCCTTCACATTAACCATGGCTTCTTTTGGGCGAGAAAATAGAAGTTCATTTTGTTTTTGTTTTTAAATAAATATAGGCTCTCCTTCAACAAAAAAATAATCGGACTCAATTGTACTTTACCCTTTGGAAATAAAAGGGTGTATTACGATGTATGTGTCAGTTAAAATGATTTATGTGTACAAGTTAACGTCTATAAAAATTTGCATTTGTACAATGACATTCTCCAATGATTTTTTTTATTTTAGAGTTTCTTTACGTAAATTGATTTGCAAAAAAAGTATGAAATAACTAAGTTCTTGTTTATTTAATAAATACTATTGACGAGAAATCGGTGTTACCATCCAAATTACAAGATACTTGATTATTTCAGATAAGTATTTTAATTGTTGTTTGCCGTGGTGTTAATTATGAAGAACCCTAGGCTGAAATCTGGTAAATTATTAATATTGTGGTAACTATTTTAAACATTAAGTGAAAACCACAACCACAGCTAGGTTTCAAATTTCAGTTAAGAAAACGCTATATCAAAAATTGATTAAAAATAAAGTTGGGCACGATTACGTGCTTAAAGAATGACTGGCTCAGAAAAAGGGGGAAAATTTCTTGTCGTTCTCTCAAACCGTAAAATATTAAACGGTGGTTCTTGAAAGAATTTTTACATATACATGTATGTAATATGTAAAACATCATTGTTTATATTTTTTCCGTAACAGGCAGATAGTTATTTTATAAATATGTTGTTAAGTTCAATTACAAAACAGATAATTCATGTGTAATGTATTTGAACTCTTATATCTATAATGATATTTATTTTATATAGTAAAGCATATTTAATTTCTTAAAACAAATGTACCAAGGTTTTTTTCCAAATACGAGTATTCTTTTATTTGTAAGCAGAAAAATGACAATGTACATATATAACATGTATAATACGTACATCTGTATCATACATTTGTACCAGCACACATTAACTCGGCGGGAAGTGATTGATAAGCTATGTTCATAATGTTTGTAAATATGCATGAGCACTCAAATTTATATGAAATCGAGGCTAAAGTAAAATATATTCTTAATTGTAAGGCCGTACCAGATTGATTTTTATTTTTTCGGATCGCCCCGATCGAAATTTTATTTTTTTTTCTTGAGGATCAATATTTAGCAAAGATCAAATTTACGTAAAAAATTGCAAAAATTGGGAAAATGCTAACTTTTACGAAATTTTAGGAGCGGGAGAACAACTTTTTCATTTGTAATGTATTGAAAAAATTAGGAATTTGGGACGAATTTTCAGCATTTTTGCAAAATGACGCCGCAATTTTTTTCTTAATTAAATAGTCTAAAACTCGAAGCGGCGAAATCCAAAGAGAACTAAATATCAATTTGGTGTGGCTTAATTACATAGAAGAGTGTGGTGGATTTTTTTTCATCCGGTATTCGGCCACATAAATTAAGTTAGAAAAAAAAAGAAATTTTGAAACTTTTAAATTACAACTAGATTTGATTCACACTGTTTAAAGAGTATATTGTATATTTTCATTGCATACAAAAAAATGTAAGTATATCAAGATAATTTTAATTATAGTAGACAAAATGCCTTTTATCAAAATTGAACTTTGAATGTTTCCAAAGTTACATACTTCCAATATTGGACAGGATAATGTTTAGATGAATTTAGTTTAGGTTAAGCATTTTATCAGTTTTAATACTATTATTATTACAAATTTCAGGTCAGCGTTAGTCATGTTAGTGTTCGGATGAAAATACAGAATATTTAATTTGAAAATGTTGAAAGGCAATAGAATGGCGCGAACAAGTTTAACTAGCCAAAACAGTATCTGTCAACCTGCCAAAGGACATAAAACATGGACCAATTTCCAGCAGCTATCACAGCTTTTTCGTATATTTCAGATCTATAAATTGTGAATTTTTACATTAGCTGTAGTGGTATATAAGCAGAATTCCATATGTAGCCATATCTGCCGCAATTTCGAAGCACATGTAGTAAAGAAACAAATTCTGTAACTGTAAAACAATTGGCTGAAATTGGTACTACTCATACACATTCCGACACAATTTTTATCTTATATTAACAGTTTTGTCAACAATGATACCATTATCATATAATTCATGTAGGGTTCCATACCTTACCATACTGAAGGCAGAACAGAAAGGACATATTCAAGATGACGTGCCGAAAGTATCCTCTCCTCATCGAATTTGCGTTACAGGTATTAAAGTCATGACTTTAGAAATTTATACACAGAAGCGAAGAGAGAAAATTATTCAACATGGAAATAATAAATTCAACACTAATGATTCATACAATGTACAGCATTAAGTTTCGTGGTTTTCGTATATGCATTCATTAAATTTTAATAAACCATACATAATAATCCGGCTTTTTCATAAATCATAATATATACAGTACAGAAACTTTGATCAAGATATGACCTATATGTATATTCATCCGTGTCTTTTTCTCTAGTTTATTCTTTTAGTTATACATGTATCATTGTGGCAGTTATTTGTTCCATTCTCATGAGTTTGTCTTGCCTTTGGAATTATCCCACTGTTTTGACTCTTCTGTCTTCTTTTGCTGATATTCAGTGGTTGTTTACAAGACGGTTATGGGTTAAATTACATAAAACATGGGGAAGATACCCCCAAAAGACTAGAATATTCTTACAAATAGTATAGATAGCGCTTTTGTTAATGTTCTTTTCATTTATTTTTTATCTTTAGTCTGAAGCTACCACTGGAGAAAATATTTCTCAAATCATGATATTTCAGAAGAAAATTCTTCTGAAATTGATAATGAGGATGCACTGTCAGTAAAATTCAACTTCATTTCTGGAAGATTTTTCTTCTCAAATACAAGATAATGGTTTTGTACGTACCAACCATTTAACCTGGAATAAGGTTAGAAGAATTGTGTCTATAGTATTTTGAGAAATAAACTTCTTCGTGGATATAAGAAGATTTTTCTTCTCAAATAAGATTGAAATTATTTAATGCTATTTGTGAAGGTTTTAATTTTTATACCTAATTCTATCAGAGAATACAACCTAATCTTACCATTCTCATGTTAGTTGAGGGATAAATTGTTAACATGTCAAACAAAATCATAAAAAAAGTTGCCAATTTATGTAAATTTATAGAAAATGCCAAAACATAGTCGATAAAAAGGAAAACCTGGATTTTCCTTTTTTATTTTGGACTGCATTGTCACAAGAAAGTATGACGGACGGACGGGGGCGATAACAATATCCCCGAACTTCTTCAAAGTGTGGGGATAAAAATTAAATATTTATTTCAAGTAACGTCCTAAACACATGTTTCAAGGGCAAAAACTCCTATAAGGGGTCAATTGACCATTTTGGTCATATTGACATATTTGTAGATCCTACTTTGCCGAACATTTTTATTGTTTACAGTTTGTCTTTATCTATTATAATATTCAAGATAACAACCTAAAACGGCAAAATTTCCTTACAATTAAAAATTCAGGGGCAATAACCCAACTAAGGGTTGTCTGATTGATCTGAAAATTTCATGGCTGGCAGAACTTGACCTATTGAACATTTTTATCCATATCAGTTTTGCTCTGAATGCTTTCGGTTTTGAGATATAAGCACAAAACTGCATTTGACCCCTATGTTCTAATTTTAGCAACAGCAAAATGTGTTTTGTGTAAAAATATTCTAAAAAACGCCCGTCATTGGGAAGAGTATCATTCGCTCACACATGCTCAATTGTTGTTTCCTTTTCGTACATGGAATGAAAATACTGTTTACACGACATTAATAGTAGGTCAAATAGGTTTAAACATATGAAATTCCCTTTTTATTTGATCACCGTCATTGGAAACGCATGATTCAGTCAGTATACATCTTTTAGCATTTTAATGTAATACTGTCATTTACAGCTCAATGCGTTTCCAAAAAATGACAACATGGCGTGTACCCAATACACATTGTACATAATACTTTAGTTCAAATAATATTAATCCGCCTGTGAAAAGTTTTACTCGGACGACTATGCCATCGATTAGCTGATTAGGGACCCAAAAGTAAAATATAATGAAATACCCTTGAGACGTCATGATTATCTGGATTACTGAATTAATAATAGGTCCTGATCTGTACAATGCACATTTACAGTATGCAAAAAACATGGAATCTTATCAATAAACGTCTTTAAACAGTCAAAACACACACATGTAGCTTTTCTGTCAAGTTCATCTGCAGAACGTTAGTTTGTAATTACTATACTCCCATCAGAATAAATAGGCTAGCCTACTGAGGGTTTCCCGGATGTTACATAGTTCCGACATTCATTCACAAAATTCATTCATAAGAAAACGTTGCGTAACTACGCCAAAGATTAATATGCCGTGATGACCACACACAAATTCTGAAAAAAGATATTCTAGCAATCGATAAATCTATCGTTGCAT
This sequence comes from Mytilisepta virgata, assembly GCA_028015205.1. Lineage (NCBI taxonomy): Eukaryota > Metazoa > Mollusca > Bivalvia > Mytilida > Mytilidae > Mytilisepta > Mytilisepta virgata. The sequence goes on from CM051519.1 coordinate 46,785,966, forward strand.
GTTTTCTTGGAATTCATATCACGATTTCCATCCTTTTAAACCTTTGGATAAAAAAACCTTCGCAAATAAACCTTGATATTGAGAAAGATATTGGATCTATGTTTTTGCTCGAAGATTTACGGAAAGGCGTGATTGTTCAAAAGCGCGCGAAAACGGAGAAAAAGGAAGAGGCTGAGGGAATTTTATGGTAAACTACATTCTTAATTTGTTTATTTTGTGCAAAACACGTCCAGTCCAACATATCAGTATTGAATACTGACAGTGTCTTTCCTCAATTCCACATCAGAATAAATAGGCTAGCCTACTGAGGGTTTCCCGGATGTTACATAGTTCCGACATTCATTCACAAAATTCATTCATAAGAAAACGTTGCGTAACTACGCCAAAGATTAATATGCCGTGATGACCACACACAAATTCTGAAAAAAGATATTCTAGCAATCGATAAATCTATCGTTGTTTTCTTGGAATTCATATCACGATTTCCATCCTTTTAAACCTTTGGATAAAAAAACCTTCGCAAATAAACCTTGATATTGAGAAAGATATTGGATCTATGTTTTTGCTCGAAGATTTACGGAAAGGCGTGATTGTTCAAAAGCGCGCGAAAACGGAGAAAAAGGAAGAGGCTGAGGGAATTTTATGGTAAACTACATTCTTAATTTGTTTATTTTGTGCAAAACACGTCCAGTCCAACATATCAGTATTGAATACTGACAGTGTCTTTCCTCAATTCCACATTTTTTTTACGAAGGATTAAAGAAAACAGAAAAAAGTCTCGCGTTCCAAAATGTTGTCGCCATACCATGGATGCACACAATTTAAATCCATCAGCATCCACGTAGAATTGAGTAACATAATATGTGGGGATGCAAGGCTAAAACAGAAAAAAACAGTGTCTTTCCTCAATTCCACATTTTTTTGACTAAGGATTACAGAAAACAGAAAAAAAAGTCTCGCGTTCCAGAATGTTGTCGCCATACCATGGATGCACACAATTTAAATCCATCAGCATCCACGTAGAACTGAGTAACATAATATGTGGGGATGCAAGGCTAAAACAGAAAAAACTGTCTTTCCTCAATTCCACATTTTTTTGACTAAGGATTACAGAAAACAGAAAAAAAGTCTCGCGTTCCAGAATGTTGTCGCCATACCATGGATGCACACAATTTAAATCCATCGGCATCCACGTAGTACTGAGTAACATAATGTTTGGGGATGCAAGGCTAATACAGAAAAAAGTCTCATGTTCCAAAATGTTCAAAAGTGTCTCGCGTTCCAAAATGTTGTTGCCATACATGTACCATGGATGCATACAATTTAAATCCATCAGCATCCATGTAGTACCAAGTAACATAATGTTTGGGGATGCAAAGCATCAGAATAAATAGGCTAGCCTACTGAGGGTTTCGTGGATGTTACATAGTTCCGACATTCATTCACAAAATTCATTCATAAGAAAACATTGCATAACTTCATTCATAAGAAAACGTTGCATAACTACGCCAAAGATTAATGCGCCGTGATGACCACACACAAATTCTGAAAGATATTCTAGCAATTGATAAAAATCGTTCCAAAATGTTTTCGCCATACCATGGATGCACGCAATTTAAATCCATCAGCATCCACGTAGTACTGAGTAACATAATGTTTGGGGATGCAAGGCTAATACAGAAAAAAGTCTCGCGTTCCAAAATGTTCAAAAGTGTCTCGCGTTCCAAAATATTGTCGCCATACATGTACCGTGGATGCACACAATTTAAATCCATGAGCATCCGTTCCAAAATGTTTTCGCCATACCATGGATGCACGCAATTTAAATCCATCAGCATCCACGTAGTACTGAGTAACAATGTTTGGGGATGCAAGGCTAATACAGAAAAAAGTCTCGCGTTCCAAAATGTTCAAAAGTGTCTCGCATTCCAAAATGTTGTCGCCATACATGTACCGTGGATGCACACAATTTAAATCCATGAGCATCCATGTAGTACCGAGTAACATAATGTTTGGGGATGCAAGGCTAATACAGAAAAAAGTCGCGCGTTCCAAAATGTTCAAAAGCGATGTTGTCGCCATACCATGGATGCACACAATTTAAATCCATCAGCATCCACGTAGTACTGAGTAACATAATGTTTGGGGATACTGAAAACGATCTGTGAATCCACATTTTTTTGTCACCACAAAATATCTCTGTTGCTAAGCTGAAACAAAACTACAGTTTGAGTTGCCTGCATGAAATGTAAATAATAAAAAGTATAATCTTTAACTAATTATAATTAAATAAAACCCTCTTGCAACATGCAGTTTTTAAAAAAAAAAAGTTTGTTATACATGTATGGAGGTGAACCATAATGTGTGATATTGTATTTGTTTTTAATTGTTGGCTTTTACTGACTTTTCTGGTCTTTAGTTGTATCTTTTTAGTTGACTGTCCTTAGAAACTTGGTTTCATTCCCCAATGCTGTAAATCTCCTTACAAAAATATTGATGTCAAGGGGAGATTTGAAGATTAATTTTAGGAAATAAAGTGAAAAATGATTACAGTGTATTCCCAGGTCAAGTAAACCAGCTGAGAACAGTGACTGAATGATATACACAACTCCTTCCATGCAATTTTAACTTTCCCACAGGAAAGTGAAGTGTAAATATTGACTTCCCCATACATTGTACCTAAATTTCACTTGCCACGGATAACAGGAAATGGGAATTCTAGAACACTGGGGCGGGTGGGGGGGGGGGGGGGGGGGGGGGGGGGGGGTTGGAAGGCACTTTATATAGAATTGTATGGGTGGTTTGGGGTCTGGAAAAAAATTCTCTTAGGAAATAAAGTGAAAAATGATTACAGTGTATTCCCAGGTCAAGTAAACCAGCTGAGAACAGTGACTGAATGATATACACAACTCCTTCCATGCAATTTTAACTTTCCCACAGGAAAGTGAAGTGTAAATATTGACTTCCCCATACATTGTACCTAAATTTCACTTGCCACGGATAACAGGAAATGGGAATTCTAGAACACTGGGGCGGGGGGGGGGGGGGGGTTGGGGGGTTGGAAGGCACTTTATATAGAATTGTATGGGTGGTTTGGGGTCTGGAAAAAAATTCTAAAAGAATCTTCAGGAAATTTATTTTTAATTGTATTGGTAGTGGGTGTTAAAATAAAGTGCCTTCCAACCTCCCCATACAATTATTTCTGTAATAGCTCTAAACAAATTTCAGATTTGCGGGTAAAAATACCAGAAATAAAGTGAATCATGCATAAATAACGTGGCTCTGTCCTGGTCGGCCATATTGCCAGATTTACTGTGGCCGGAAGCGGATCAGACATGTTGAAATTGGGAGAAAACTGGACCGGACTGGCATTTCCGGAAATTAATCGGCGATGTCGGCGACTTTTGATTTTGACTTTCAGCATCGATTAGTAACATCGGCAGCTGTAAAATGACCGTTAATCAATTTTCGGCAATAATCATTCCATCACTACAAATAATGTCTGTGACATTGAAATGAAATAATGTTATTTTCTGGATAAAAATTGGGTTGGACACATGTTTTTTTTTCTTTGGAAAGAGGGAAAGGGGGGAGTTCCCAACTTTATGTACAAATCTGTATAATTTCTGTCTCACAACTTAAATTTACATCCAATTTATTTGTCAATTCTGACAGGATAATTAATGTATGGAACTATATTCCCTCTTTTCGGCGCCCGGGACGCAGCCGTTATTTGTCTGTTTTTGTAAGAGTTGTCTCTCTTTACAGCAGGTATCTCAATATAGCTATAACAGGGAAATTCTGGAATTTTTTTATTTTTCGCCAAACCGGTAATATATTAGCAGAGAAAAAAATTCTGCTGATGGGCAATTATGTAATGCATAAAAAATGAACATTTGCAGTAAATCGGTAGCTGCATAAAAATTTAGAAAAATAAATTCCAGAATTTCCCCGTTACGGCTATATTGAGACACCTGCTGAAAAGGGAAGTAACTCGACAAATTATGGATGCATCCCGGGCACCGAAAAGAGGGAATTGCAAATATTCTTTCTCATTAAATGAATACCTCAAATTTACACGACAGACGGGGGAGAAAATAATGTACTTTCATTTTTAAGTATGTACGATAAATGGCAATTGGTTGGGTATGCCGTAATTAGCTAATATCACAACTTTTTATATAATCATCACGAAACGTACGATCAATGTCAGAGTCTTTTCTGGCTTTCTTAAAGTCTAAATCAAACAGGGTTTTTGTACGCTTCATCTTGATGTTGCCCTCATTGTGCACATAATTCACATGGTTCTTAAACGGAAGATAAATACGCCCTCTAGCGGCAAAATTGTAATAACTGGACTGTTACCTACATGTATTACGATCCGCCGAGAGCTCCACAACGCAGTTTCCAGTTCAAAGTGGAATACGTTAAGAATACGACAGAATCATCAGTCATTATTTTGCGATATAATTACCAGCCAATCAGAATTACCGATAAATATAGACATATAAAATACAGATTTAGTTCCTGGTTAAACAAAGCAACATCAATATAGACATGACGAAAAATTTTTATGTTTTAAATCAATGATGACATAGCTTGCTGATATATTGCATCAAGCTTCATATCGGTATGTTGTATTGTAGGATGCATTTTGAGATCCACTTGACATCTACTTCCTGTTTGCTGAGGAAAAAACTGGGTCAAAAATACAGAAATATGGTACATTGTACTTTCACTATTTTTGATGTAAAGCATTTATTTTTTATCAAATTTTGATGCCGTTTTTTTGGTTTTTTTTTTTATTCCTAATAAAAATACCTTTCGGTAGTATGCCAACGAATTCGATGTAGCTCTTACCGTTTCCAAGATATAAGGGGTCGAAAAGGGCCAACACCCAAAATCATAACTTTTTTATTGTCAGTCCGATTTTGACAAACTTTTTTTAAATATATTTGTTTTGATGAGTACAAAAAGGATATGGCAATGTATTTAAGCTGTTGGCAGCCATTTTGGAATAAAAAGGGGTCAAAGGGGCCAAAAACGGTACTTTATGTAGATTTGTTACTTTGCATCCGATTCAGATGGGATTTTTTTCATTGGAATCCTCTCTGAAAAAGCTTTTTTTTGTTATTCATTTTTATACGCCACTTTTCGACGGACGTATTGTGGTATGGGGTTGTCCATTCGTCCTTGCATTTATTTGTACATTGTATGTTAACATGTCGTACAAAAACTCAAGTTTACTTTCAGAGATCCTGTTGAAATTTTAACACGTTGTTGGGATTGATGATTGTAGTTACCTTTTCAATGAAATTTCTGATTTGTTTTGTATTTAGAGTGATGGGTATAACCACTTTAAATACAATAGAAATAAAGAAGATACATAAAATAGAAAGATATAACCATTTCACCCAGGTGGGTGATATGTCTATCACTGATTTATCACGGTATGTCTCTGGCTGTACGCTAGTCATTAAGTTTTAACATTTTTTATTGGCTTCTATGGCCGAAGTGACCATTATGTAATAGAGTATACTGATAATATACATGTTGTAAGTAAATACTAGGTGCGCTACTGGGTGCGCAGAGAATTAATTATGTAAACATTAAACTGTTGCCATTTACCTGTACATACATGTAGGTAAGGTGATAATTATTCAATCAGTCATATGCACCCAAAACAAACAAAATCCAGAGAAACAGAGACCTAATGACGTACATGTATACATGTGTAATTGCATAAATCCTTTTTATATGACCAATACAAACTAAAACTCCTAAAAATTTTGAAAATCTGTGCTTGTCATGTGTAGTCCATTTTTGGGACCAACCTTTGATGGAATGGTCCTTATGTGGTCCCCTTTCAGAATTGTATCCTATGACCCCGCCCGCCAACCAAAACTGCCGACATAGTTTTAACAAAGGACCCTATGGGAAAAATGTTTAAAAATCTTCTCCTCTGAAACTGCTTAGCCAATTGGGACCAAACTTTGATGGAATGGTCCTTGGGTGGTCCCTTTTCAGAATTATATCCGATGACCCCGCCTGCCAAGCGATACTACCAATATCAGCCGACATAATTTTAGCATAGGACCCTATGGGAAAAATGTTTAAAAATCTTCTCCTCTGAAACTGCTGAGCCAATTAGGACCAAGCTTTGATGGAGTGGTCCCCTTTCAGAATTGTATCTGATGACCCCGCCCGCTAACCAACACTGCCAACATCAGCCGACATAGTTTTAACATAGGACCCTATGGGAAAAATGTTTAAAATCTTCTCCTGAAACTGCTGAGGCAATTGGGACCAAAATTTGGTGGAATGGTCCTTGGGTGGTCCCCTTTCAGAATTATATCTTATGACCCCGCCTACCATTCCACCAACCGATACTGCCGACATAGTTTAACATAGGACCCTATGGGAAAAATGTTTAAAATCTCTTAAACTGCTTAGCCAATTGGGACCAAAATTTAATGGAATGGTCCTTAGGTGATCCTCTTTCAGAATTATATCATTGTATATCTGATAACCCCACTGGCCAACCAACACTGCCGACATCCGCCAATATAGTTTTAACATAGGACCCTATGGTAAAAATGTTTAAAAGTCTTCTCTGAGACGGCTTTGGACCAATATTTGGTTGAATTTCAGAGTGTACATGTATCTGATGACCCTGATCTGCACCCAAGATGGCTTTCTCCAGTGGATAATTTATCATGCAGACATTTTGGAATGGCCTTCTTTAATCGGGTGAGCGATACAGGCTCACCTGAGCCTCTAGTCTTTTTGAAAATACATGTACCAGCAGGCACAAGTGTATTTTACGACTCTTGATAATTGAGAGAGCCGATTTGCTACATTGTATTCATTTTTAAATATGTCAAACAATACTGGCATTTATTTCACAAACTTTGATCCAGCCAATCAAAAGCTAAGAACAAAAAAAAGAGTGTTCGAGTATGCTTTTACATGTACATGTATTTACAGTGGTTTCACTAGAATTTTTATAGTACATTGTAATGAATAGGTGGAGAAAAAAGGCAATAAAGTGAAGACAAAATCTTTGAAAGCCGGGGATTATAATAGAATACATGTACATGTGTAGGTGGGTAAATTCTCCTGTTCCCAGCTTCTAATGAAATCATTGTTTTTAATTGTAGATAGTGTTTATAAAGCTACATTGTATCACTGACACAATACTGCTGTTAACATTAGGCCATCAAGCCACTATATTGTTAAAGGTAAGTAATTTTTAGTTCATCTGCATAGATTAGGTCAATGCGACCTAAATTTCATGGTTCATTGATAGTTTACGTCTGAGTTGGGTATAAACCACCATACATTGTAACTCAACAACTATATGCACTAGAGGCATGTAAACTTACATACAGATGCATCTATGGTAGTGTCAGGATCAAGGTGAAATTAGGTCACTGTGACTTAAATTTCATGGTTCATTGATTTTGTCAAAGTTTACGTCTGATAATCTGCTTTGCTCACCGTCATGTTGGTTTTCATAGGATTAGCCTTTCATAAACTTGAAAGTAGTTGAACACCCCACCCTTAAAACATATTTTCTTATTCATGATGGCAAGACAAGTTTAATAGAATATAAGTTTAGACCATTGGGGTCATCCCCACCCCATTCTTACCATTACCATTAACCTTTAAAAATCATAATATTGGTTTAGAACCCCATCCCTGAACTATATATATTATTATCCATGATGACAAGACAAGTTGAATGGTGAACCCCTAGAGTTCATCCCTTTCACACTGTTCACTATTACATTCGGTTGATTGTGACATCACTTGACAACCAGTGTTTTCTCCGAAATTTTTGTTTTAGAGGGGGTATTTGACTGGAAGCCCCCCTCCCCCCTTTATGGTAAATCAATGCTAAATTCAGGAATTTTGTAGGGGGATTCAAATAAAAAAAGGGAGAATCCCATTTAAAAAATGCCCTGGAGAAAACACTGTGACCAATAATAAAAAGTATTGCCATTTTTGTTTTAATGAATAAAGGTTCATGAAATGGAAAATTCCTCCTAAATTAAGTTGTTTATTAACGCTTTAATATATGTGCTTAGTAACATTTTGCAGAGAAAAATTTATTACACAGTCATGACGAAATTGATTTTCGATTTACCAGACCGAATGACACATTTTGATATTTTTCCATATATGTTCAACCAAAAACTGCAAAATTCTTTACAAGAACGGATCAATTTTTACCAGACATTTCCTTCGGTCCTGTGAATTTCAGCATCACTGTTACAGGTAAGATTGTTGATTTTTTACAAACTTTGATCCAGCTAATCAAAAGCTGAGAATAGAAAAACCTGGGTATCTGCAGATGTGTACTTTTATATGTACATGTAGTATTTATGAAATCATTTTTATTGTAGATTGTTTATAAAGCTGTGTAGTAATCTGTACTACTGTTTACATTTGATCATCAAGCCACTGTTGTTGAAGGTAAGTAATTTTTAGTTCATCTCAACAAGGTTAAAGGCATTATATTGGAGCTTCCCAAGCTGAGTGTCTCGTCTGCATTCAAGTAAATCTTCATAACTATACAAGGTGGGATTGGCAAACTTTGTATGAGATTATGATCTTGGGTTCATTCGCAGCATCCAAGCAAAAATAGGTCATTGTGACTTAAATTTTCCACTAAATTGACTTGCATCCAAGTTTACATGTACATCTTGCGTTCCTACATTTGTATCAGCAACTACATGTATATACTTGATAGGATCATCTAGACTAACCATGCTAACCTTGCATATATTTTGGAAATCATGCACTTAATAAAAATATTTTGTCAGTAAATGACGCAGGTTGTGGAAATTTTCCTTAGGCCAAAGAAGTTTTATTGTTGGTAGAAAATTTTGCTGCGCTTCAAAGAAGATGTCCACTTTAGACAGTTTACTTCCCACTTTCAACAAATATACATGTACATTGTACTAGAGTCCTGAACCTTGCATAAAGATGCATCTACGGGAGTCTGTCAGCATCCAGATGGAAGTGGGTTACTGTGACCTATATTTCATGGTTCATTGACTTGCTGACTTTAAATTTACGTCCAACATAGATATAAATCACCATTACTCACTTCGATTTCTAAGAGATATATGTAATAGACCATGAAGTGATCTTCCCTAGAGTGACTGGATGTTCATGTTTCAGATTATATTTTTTAGTTGTTTGCTCTCTGTAGTTATATTAATAAGTGCATGCATTGCTTATTTCTAACAACATGCATGGCCATGCTTTGAACATTTTTGCTCAAATTTCACTGTAGTGTAATCGAGTTAGAGTCGGGTGAATGCTGGGCGAACAGGGAAAAAAAATTTCGTAGGATCTTGATATTCAGTATGCAGCTTCAAGTAGAGGTCCCATACCATGGCTTTCCTTTTTAGCTCTCCTTGCCATAGGCCACGTGAGCTATTGCCATCAATTGGCATCTGTCGTCGTCTGTTAGACAAATTTAAAAAATCTCCTCCTCTGAAACTACTGGGTAGAATTCAATGAAATGTGTATGATTGTTCCTTAGGGTATCCTGCCCAAAATGACCATGGGGATTTTTGCTCTGTCAAAAAACATGGCTGCCGTTACTAAAAAAAGAACATAGGGGTCAAAAACAGTTTTTGCTAAATAACTGAAAAACGAAGACAGATATCAAAATTCTGGTATTACTCAAAAATGAACAAGAGAATTGTTTCAAGGGTAAAATTGATATGCTGAGTTGAATGCCAATGACAAAATTTTTTGCGAAGGGCCATTTTGAAAATAAATGCTATTTCCCCACCAAATTTTCAGTCTCTCCAATTTTAGCGAAATTTGGTTTATGTAGGAAACATGGTATTCTGTGTTGAACGGTGATGATGAAAAAATTTTGCAAGCAGCCATTTTCAAGTTAGCAGCCAATTTCCAAGTTGTACCAATTTCAAGGGTTCTTAAGGCATATGCTGCTTTTAATGAACTCTAGTCAGGTCTGTCGCTTATCAACTTCTGTTAAATGAAATTCCGCTTTTTCAGTAGTAGTGTCACGATGATCAATTATAATCGAAAATCATTCGATTGTAGTGCTATTCCAATTAATCTATTATAAAATGTATAGGTTTGATTAATCAGAAAGTTTCTACTTTCACTTCCACTTTGATTCCCTTAAAGGACATGAAGTTGAGCGTTTGTGCATAGGTCCAGTTTTTAAAACTATTTGACCCAATCCAAATGGTTTCAAATTGAATAACAAATAAATAAGACAATAATACTGAATTTTGAATACGTGAATTTATTCATACTGTGCATGTGTATCCAAAGACGCACTTTCATGGAGGACAGCAAGTTTACATTGTTTCAATTATTAATCATCAGTTGATTGTGTATAAGCAATTATCAATTATGAAATTTGTTCCGATTCCCATCACTACTTTTCCAACTTTGACCAATTAAAAAAAAAAAAACAACAATAACTCGGAACATAACTTCATATTTCAGTAGCAATTTGACAAACATATCAGCAACAACATGCTCCACGGAATCTCCAAAGTAGTTACTTTAAATGCCACTTTGCAAAAAAGGAAAATACCTACTGAAAATGAGCCACAGCAAAAGTTTGCCAAGATTTCTAAGGAAACAACCACAGTTCCAAACTTGATTAAAGCAGCTGTTAATTGTTCTGTTTCACTGAAATCACTTCTTCCATCAGCTTATTGTGCTGTTTGTGGAAAAATTTTATACCCTGATGATATAGTGTACATAAAACACTCCAATGTAACCTTGCCAAAACTTAGAATTTCTGTGAACAGTAATATTACTATCAAAGACAAAGACGATAAAGTTTCCGTTTGCAAGGAATGTGCAGCATTATGCAGACAGGGATCTTCAGAATATAATCACTTTAACAACTTTTCTGTTTTACCGGGCTGTATAAAAAATCTTAAAAACTATGCAGATTATCGAAAATTGTCAATTGGGACCCTATTTTGTTCAACCTTCAGACCGCATGGCTATACCTACACACATATGCAAGGAAAACTGTCTTTCGGAGTAACAGCAAATTCAAAAGAAGGGATGTTAGGTATTTTACACAACCCTGAGGAACAATTAACAAATTCAGACTGTTCGTTATTAAAACCAGCATTACAATGGCTCAGAGCAAACAACTTTCTGTATTCATCATACCTCTCAAATTTTGAAACAATACCAGCACATTTTACACAAGAATCTGCAAATTGCTGTTTTCCAACATTTCCAAACCGTACTCCTGACATTTCCTTCAGAGGCACAGGTCAAATATCAGAGACTGACATTGAAAAATCAGTAGGTTTAATTGTGGAAGCTGACAATCACATTTTGCCTGACCAAAACTCCGATTGTTATCAAATCGGAGAGAATGTTAATAGAGATGTCCATACTTCCAAATCATCTCCTGCTGATCTTCATCCAGAAAAACTCAAAACTTCAGATAAAAATCTAGAAGCAAAATTGTTTCCTCATCTTTTCCCAGATGGAAAAGGCTCTTGGACAAAGCAAAAAAGTGCTCTCACTTTAGGACAATATCACAAACATAGACTACTGCATATAGATAGAAGATGGGCAAATGACAAGTTTTATTTATTCTTTGCTTTTGATCGAAATATGAAAGACCGCATTTTAAAGCATCCGAAAATTCCTACACTTTCAAATTCAAACAGGAAATCTGAAGTTACTGTAAACCAACTCACTCAATCAAAAGAAGAGTATGATAAATACGGGTCAGTCCTTCCTGCAGCTGTTACAGGTAGCAAAGCATTTTGGAAAAAAAATGGCTCGACTTGGTAGCAATAGTACGTAAACTTGGACCTGCCGATCTTTTTGTTACTTTAACCGCAAATGACAATTGGGAATCCTTGAAATCTCTTCTTAGTACATATGAACATCCTCAGTCAATATTGCATCCAGTTGATACAACAGAATATTTTTTCAAACGATTTGAAAAAATCAAACCTCTACTGTTTGGCACATCTTCTGTATTTGGTCCTGTATCAAACCATTGGTATAGAATTGAGGCTCAAAATAGAGGAGCTCTGCATGTTCATATCTTAATTTGGTTGAAGAAGGGAGCAAGTTTTGACAATTTAGTGTCTGCTGAAATACCAAGAGGAACAGATCAATTTTCACTTGAACTAGCAGAAAAGGTGAAAGACTTTCAGATACATAACTGTCGACGCAATCGTTGTTTTAGAACAAGTAAAGGAAAACCAACACAATCATGCAGATATGGATTTCCTTTCGATTTGCGCGATATAGATGGTTATGCTGAAGATGGAATGCGTTTTGAATACAAAAGGTCACACGAGGAGGATAGAAGAGTTGTGCCATACAACCCGTATATTTTATACGCTTGGGGTGCTCATGTAAATGTTCAACGTGTGACAAGAACTGGCTTGGAAAAATATCTCGTGAAATATGTTGCCAAGGTAGAGCCAACTTTTGGACTAAAAGTCCACGAAAACCCCGTTGCAACATACTTTGAAACTAGAATTGTTGGAGCACCAGAAGCTGCCGCTGCAATATTGTCACACAAATTTGTCAGTGGTACTAATCAAGTAGTATTCATCGACACAAATTTGCCTAATCAAAGGCATCGAGTTCTGAAGTCATTTAAAACGCTTGAATCACATGATGAAAATGACACTGACATCTTTATGAAAGGTGCAAGAGATTTTTATCTGGAAAGGCCACTAGGTGAACCATTTGAAGATTTAACTCTTCCTGATTTTATTACAACATTTGAAGTCTTCACATCTAAAAGCAAAATCCCTAAGGCAAGACTACCAGCTTTCACAGATTTGTCTGGTAGATTTGTTGCAAAAAGAACAAAACCTTTAATACCCAGATATCGTTTTTTGACGCCTCTTGATGCCGAACTATTTTACTATCAAACATTGATTTTAAAAGTTCCATATCGTTCGGAGGCCCAACTCATCTGGTGTGAAAATGTTTCAAAAACATTTAAAGAAGAATGTTATTTGCAGTCATTGTTTGAAGAAGATGATGCATTGGATATGGTTTTTAATGAAATGAAAGGTCGAAACTTTGATCCATTTCAAATAAGCAGAATGGCAAGAAAACTCTTAATTGAGCAAATTTCAGATGAAGATACAATTGCAAAAAAAATCAAAGGATTAGAATTAGGTGAGCACATTCACTTTTTAGAAGAAGATATTAAAGAGTTTGACACAATTCAAATAGATGACAAAGATAATGACATGAATTCCAGTGAAATATTGAAAGTGCTACAGTGGTCTAAGGATGCCATTCTGAATGATCATAAAGACCTCAAACAGCGGCAACAAGAAATGACAAGTTCTCAGAGAAAAGTTTTCGATTTTATATCTGAACACACAAACGAACAGCTTCTTGCATTTGTAACAGGTCCAGGGGGAACTGGAAAGTCATTCTTATTAAGAACTCTAGTCCTTCATTTTGAATTTAGTGGTTTAATGGTTGAAGTCCTAGGTACAACTGGCAATGCAGCACTTTTAGTAAATGGAAAAACAATTCATTCCTTTTTTAAATTTGACCCAGAACTTAATTGTAATATAAAGTACAGAGACACAAACTGGGAAGCTATTGCAGCAACTGATGTAATCATTATTGATGAAAGTAGCATGATGACAGCTGAAATTTTAGAAAAAATTTCCAATATTTGTATGGAAACATCATCACAAAAACAAAATAAATTATTTGGTGGAAAAACAGTGATTCTGTTTGGAGATCTCCTTCAACTACCTGCTGTAACAAACAACATCACAAATGCAAATCAAATTTATGATAGTATCCTATGGTCAAAATTTCGTCCTTTCTTCTTGCAAGAAAATTGTCGTCAATCAGGAGATTTGCAATATGCAGATTTACTCAATCGAGTACGTCTTGGCCAACAAACAGATGATGATATTCAGCTTCTTCATTCACGAGTATGTGGAAATGGACATTCAGATGATTCATGTGCAAATAATGCGAATGCAAATACAATGGTCATCTGTTCTAAACATGAACAACGACAAGAAATAAATGCAAAATTAGTACAATCTTTATTTCCAAAAGTTAAGGAAGAACATCTGCAGGCGTATGATTGTGACATCTCTGGTAATCCAGTTTCAAGTTTAGAAACTCAATACATAAATGAAGTCAAATCAGTTTTGCCTCAACAACTGACAGTACGTTTAGGTGTCAAAGTCATGATAACTAGGAATCTTAACATACAAGACCGAGTAGTAAATGGCACAATAGGAATTTTGGTAGCAATTCATCCTAAAGTTTTGATGGTGAAAAGAGCAGACTGTGATGAAATAATACCAGTTCCAAAAGTAAAACAAAAAATAACAATTCCATTTAGTAAAATTCAAGTCTATAGAATACAATTCCCAATTATCATTGCTTATGCTTGCACCGTACACAGAATGAAGGGAACAACACTGAAATGTGCATTCATCCACATGGATGACAATTTTTTTGCGTCAGGTCAAGCATACGTAGCTCTGAGCAGAGTTAAATCATTAAAGGGGCTTCATCTCATAGATTTTTCTCCAAATGCTCTAAAAACAAATACTGAAGTCTGCAAAATGCTCAAAGATGCTGAAAACTCTGGAAAACTAGAACAACTTCAATCAGAACTTTGCAAAAATAACCGTCCTGCCAAATTTACAGAGCAGTTACGGGTAGAAAAAGAACCAACAAAAAAACCCCAAGTGCAATCAAATACATGTTTCATTAAAGACCAGAATGTAGCAATTCAAACTGCCTTCAAGCTGTGTTGCGCAATTCCTATTGGCATCTGCAATAAAAGTGAAATATTACAAGAACGTTTGCAACAGCATCAAGCATCTCTCAATAATTTAGCCAAATCACTTCTAAACCAGACTGCAAAATCTTCCAGAAGTCTTTTGATAGATACTACAGTATACAAGCTATGTCACCCAGTATTTTTAGAACATTACCAGCCTATCAAAACACCAGCTTATGGAGACTGTCTTTGGCAAATGATTTCAATTGCTTTGAGTCAAGGACCAAACTTATCAACAACTTTAAGGATTCTCACCGTTAATATTTTGATGAAATACAAACACGTCTTTTTTGACCTTCTGCGTAAAGATAACGCTCCAATAACACTCTCTGTTGAAGAACAATTTCAGCAACTGGTATTAACAGCTAGGACACCCTCAAAATGGGGAAATGAATATCATTTATATGCATTATGCATTGCATTAAAGAGACCAATATACATTTATTCTACATTTCGAGTTGATGGACGTTTTTGTCACACAGACTGTTCTATTGAACAACTTCAAAATTTGTTTTCACAAAATGACCATTCTGTTGGGAGACATCTGAAATATGTGCCAAACCAAAATTTAATAAACCAATCTGAGTTAGGTCATCCTCTTTGTGGATTCTTTGCATGGTCTCATTACACTGCTGTGTTGCCAAAAAGAGAAAATGCTCCAATATTTGTACCTGGCTGTAATATTATTCCTAGATAAAGAAAAACAATCATGATGGCACACATTTTTCTGTACATGTGCATTGTGTATAAGCAGCATTGACTATTGTATAGCAAAAACTCGAGCTAACAGAATTACTTTTGGGTTGCAAACTGTATATGTATACAATGTATTGTATGGCAATTTATCATATAAGACAAAGGTTAACTTAGCTATTGTCAACACTTGCATATTTTCTGTTGTCATGGTTAAGAGCCCATTTATTTCTGCACTAAACGATGTAAACGACTACGCGCGTATACGTTTAATCCATTTATTTCTAGCAATTTCATGTCAACGTTGACAAACTTTATGTAAACTTTGTAAACACAAAATCATCGTGTAACCATTGAGCGTGTAGCGTTTACCCATAAAAACAAGTGTAAATGGTGTATTTATTTCTAATTAAGCGCTGGGAAAATTATTATCACCTGCTTTTTATCTAGAAAATTAAAGATTAGTTGTGAAAATATGCAAAAACACATAATTCATTTTGGGGATATTACTGTCCATTCACCTTTATATTTATTTCTACCATCTCAGCGTTTAGGCCATTTTTTTTTAATTACTTGGATTACAGGTATTTTACCCAAAAAAATTGGGAGGGTAAAGGAAAAAAAAAAAAAAAAATCTTTTTGAGATTCTGACAGACTCAAATTTAGTGATTTTTTTCTCAATTATAAATATTTTTGTTAAAATTTAACCAAAACTAACTCATTTTCATTCAAATTTTTAACAAAATCTGTTATTTTCTAGCAATTTTTTTTGTTTTTTTAGCCAAAGATCATAAATTCCTGTAGGGTAAAGGAATAAAAAAAAAAAAAATTTTTTTTTTTTTTTGATTTTCAAAAAATCTGGAAGGAGAATCCGTAATCCAAGTAATTAAAAAAAAAAAGGCCTTAGTAAACGATAATCAACGTTGACAAAATTTGTGTTAGGAATAAATGCACTCTTAATACTACATGCATGTATATTTTTTGGCTCACCTGGCCAAAAGCGCCATGTGATCTATTGTCATCACTTTGCATCCATCATCAATTAACTCTTTTTCTCAAAATCATCTCTGCATGAAACTTGGTTACCATCATCCTTAGCTGTCCGCTTTCAAAATCGTATCAGTTATGCCAGCCAAAACAAAAACTGCCTGTCATTTCTAAAATTAAATCTTGGGGTTGGACAACAGTTTTTTGCAAATTAACCAAAAGCAATGGCAAATCTCAAAATTGTGATAAACTGTTCAGTATTACAAGTCTACCTGTATTCAAATTTTAGTGAAGATCAGTGTTTGAGTCTAATGTTTTGCCCTGAAATTTGCTAATTTTTGTTCCCATACCATGTTTCACATAGTGGCAAAGTATTAAAAAAAAATAGCAATGCCAAAAAATTGTTCCAAGGAGACATTACTTACAAAATAACTGCTACCTCAGTCTCCTATTTCTTTTAATTTCAACCAGCTTAAATTGTTTCGAATGATAACAAAGACCTGAAAGAGAACTCTGACCAACACCATCCCTTAACATTCAACAATAGAGTACAATATTCCAGATTAGCGATTTAACTCTTCAAGTCTTTAGCCAATATATTTCAGTCAGTCATAAACATGAACATGGAGATTTATTACACTTACATATCTACATTGGATATCTATAGGGAAATAACAAAATGACTAAAATTCTTTGTTTCAGCTTCACAATGCTTAACAGTACACTGTATTTGGAAGAAATTGCTATTTTTAATGTCTGTTTAAAATTTCAATACATTTTTGTGTACAGTTTTTTCCCAGAACCCTAAAAGATCTGAATGTTCATGAATATTTTCATACAATGATTACCGTATTCCTCTTATTAAGCGCCCCTGCTTCTATAAGCGCCCCCTCACCTTCATTTCGTTTGAAAACCTTAAGTGCCCCCTCAACATCACGCTATTACGGTTATTGTACTCGCCCCGATTGTACTTTGTTTACTGCAGAACAGATCAAAGTCTTTATAGGTGCCATACTTCCATTCAAAAACATGATACACATGCACAATTGCATAATCGTACATATATGTAAGTAAAAAGTCAATACTACAACGGAAGGCTATAGTTTGGTAATAATATCTAGACCTACATGTATATGAATATGATTTGTGTCATACTTAATAAGCACCCCCTTTTTCAATTTTTTGAGAGCCCTGGGCGCTTAATACGAGGAATACAGTAACAATATAAAGAAAAGTGCATTATTAAAGTAAACATTTAATTTCAAGACTTAATTTTGATCTACATGTAGCAATATATGCATGAACAGAAATTTAGCTATAGCGAAATTATTGCAAACTGAAACTTCCTTCAAAGTTATTGTTTTTAAAGATAAATCCACAGTTTTTTTAAGATAAAATTATAATTGTATGCGTGGGGTATAATTATATGATGACTATTTTCCCTTTAAGCATCCATATTTTTCCCCAATCTGCTATATAAAACACACTGCAATTTCAAGTCACTTGCATAAAATATGATATAAAATATTTGTATGTACAATGTGCTGAGATATCTCAACTATAAGATATAACTTTTGCAGACAATGGATGTTACTGCACAAGGAATTTGTCATGAATACCTTTATTCTACTGGAAACTGCAAGTACAAACAGAAGTGTAAATTTGCACATGTTGACAAAAATATTCCTTATATAGACACTCACTGCCATCTTGATTTGATGTATACCAGAAATAACTGCCTCTTAGACGCTTTTAATATGCCCACCAATTTCAAAGGATGTATTGGGAACTATTGCTTTCCAGAACATTTTATGCTTTGGCCAACACTAGATTCAGAATATTATACGAATTGGTTTACAGTTGGTGTTCATCCAAAGTGTGCTGATCAATATAACCAAACAGCAGTTGACATTATCAATGAATCTTTGCCCTTAGAAAATTGTGTTGCCATTGGTGAATCTGGGTTAGATTACAGTAAAAGTATTTCATATCGTGTTCAATCAAACACATTTATTTCTCAATTGGAACTTTGTCATCAATACAACAAACCTGCAGTATTGCATATCAGAGATGCGCAAGAAAAAGGACTACAAATAGCAAAGACATATTTACATCATGATCACAAAATTAATTTCCATTGCTTTACTGGGACAATGAATGATTACTTAAACTGGACTTACTTTACAAACATAAAATTTGGAATTACCAATATGTTAACCATCCCAACAGCATTTCAGGTTCAGGAATTTGCTCGAAATTGTCCTCTTGAACATATACTACTTGAAACGGACAGTCCACATTTTGTTCCTAGAAATATACAACAAAAAAACATGTTTTCAAACCCAGGACACACCTTGAACGTTGCAATGAGAATTGCACAACTGAAAAACATTTCTGTCAACAAAGTACTTTCATACACTTCAGCCAACGCAAAATTTTTGTATGGTGTGGACTTCTAAAAAAAACAGGTAAGAAAGCTAGATGCATGTACAGTAAAGACAGCATGATTTGCATAAGTTTTAAACTGCACCATATAATTACTAATTTTATTGTAAATCCACATAATTGTGTCGTGTACATTTCTGAATTAAGCTTTACTAACCAGCACCTTAGGCATATATACCTTTTAAAGAAATTTACATTCTGTTGTTGACCTCTATACTAGACTTGCTAAAAAATTGTTAAAGGTGCATTGCCTGATCTTTCCTAACTGCTGAAATGTGCTATTTATGGTTTGTTTTCATCAACAAATGTCTAAACCATCTAAATGTAGTGTAAATTATCGATAGTATCTGTTTAATTGTGTAAAAACTCTGATTTGTTTACTCAAATTGTCGAAAAATCTGAATTTTCAATTTTTAAAATTATCTCCATTTAAAAGATATGTTCTTGGAAATATATTCATATTGTTTGATTTTAAAGATTAATCTTTTGATTTAAAGTTAAAAAAATATAATTATGAGGGCCAATATTAAAAAAAAAATATTCAGAAATCCTTTTTAAATTTGTAATACAAAGATGCATCGGAACCTTAAGAAACGTGCTAAAAAGATAGAGGTCAAAATTTATTTTTTGCTTCATGAACAAATAAATAGCCAGGCACGACAGCTTTAACTCAATAAATTCTTATATAGTTACTGAAATATATTTTTTGCATTGTTTGTATCATTGTGGATGTATAAACATACACTCATACTTGCATGTAAACATGAATCTAATTTTACATGTTCAGCATGATTGTCTTCCCAGTGAACCTTCAGTCAGAGAAGATTGGTCAATGCAAATATTCCAGTGCGTAACTATACCCTGGTCTAGTCCTTTCCAAATTGATTCAATTAACTAAAGTAGTGATCACTATCAGTAGTTATTCTATCTTCCCTCCAGTACGCCACAATTTATACTTCTGTATTGTAACTGTTTCTCATCCAAATCAATGTACATGTGTAGTCCTCATTCTTCAGTTCAAATTTCAATCCTTATTCACATTCTGAGTGTCAATTGGCAAGGTTAAATTCCTGTTTGCCTGTGAAACTCAAAAATTCATAGTTAAAAATTGGCAAGCTTTAAATGAAGCTTTGAATGCCTATTTGCCTATGAAACTTTGAAATGCTATTCTAACATTGAATGTAAGATTCATAGACTAAATATTATGTTTGATACACTTTTCGGTATATAAAGATCAAATAAAAACATATTTTTCATGTTCTTATTCCAGTTTCAAAATGATCATCCCAACCTTACAGTTTTTGGCAGCTGGAAAAATTTCTTCTACTCCAAATATAACCAATGAACAGATAAACTCATTGCCTGCTGCATGTAGAAATGAAATTGAGCATTTAACGTCCATTAGCAGAAATTTTCAAACTGCTTATAAGCATACCTGCATGTTGCAGAATGGCATTCTGGAAATTCCACCTGACGGTCCATTTCATGTACATTATGATGAATTGGGATACACTGGACGATTGAAACACAATAATTTTGACTTTTCATTCCTTATACATCCAGATACTTTTGATATAAAGGAAATAGATGTTATTGCTGATGAAATTCAAACCAAGCAGTCACTTGAAAACATCATAAGTGCTGCATTTAATGACCAACCATGTCTTATAGCAACTTACGAAATGAGCCAAAGCTTACATGTGTTAAATAACCAAGCTTTCCTGTTTTCTGAATTAACTGCCACTGAAACTGACTTTTATAGACATTTATTGTGTCATTATGTTGACAAGGATATTTCAATATTAGAATTCCCAATTCAACTACCAAAATTTGAAGACAAATCTGAAAACTTGGATTGTCGTGACTTCGAAAGCTGTAAATTTTATTGTTGGCTCGACATCTTCTAACATGCATGCAAAAAGAAAGCTACAGTCTGTATCATGCTAACTCACAATTGCTCTGTACTTACAAAATTTACATTCCTGAAAAATACTTTTATTGTTCACTAGCAACAATTATTTATAATTAATCATTTCTGAGATGAAAGAGTAAATTAAAAGTTTCATATCTGCATCCACATTGTAACAACAATTTATGTTATGTAAAGGAGAATGTTTAATAATGGCCATATATATAACCCTAAAATCAAAGCCCTTATATTTCATAAAACAAAATTACATTTCAGTATTAGTAAGGCCAATTTTTTATTACTTGGATTACACATCCACCTCCAACATATGTCCAAGTTTTTTTGCAAATCTAAAAAAAATTTTTTTTTAATTCCGCTACCTATCAGCAATTTTTTTTCCCTGGCAGAAAAAATAGCAAAAAGATTGTAAGAAAATAGCAGAATTTGATTAAAATCGCATGAAAACAAGCCTGTTTTGGTTCGATGTGAAGAAAACACTTCCTTATAGTTACATTTCCAGTTGAGTTAGTATCAGAATTTATGATTGGTCACAGCTGACCATGTAAAACATCGTTATATCGAAGTTTGTCGGGCGGATCGGAACTTAGAATCTGGTGTAAGTTTTTCTTTTTTCTTTTTTTCCTTTACCGGCTGATATTTTTTGGATGAAATTCCCGTAATCCAAGAAATTTAAAAAATAATAACCTAAATAATAGATGTGATGTCACTGCACCCATTCTGTTGAATTTTCATTTTTGCAAAATATCAACAGTGATATACCAACAACAATTAAAAGAAAAGCTCTAAATGAAAATATTCCTACATGTAATTCTGCAAGCAAGAAACATGTACATGTATGCCCTTTATTGTACATACTCCTTTACACAGCATGCATATAATGTACAACAATTATTAACATGCAATTTATATACATGTATTTGCTTATATTTATCAAAAAATAATTTATAAATTACAGATGGAGGAAAAATCTCAATGTTTAGATAAATTAAAAGATGTGCTGGTGCAGTAAAATGAACTCACAAAACAGTTAGAAAAACTTAACCAACAATTAAGAGCTCTAAACCAGCAGGAAAGCTTTCTTACTGCTAGAATTCTGGCAAACACAGGTAGAGTTTCAGCTGAAACCACCCCCTCATCATCTACCAGATCACCCTCATCAGCGACCAGTACACTGTCATCATCCACCAGCACACTATCAACAGTAACCAGTACACTATCAACATTTATGAGTACACCCTCATCTACCAGAACACCCTCATCAGCAACCAGTACACAAAGTACAGCTACCAGTACACCATCAGAGCCCAAAAAAGGTTCCATCATAAAGTTCATGACTACAACAAAAAATGCTGGTGAAGCGCAAAAAGAAACAATTGCTATGGATTCGCACTCAGATAAAGAACTTGCAAAAATGTGTTTAAGTGAGGAAGATGTACAACTTCCAAAGCCAAATATATGTACACCAAAAGAAGAGAAAAACCAAGTTAAAAAATCACAAAGAGCACGACGAAGAATAATTCTTGACTCTGACACCGACTCCTATTCAGAAAGCAACAAAAAAAAGGATAAAAAACTCAAAGGAAAAGGCAAAAAAGTTTCCAGAACAAAAAACCCTTAGACTCATCTGACAACTCGGAACCAGAATCAAAAAAGAGTAAAAAAACCTCCAGGACATTTAAAAAAAAAGAAAAAAAATCATCAAAATAAACGTATTACAATTAAAATCAATGTAAAACATCAAGACTATACATGTAATTTCTTAATGCATGTTATGAAGCTGTCATCAACTTCCTGTATAATATTTTAACCAATATTTCTATACAGTGAAACCTTAAGTACAATGATAGTTGCCCTATTCTGATCTTGATATTGGAAAAAAAGGTGGGTCAGGTGGTAAAAAGGTCCTTTTTGTCAAAAAAAAAATTAATAAAAATAACTAGGTGAAGGTTTTAGTAACCTCACTCGATGGAGTAAGGGAGTGGATATAGTGTTTGTTAATTTGTTAGTACATATATGTTTTAGCAATATTTTTTGCTTTAGTCAATAACTTCGCAAATGTCAGTACCGTATTCCTCGTATTAAGCACCTAAAAAAATGAAAAGGGGGGGCTTTTTAAGTACAACACAAACTATATTCATTTCATAGGTTTTCCGTTACAGTATTGACTTTTTACTTTCGATTTTCCATTTTTGCATGTGTGTCATGTTTTTGAATGGACGTTCATCACTTAAAAACATACTTCGATCTGGCCTGCAGTATATGAAGTACAATTACCGTAATATTCGAATTATTTTTTTGTCTGTTGTATATAAGAACAAGGCAGTTTGATAATCGAATTGATTTTTTTTATATTATACATATTTATATTCTAGTTTTCTAGTTTTCTTTTTAAAATATCATCATCTGAGATTTTAATACAAGTTTTGTTCAGAACAAAGCATATTCTCTTTTCGAAACTCTATGTCAGAATGTGTATCCGTACCGAACATCATAGTAATGCTACGATGTTCTGTTGTTTTGCATAAAGACTAATGATTGCCCTAAAAGTGGTCTTGTGGCACAGAACATAGACATCAAGTGGTCCATACCAGGCCTTTGGTAAATTTAAACGTCTCGAAAGTAAATATTTTTATATTTATGACGAAATAAAATGAAAAAAGACCTACCTTTCAGTATCTTATTAATGACAACTGAAGTCGCAATGGAACTTACTAATCTTACATAATTGTCAATAACTTATAAATTATAAATATTATAGACTGGTAGCTAAGGGCAACATAAAATATCAACAGATAAGAGCAATATAAATTATTTTAAAAAGACATTATAATGACTTTGCATTTTTTGGGATTATTGATATTTTACATAAAATATCAACAGATAAGAGCAATATAAATTATTTTATCAACAGATAAGAGCAATATAAATTATTTTAAAAAGACGTTATAATGACTTTGCATTTTTTATTAACATATCCAGCTATTATCGTCATCGTGTGACCTCTGGTATTACATAGGTGTCAAATAATGGCTGTCGATTTATCAGTACAAATCAATGGAACCGGTTACTTAAATGCCCCTAACTTCTTTGTTATCAAGTATTTGACTCTATCCAACCCCTTATTATCCTACGTCGTTTTCGATATGTACATTTAATCAGTCCAGGGCATAAAATGTTTGCTTCAAATCGTATTTAATTTTTTTATTTTTAACACCTAATAAAAACACATCACGTATGTGCATTTTTGCAAAATGACTCATGTTCGAAAACAACCCCACCCAACCCCATAAAATAAAGTTAATATATGATAGAATATAATTATGAAGACAAGTTCATGTCGGGTCTCATTTTCTTGCTTAAAAATAAGGTTGAAATGTGTTAATTTTTTTTTATGATTGTTGTGAAATTATTCAAGATGGCGCCAATCCCAAACGGCTTCTACCTTCTTTATAGTTCAGCACTTCAGCAACATACTGTTGATAACGCGCTGGGCACTGATGTCACTATGCCGCGCGTGCGTGGGATATAATTTCTATTGACAGTCAAATATATACAAATAAAAGTTCAAAGTAATTTATTTTTTCTTCTGTTTTGTACTATACATTTTGATTAAAACTATAACACATTGTGTGTTTAATTTATATGTGTAGGTGTTTGAGAACAAATATTGTGATCTCTTCTCGGAAACGGTCAGTGTAGTACATTTTACTGCAGCTCCAGGTAGAAGGTTCCATTGTAATATTGTTCGTTGATAAAATGGGTAGTTACATGAAACTTTAGTGGTTGTATTGGTCTGTAAGAATGATTGTGTGAATTTTGTCTTGGTCTTGTGTCGGATTGAATGGATGGATTGGATAAGCTGATCTGTTGGGTAAATAGATGCAAGATGGTGTATTAATTTGTAGAAAAAGATGATGCGTGTTCTTATTCGCCTTTCCTCAAGAGTTTTTCCGTTTAAAGTTTGTAGCATTTCAGTGACGGAGCTGGTGTTGTGGTATCTGTTGCAAGTGTACCTAGCTGCCCTGCTCTGGACCATTTCAAGTTGGTGTGTTTGAGATTTGGTATGTGGGTCCCAGACATGTATACTGTATTCTAACTTAGGTCTAACCAGTAATGTATACGCTTTCTCTTTTACCGTTTTCGAGTTGACCTTTAGATTTCTCTTGATGAAGTTAAGCTTTTGTGTAGCTGAAGCTGTATTATTATTGATACTAGAAGGAACCAGTGATTCTCGCGGGAGAGGTCAGGGAGTCAGTATTGGATAAGCAAAAAAAGTGGAGAGAAGCTGGCTATTAACAGGATTGTTGTTGCAGGGTTAGAAAAAAATATGTGAAGAGGAAGATGGCAAATATCTATATCAAAGATAATACAGTTTTAATTTTATGCGACAATCTCAGCGGGTGTCTTTAAGAAGAAGACGGATACTATGCCCGTATACCAGATATTGCTATTTACTGGTAAACTATACATTGTTTATCTCAATAATAGAAGTGTATCGTGAATTGCCGCCGGTGTGCATTTAATTGTAACATACGTTCACCTATACTATTGTTGGATAAGCAATGCAATGGGTACCAGAAAAGAGTAATATATAAATCCACTGTGGTGTCGGTGTGAATGTTTTTTTCTTCAACACTTTTGTATCATTATGTCTTTGTTTGTTTCCTTAAATTTTATCTTTTCTCTGAGACTTTTGTCTTTTACTTGTTATTGGACATCTATTTCATTCTGAGTGCGGATGTGACTGGCTATTTTTTTCGCACCAGAGTATTCATTTTTGAATTTTTCCAAAGCTGAAAATTGATATTCTGTAAATTTTAAGACATATTTATTTGCAGCGGCAACTTTTTTGGGGGGTAAAGGTCAGATTACTTTGTTGTCTGATAGTACTGACGTTCGCTAATTTCATGGTCAGAAAATTTGTTTGAAAAAACTGCCGTTCCTCGGGATAAAATGGTCGTCCTCTTTAGGAGGAGATAAGTCTTTTATTTACTTTTGTACGGATGTTTAAGGAATAAATCATTCATCAGTGTGACCTAAGTCGACATCTCTGAAAGTGATAATTAAATGTAATAAAATAGTTTATCCTTAGGCTGATTTTTGTGTTTGGTATAAATAGTAGACCTGGGGAGATTGTTATGTTTAAGGTTATATGTGTAGTGTTTGTATCTTCGCGCTGCGTGAATACAGTAGAATGTGTCCTCATGTATGCTCTTTTTTATTACAGTTATTGAGATTCCTTCTCATATGGCTAGGTCGTTGGCCACTAATATTATGTCCATCCGTTTATGATCAAGCCCATTTAACACATATTTCAACTGCTAAGTTAACAGACGTCTTGATAAATTCCTGTGATTATATAGGGTATGCGGAAACAAACATTTTTTTGGCCATATGTATCATGTACACGCCATGTGAAGGTGAGACACACAGTAGGAAAAGGTGCATAGTCTGTGATCATTATTTTTATTTAAATGACAAAAAAGGTAAAAACATATACTGTAAATGCATGTATGTACACCAGGACATGTTTATCATGACCATACCACATGAAGGCCAGACACACAGTAGGTATTCAGTCTGCGATCATTTTTTTTTAATTTAAACAAGAATTATTGTCCTTTCTATTATTATTTATTTCTATTATTGTCCCCCGCCGCAACGCGATGCGGGGGATATGGTAATGCCGGGCGTCCGTCCGTCCGTCCGTGCTTCCGTCCGTCAGTCCGTGTGTCCGTCCGTCCGTCCGTGCTTCCGTCCGTCCGTCCACCTTGTAAGCGCTCTAGCAAATTTATTTCTTGACCGATTTGGATAATATTTATACAGTAGCTTTAACTCAATGATACCTCAAGGGAGTTTGAAGATGAGTCATGTCGAAATATTTTTGTAGGAGTTATGCCCCTTAATAACTTAGAAAATTGACAAAATTTTCATGTAAGCGCTCTAGCAAATTTATTTCTTGACCGATTTGGATAATATTTATACAGTAGCTTTAACTCAGTGATACCTCAAGGGAGTTCGAAGATGAGTCATGTCGAAATATTTTTGTAGGAGTTATGCACCTTAATAACTTAGAAAATTGACAAAATTTTCATGTAAGCGCTCTAGCAAATTTATTTCTTGACCGATTTGGATAATATTTATACAGTAGCTTTAACTCAATGATACCTCAAGGGAGTTCGAAGATGAGTCATGTCGAAATATTTTTGTAGGAGTTATGCCCCTTAATAACTTAGAAAATTGACAAAATTTTCATGTAAGCGCTCTAGCAAATTTATTTCTTGACCGATTTGGATAATATTTATACAGTAGCTTTAACTCAATGATACCTCAAGGGAGTTCGAAGATGAGTCATGTCGAAATATTTTTGTAGGAGTTATGCCCCTTAATAACTTAGAAAATTGACAAAATTTTCATGTAAGCGCTCTAGCAAATTTATTTCTTGACCGATTTGGATAATATTTATACAGTAGCTTTAACTCAATGATACCTCAAGGGAGTTCGAAGATGAGTCATGTCGAAATATTTTTGTAGGAGTTATGCCCCTTAATAACTTAGAAAATTGACAAAATGTTCATCTAAGTGTTCTAGAAAATGTATATTCTCCTTGCATTGGAATAATATTTATACACTTGGACCTAAAGAGAGGTTTTATACATAAACTCCTATCGAAACTTATAAAATTGAAAAATACTATCTTTAAGAGTTTGTTAGGCAGAATACTTTTGATCAAAGCATTTCTGTTTATTGAAAAGAAGTAAATGTACATTTGTATAAATTCTCAATACACATGGTAAAATAAGATTTCAACACTATACCCATATTGTATAAATGTCTTCATACCACTCATTAACTTGTAAAAACTTTAGCAATAACCACAAATTGTTTGTCCTTCTATTCTCTCTCTTTGAGAAATTTTGTTATGTTTCACTTGTCCAAGGGTTTCTGATGCTCTAGTGGCGGGGGACTTCGGAACACTGTTCGATTTTTATTTCTATTTTGGCAGAGAACATGTCAATTTTAATGTCTATGGTTTGACCCGGCCGTTGATCGAAACCGCTGGAGAGGACGCTACCAGGAAACCACCGAGGTGGTTCTCATTGGTCATGTTGGTGATAATACAAAGATTATATACACAAATGATACCCGAGTCTAAATACAACTTTCTATACAATTTTCTATTTTACATCGTCAGTGATTACTTGTTGAAATTGTTAATTATAAGAGTTATTTTCATGTAAGAATTGTTGAAAAAAGGATTGAATTCAGCAAAAAATAAAAATTTCAAAATTGCCCGCCTTAATTTTTTTCAAAAGATGGGTGATAATCTAGGAAGGTTTTTAATTGTCGCCTAATCTGAGAATTTATGCCACATTAAGGTACACAGCAAGGTATTTTAGCAAATGACTTGCATGAAGTTTTTGCAATCATTGATTTCACAAATGTCAATATTTGATACTGTCATCTCATGTCTCACACAACTATATTTTTATTGAAAAAAGATGAATATTGCACCTGGTTTATGCTCCAAGGTTTGATGAGTCCAGATTCCTCATTACACCATTGTTTATTTGTGTTAATCTTACTTTCAAACAAAAACGCATCAAGCAAACCTCCCTTTGGACCAATGACAAAACTAATTAGGGTAGATGTACTGTCTGCAGATTCCAATGGCTCAAACTCTTTCTTGGACTACGGAACTAAAGGTCTTGACATATCTAGTAAAAATTATTAAAACACAAATTATTTTCCATGATTTTTCAAGATAAACATATATTAGATGTGCATCAAATTTTTAATGTTAAGTTTTTTCCTGTAAGAACTGACAAAAATCCCAAAGAATATATATTTAAACATTTTATATGTACAGTATATTGTTGATGCAGTTTCAAATAAATGTAAATTGTTGATTGCACATTTTCAGATATATTATACAGAAACATTATCCTTTAAAGATTTTATGAGAAAATCCATGCTGAGGAACAGTTTATTTTCCTTAGCTGACAAGCAAGGGACATTCCTGCATAAATGTAGATGAAGAATTGTTTGGTGGTATCTACAGTACGGATCATTTAAAACATCACCCCCAAGCAGACATTTGAAACAGAGATTATGACCGTTCCAAGTTAACTTAGACCAGAGATTATGACTAGTCCGTTTGGTCATAATCTCTGCATAAAGTTAACTTAAGGACAGAAATGATCCAAATGACTGTTCTTAGGACCACGACCAGGACCGCGTCTGGTTTCGTCCTTAGGACGGAGCATTCACACTCAGTTTGTTCTGATGGCCGTTTTTCTCCTTATGACCAAACCCGTCTCTGCTTTAGGACGGCGCATGCGTAGTATACCAAATGTACTTGAATTCTAGAACTGGTCATCAGGACGGTGCATGCGTAGTTTAAATTCTTCAAATCAAAACAATTAATTTGCTTCCAAGACGTCCAGCTAATTTTGTTAAAATATATATGTTTCATGTTAATTAAAAAAAGGACAAATATACCTAAGGAGCAATCAAAACAAACGTAATCCAATGGACCGACAAAGTACCCAAACTATCACAAAATTATTCGTATTTTAGTATAATTATATAATGTTTCAGTAACTTTTTGTTAGCTGTAATCTTTATCTTTATTTTTTTAATGTTTTTATTTATTATCCTACTTAGGGAATACGAAATTGCATTTAAAAGAATATATTTATTTATTTTTTTTTAATACAAGCATGACTTTGGGAATATGTTCAACTTATCCAAGGTCGAATGTAACGTGAATGATTTTTCATGTGTAGGTAGAGTGGGAAAGTACTGTATTTTGGGTATACATATTGTCGGATAATGTATGTCTCCTTATCTGATGTATATGCTGCCTTTGATGTTGTGTGCAACTTAACTCTCAACAGTTATTAAATTTTTTTTTCATTGTTCGAATCAACAGAGGTAAAAACATGAATTCAATGGGATTTTTGCCGGGACCAAGTAGATACCTCAAGTTATCCGAGATATTGAGACAACCAAGTTTGACAGAATGAGGTTCGACTGTATATTCATCAAAACATAAGAATATATACTGACATACAATAGAACAGAAAGCGGAAATTTATATGCATGTAGCTACGGTAGAAAATTACTGTTAAGAATTGTTGAAATAATTGACTCTTTAATAAATAAATTTAGGCCATTTTTTTTTAATTACTTGGATTACGGGTATTTTACCCAAAAAAATTGGGAGGGTAAAGGAAAAAAAAAAGAAGAAAAAAACCTTTTTGAGATTCTGACAGACTCAAATTTAGTGATTTTTTCTCAATTATAAATATTTTTGTTAAAATTTAACCAAAACTAACTCATTTTCATTTAAATTTTTAACAAAATCTGTTATTTTCTAGCAATTTTTTTCTTTTTTTTAGCCAAAGATCATAAATTCCTGAAGGGTAAAGGAATAAAAAAAAAAAAAAAATTTTTTTTTTTTTTGGATTTTCAAAAAATCTGGAAGGAGGATCCGTAATCCAAGTAATTAAAAAAAAAAAGGCCTTAGCTTGAATGCGGTGGTTTGATTAGTTGAAAAATTAGTTTCGTATGTCAATGAAGTAAATTTTATGTAGACAGGCCCACTTTGCCAGTTTACCTCTTTTTGTGTTAATGTGCACTACATTTCATTTTAATGTGCACTACATTTTATTTTTCCATTGTTGTACAACACAAATTTTTGCATTTAGTATTGGTTGGAGATTTACTAATAAGGAATGACTGTAATCAATATTTGTTTCAATGGGATATTAAGTTAATTTTCGCTTTGCACATTAGGTCTACATGGATTATACAGTGTACAAAGAGGAAATTAACTCCATATTGCAATGAAACAAATATTTCTGACAATCAATGTGCCTAGACTCCCAAGGCCTTTTTGACTAAATTCTAATGTATAAAAAATTTGTAGTAATTTAGCAAACTTTTGCATTTTTTGACTAAATTCTAATGTATAAAAAATTTGTAGTAATTCAGCAAAATTTTACATGAGTATAACTATAGATATAAAGTGTTTTTTAAAGTTTTTGTGTCGGTAAGGCCTTGTGAGTTTCGTCCCCTTAATATGAACACAAAAAAATAAATAACTGTGTGATTGGGACTCATCAGTAGGCATCACACTATGTTATGTCTTTATTTATTGATTATTTGATGGTAATTTAGAAAACATGGTTTTCATTATGAAGATTTAATTTCAGAATTTTACCTTTTGGAAAAATTTAAAGTTTTGAAAACTTGAGTTTTGTGAAAAAAGTGTTAAGTGTAGTAATAATTAGGATTTGAAAAAAATTATATTAATATTATTTGATGTCTCGAGAAATAAGTTTTATGGTGAACTTGAAATTGAACTAATCATATGAAAGGAATTTGGTCTTTGTTATTACTCTGATTATTTTACTCCATTTTTTAATCTTTTGTTTGCTTTTGAGGATTTTTAACATGCAGACGTTATTTTTGAAATGTTGAAAAATTGAAGCAATTTGCTGCAGTAAGGCAATTGGATAGAAAATTTGTACGTATTCTGAAATAAAATAATTTTTGTGTGTTCATTTACAATATATATTTAGGCTTTCAACTAACTTTTAATGTATATTTAAGGCATCATTAGGAAAATCTTTTTAAGGCCAAAATAAAAAATATCCTAGATTCTCATCCCCTCCCGACCTGATTTTTTCAGCCTGTTCAAAAAATGTTATTTTGATGTTGTGACAAATTTTGGTGAATTTCTTTTAAAATGACAGTATTTTTCACTGAAATAGATAACAAATAAAAAATAAAATTTGCCCACCCGCCCCAAATTTTACAAATAGTTGGATGAGAATCTAGGAATTATGTTATTATGGCTGAATGCAGGTTTTTTTTTCAAGTTAAATTTGGTGTTTTTCATGAAATAGGTGATAGTTTTTAATACTTTTTAAGACAATAAATTGCTTAAACGCAAGATATGTGCAATTAATACTGAATATAAAAGATTAAAAAATTTGTTATCTTTGGATCATGGATCTTAAGTGTTAGGGTGTACAAATTGAGAAAAAAAAAACACTTCAGTAATGAAAGATAAAATGATAAAAAAATAATGGTAAAATTTCAATGGAATAGTTGAATAGAATACAAATAATTTTTAAATGTGAAATTTAGATATCAATAAGAAAAATAAAGGTTTATTCTAATTACTACAAAAATTAAGATGTTGTGTTGTCTTAAATAGGGAGAAAAAGGTTAATTGAAAGCCTTCCTTTGTAACGAAATACTTGCATAATATATACAGGTGGGCTTAAAGGGACGAATTGAAAAATATATTACATACAGTAGTATAGAAACTAAATACACTAAAACTATACAATATTCATCAATATTGAAAATAAAATATTGATATACAACAAAACAAAGGTGTAATCTAAATGTATGTAGTGTGAAATGGCTTGATGTCTTGTTGAAATGTATGTGCTTTATTGACTTTCATAATTATTACTACATGTATATATTTGGAATGGAAATAAGTTTGAATATGAAATTTAGAGTGAATTAAATTTTAAGGGTTTATTTTGTACTGTAGGGGTGCATGGGGAAAATATTCAGATTTCATGAACATGTCTTTTGAATGTATTTGTATGTTTACATTTTACAAAATGAGGCCAAAGAAAAATGATTGTTGGTTTCGTTGGACTTGACTGTTTTTTTTGTTGTTTTTTTTTTTGTGCTGCGTTCTTTAAATTTTTTGCCATTTTCAAAGAAACAAAATTATAAACTAATTTGTTGGATCCTTCCAGAAGCAAAGTTTTTGTTCAATATAACTTTTTAAAATAACTTTAACTTCTTTCAAGCTTTATAGTTAAATTACAACAGAAAACATCTATATCAATGTTTCTGTTATTAAAAAGACAATAAATTTGCAAAATTGATTAAAAATATTGTTTTAAAAAATAATTTTGGTGCTTATTGGGTCTTAAAACTATTTTCATGTTAGGGGAAACGAACAATCAATTTTCCTAAACTTAAGTAGTGACGGGTGTGTAGATATATTATAAACGATTATAGATCTATGAGCATTTTGCTTTCAGAATGTTGTTCTTGAAATGCAAGTGTTTATATTTATACATATAAATCCTTATAATTAATCCTTATAATTAGTCAATACATGTCAGTTATGCAAAACTAACATTGTAAATGGAATGTTATGTGGTATAAGTGATTGAAATGTATTGAGGTAACACTTTAAGTAAACATAAATAGTTAACAAAAATATGTAAATAAAACATGGCAATGAAAGTTTACCAACAAAAAAGATTCATGATTGGACGTAATATGAATTACAGGACTAGTTGTATAAAAAATGGTTGCAGTCCAAAATACATCATCTGCCACCAAAGTGGTGGACTGCAGACAATGTAGCATCGTCAACAACTGCTACTACAAAAATAACAAAGATCATCTGCCACCAAAGTGGTGGACTGCAGACAATGTAGCATCATCAACAACTACGACTACAAAAATAACAAAGATCATCTGCCACCAAAGTGGTGGACTGCAGACAATGTAGCCAGACATGTTAAGTTTGAGGAATGGCTGTCCGGGAGATTTTAAAAATTTGTCCGATAGAGTCATCTCAAAACTTCTGTGTAGCGCAGCACTTGACTTTTGCTCATAAAAATATAAGAAAATCATATTGAAACATTATTACATATCAGTTTAATAATGTGTGAATAAAAAAAAGGGAAATGAATGCTTTGGCATCAGTTTTCCTGTGACCAAATTTTGATTTTTGGAATCTAAAGGTTTAATAACTACATTAATGTTATATTACAACTAAAAGTGAAGCATATTTATGCGATTTATGTAGGTTTTGTGTCTTCTTATCAGACCGGGAGATTTTAAGGTTTGTCCGGTACCCGGAAGATCATCTGTTAAAACTGGGAGTCTCCCGGACAATCCGAGAGACTTAACATGTCTGATGTAGCATCGTCAACAACTACTACTACAAAAATAACAAAGATCATCTGAAACCTAAGTGGTGGACTGCAGACAATGTAGCATCGTCAACAACTACTACTACAAAAATAACAAAGATCATCTGCCACCAAAGTGGTGGACTGCAGACGATATAGCATTATCAACAACTACTATTACAAAAATAACAAAGATCATCTGCCACCAAAGTGGCGGACTGCAGACGATATAGCATCATCAACTACTATTACAAAAATAACAAAAATCATCTGCCACCAAAGTGGTGGTCTGCAGACGATATAGCATTAGCAACTACAAATTCTATAACTACATGTACAAAAAATATGGCATGGATCATCTGCCACCAAAGTGGTGGACTGCAGACAATATAGCATCATCAACAACTAACTATTACAAAAATAACAAAAATCATCTGCCACCAAAGTGGTGGACTGCAGACGATATAGCATCATCAACTAAAAATTCTATAACTACATGTACAAAAAATATGGCATGGATCATCTGCCACCAAGTGGTGGACTGCAGACATTAATGATCAACTACTTGAACAAAAATAACAAAATATGTCTGCCATCCAAGTGATGGACTGCAGATGTTATGG
The DNA here is from genome assembly GCA_028015205.1 of Mytilisepta virgata. Classification (NCBI taxonomy): domain Eukaryota; kingdom Metazoa; phylum Mollusca; class Bivalvia; order Mytilida; family Mytilidae; genus Mytilisepta; species Mytilisepta virgata. Next base: position 46,820,448 of record CM051519.1, read on the forward strand.
CATATCATCAACTACTTGTACAAATGTAACTAAAATCATCTGCCTGCAAAAAAATGTACATGGGATTTTCTTCCAAGTATCTAGAGAATATGGAAACTATGAAATTATTGAAATGGGAAACTGTAATGTCTTATTCAATACAGAAAAGGAGCAGTGGCACAGGACAGCTAATAGTATTTCGTGTTATCTATGTAATTGTTTGCCAATCTGTTTGGTTTAACTTATTAAAGACTTGTGTTTTCTCTGACGAAAAATTGTTAAGGAGCATGTAGGTAGGGACAATGTTGGTTATTACTCAAAATACACCCAATGATAAAATATCATCACTGTACTACCTTATTCCTCGTATTAAGCGCCCCTGCCGTTATAAGCACCACTTCACTTTAATTTGTTTGAAAACCTTAAGCGCCCCCTCAAAATCCTGTAATTAGGCCAAACATAGAAATATGTTTGTTTGCTGTTCCCCTACCCAAGAGTCCAAGGCTTGGGTAGGTAGGTAGTGAAAATATTTTATTGATTGAAATATTTCAAGCCCTAATTTTATAAAAATACTGTTGTAAATTCTATTTCAGGATAATAAAAAAATATTTTCATTAAAACACTAATGAAATTTTTTTGGTCGGATCATTTTTTTTTTGGTAGGTAGGTGAACTGCAAACAAACAATATTTTAATTTTTGCCTTAGGCCATTTTTTTTTTAATTACTTGGATTATGGGTATTTTACCCAAAAAAATTGGGAGGGTAAAGGGGAAAAAAAAAAAAAAAACCTTTTTGAGATTCTGACAGACTCAAATTTAGTGATTTTTTTCTCAATTATAAATATTTTTGTTAAAATTTAACCAAAACTAACTCATTTTCATTTAAATTTTTAACAAAATCTGTTATTTTCTAGCAATTTTTTTGTTTTTTTAGCCAAAGATCATAAATTCCTGAAGGGTAAAGGAATAAAAAAAAAAAAAAATTTTTTTTTTTTTTTGGATTTTCAAAAAATTTGGAAGGAGGATTTGTAATCCAAGTAATTACAAAAAAAAGGCCTTACGGTAATTGTACTTCATATACTGCAGGCCAGATCGAAGTATGTTTTTAAGTGATGAACGTCCATTCAAAAACATGACACACATGCAAAAATGGAAAATCGAAAGTAAAAAGTCAATACTGTAACGGAAAACCTATGAAATGAATATAGTTTGTGTTGTACTTAAAAAGCCCCCCCTTTTCATTTTTTTAGGTGCTTAATACGAGGAATACGGTACTGACATTTGCGAAGTTATTGACTAAAGCAAAAAATATTGCTAAAACATATATGTACTAACAAATTAACAAACACTATATCCACTCCCTTACTCCATCGAGTGAGGTTACTAAAACCTTCACCTAGTTATTTTTATTAATTTTTTTTTTTGACAAAAAGGACCTTTTTACCACCTGACCCACCTTTTTTTCCAATATCAAGATCAGAATAGGGCAACTATCATTGTACTTAAGGTTTCACTGTATAGAAATATTGGTTAAAATATTATACAGGAAGTTGATGACAGCTTCATAACATGCATTAAGAAATTACATGTATAGTCTTGATGTTTTACATTGATTTTAATTGTAATACGTTTATTTTGATGATTTTTTTTCTTTTTTTTTAAATGTCCTGGAGGTTTTTTTACTCTTTTTTGATTCTGGTTCCGAGTTGTCAGATGAGTCTAAGGGTTTTTTGTTCTGGAAACTTTTTTGCCTTTTCCTTTGAGTTTTTTATCCTTTTTTTTGTTGCTTTCTGAATAGGAGTCGGTGTCAGAGTCAAGAATTATTCTTCGTCGTGCTCTTTGTGATTTTTTAACTTGGTTTTTCTCTTCTTTTGGTGTACATATATTTGGCTTTGGAAGTTGTACATCTTCCTCACTTAAACACATTTTTGCTTTATCTGAGTGCGAATCCATAGCAATTGTTTCTTTTTGCGCTTCACCAGCATTTTTTGTTGTAGTCATGAACTTTATGATGGAACCTTTTTTGGGCTCTGATGGTGTACTGGTAGCTGTACTTTGTGTACTGGTTGCTGATGAGGGTGTTCTGGTAGATGAGGGTGTACTCATAAATGTTGATAGTGTACTGGTTACTGTTGATAGTGTGCTGGTGGATGATGACAGTGTACTGGTCGCTGATGAGGGTGATCTGGTAGATGATGAGGGGGTGGTTTCAGCTGAAACTCTACCTGTGTTTGCCAGAATTCTAGCAGTGAGAAAGCTTTCCTGCTGGTTTAGAGCTCTTAATTGTTGGTTAAGTTTTTCTAACTGTTTTGTGAGTTCATTTTTCTGCACCAGCACATCTTTTAATTTATCTAAACATTGAGATTTTTCCTCCATCTGTAATTTATAAATTATTTTTTGATAAATATAAGCAAATACATGTATATAAATTGCATGTTAATAATTGTTGTACATTATATGCATGCTGTGTAAAGGAGTATGTACAATAAAGGGCATACATGTACATGTTTCTTGCTTGCAGAATTACATGTAGGAATATTTTCATTTAGAGCTTTTCTTTTAATTGTTGTTGGTATATCACTGTTGATATTTTGCAAAAATGAAAATTCAACAGAATGGGTGCAGTGACATCACATCTATTATTTAGGTTATTATTTTTTAAATTTCTTGGATTACGGGAATTTCATCCAAAAAATATCAGCCGGTAAAGGAAAAAAAGAAAAAAGAAAAACTTACACCAGATTCTAAGTTCCGATCCGCCCGACAAACTTCGATATAACGATGTTTTACATGGTCAGCTGTGACCAATCATAAATTCTGATACTAACTCAACTGGAAATGTAACTATAAGGAAGTGTTTTCTTCACATCGAACCAAAACAGGCTTGTTTTCATGCGATTTTAATCAAATTCTGCTATTTTCTTACAATCTTTTTGCTATTTTTTCTGCCAGGGAAAAAAAATTGCTGATAGGTAGCGGAATTAAAAAAAAATTTTTTTTAGATTTGCAAAAAAACTTGGACATATGTTGGAGGTGGATGTGTAATCCAAGTAATAAAAAATTGGCCTTACTAATACTGAAATGTAATTTTGTTTTATGAAATATAAGGGCTTTGATTTTAGGGTTATATATATGGCCATTATTAAACATTCTCCTTTACATAACATAAATTGTTGTTACAATGTGGATGCAGATATGGAACTTTTAATTTACTCTTTCATCTCAGAAATGATTAATTATAAATCATTGTTGCTAGTGAACAATAAAAGTATTTTTCAGGAATGTAAATTTTGTAAGTACAGAGCAATTGTGAGTTAGCATGATACAGACTGTAGCTTTCTTTTTGCATGCATGTTAGAAGATGTCGAGCCAACAATAAAATTTACAGCTTTCGAAGTCACGACAATCCAAGTTTTCAGATTTGTCTTCAAATTTTGGTAGTTGAATTGGGAATTCTAATATTGAAATATCCTTGTCAACATAATGACACAATAAATGTCTATAAAAGTCAGTTTCAGTGGCAGTTAATTCAGAAAACAGGAAAGCTTGGTTATTTAACACATGTAAGCTTTGGCTCATTTCGTAAGTTGCTATAAGACATGGTTGGTCATTAAATGCAGCACTTATGATGTTTTCAAGTGACTGCTTGGTTTGAATTTCATCAGCAATAACATCTATTTCCTTTATATCAAAAGTATCTGGATGTATAAGGAATGAAAAGTCAAAATTATTGTGTTTCAATCGTCCAGTGTATCCCAATTCATCATAATGTACATGAAATGGACCGTCAGGTGGAATTTCCAGAATGCCATTCTGCAACATGCAGGTATGCTTATAAGCAGTTTGACAATTTCTGCTAATGGACGTTAAATGCTCAATTTCATTTCTACATGCAGCAGGCAATGAGTTTATCTGTTCATTGGTTATATTTGGAGTAGAAGAAATTTTTCCAGCTGCCAAAAACTGTAAGGTTGGGATGATCATTTTGAAACTGGAATAAGAACATGAAAAATATGTTTTTATTTGATCTTTATATACCGAAAAGTGTATCAAACATAATATTTAGTCTATGAATCTTACATTCAATGTTAGAATAGCATTTCAAAGTTTCATAGGCAAATAGGCATTCAAAGCTTCATTTAAAGCTTGCCAATTTTTAACTATGAATTTTTGAGTTTCACAGGCAAACAGGAATTTAACCTTGCCAATTGACACTCAGAATGTGAATAAGGATTGAAATTTGAACTGAAGAATGAGGACTACACATGTACATTGATTTGGATGAGAAACAGTTACAATACAGAAGTATAAATTGTGGCGTACTGGAGGGAAGATAGAATAACTACTGATAGTGATCACTACTTTAGTTAATTGAATCAATTTGGAAAGGACTAGACCAGGGTATAGTTACGCACTGGAATATTTGCATTGACCAATCTTCTCTGACTGAAGGTTCACTGGGAAGACAATCATGCTGAACATGTAAAATTAGATTCATGTTTACATGCAAGTATGAGTGTATGTTTATACATCCACAATGATACAAACAATGCAAAAAATATATTTCAGTAACTATATAAGAATTTATTGAGTTAAAGCTGTCGTGCCTGGCTATTTATTTGTTCATGAAGCAAAAAATAAATTTTGACCTCTATCTTTTTAGCACGTTTCTTAAGGTTCCGATGCATCTTTGTATTACAAATTTAAAAAGGATTTCTGAATATTTTTTTTTTAATATTGGCCCTCATAATTATATTTTTTTAACTTTAAATCAAAAGATTAATCTTTAAAATCAAACAATATGAATATATTTCCAAGAACATATCTTTTAAATGGAGATAATTTTAAAAATTGAAAATTCAGATTTTTCGACAATTTGAGTAAACAAATCAGAGTTTTTACACAATTAAACAGATACTATCGATAATTTACACTACATTTAGATGGTTTAGACATTTGTTGATGAAAACAAACCATAAATAGCACATTTCAGCAGTTAGGAAAGATCAGGCAATGCACCTTTAACAATTTTTTAGCAAGTCTAGTATAGAGGTCAACAACAGAATGTAAATTTCTTTAAAAGGTATATATGCCTAAGGTGCTGGTTAGTAAAGCTTAATTCAGAAATGTACACGACACAATTATGTGGATTTACAATAAAATTAGTAATTATATGGTGCAGTTTAAAACTTATGCAAATCATGCTGTCTTTACTGTACATGCATCTAGCTTTCTTACCTGTTTTTTTTAGAAGTCCACACCATACAAAAATTTTGCGTTGGCTGAAGTGTATGAAAGTACTTTGTTGACAGAAATGTTTTTCAGTTGTGCAATTCTCATTGCAACGTTCAAGGTGTGTCCTGGGTTTGAAAACATGTTTTTTTGTTGTATATTTCTAGGAACAAAATGTGGACTGTCCGTTTCAAGTAGTATATGTTCAAGAGGACAATTTCGAGCAAATTCCTGAACCTGAAATGCTGTTGGGATGGTTAACATATTGGTAATTCCAAATTTTATGTTTGTAAAGTAAGTCCAGTTTAAGTAATCATTCATTGTCCCAGTAAAGCAATGGAAATTAATTTTGTGATCATGATGTAAATATGTCTTTGCTATTTGTAGTCCTTTTTCTTGCGCATCTCTGATATGCAATACTGCAGGTTTGTTGTATTGATGACAAAGTTCCAATTGAGAAATAAATGTGTTTGATTGAACACGATATGAAATACTTTTACTGTAATCTAACCCAGATTCACCAATGGCAACACAATTTTCTAAGGGCAAAGATTCATTGATAATGTCAACTGCTGTTTGGTTATATTGATCAGCACACTTTGGATGAACACCAACTGTAAACCAATTCGTATAATATTCTGAATCTAGTGTTGGCCAAAGCATAAAATGTTCTGGAAAGCAATAGTTCCCAATACATCCTTTGAAATTGGTGGGCATATTAAAAGCGTCTAAGAGGCAGTTATTTCTGGTATACATCAAATCAAGATGGCAGTGAGTGTCTATATAAGGAATATTTTTGTCAACATGTGCAAATTTACACTTCTGTTTGTACTTGCAGTTTCCAGTAGAATAAAGGTATTCATGACAAATTCCTTGTGCAGTAACATCCATTGTCTGCAAAAGTTATATCTTATAGTTGAGATATCTCAGCACATTGTACATACAAATATTTTATATCATATTTTATGCAAGTGACTTGAAATTGCAGTGTGTTTTATATAGCAGATTGGGGAAAAATATGGATGCTTAAAGGGAAAATAGTCATCATATAATTATACCCCACGCATACAATTATAATTTTATCTTAAAAAAACTGTGGATTTATCTTTAAAAACAATAACTTTGAAGGAAGTTTCAGTTTGCAATAATTTCGCTATAGCTAAATTTCTGTTCATGCATATATTGCTACATGTAGATCAAAATTAAGTCTTGAAATTAAATGTTTACTTTAATAATGCACTTTTCTTTATATTGTTACTGTATTCCTCGTATTAAGCGCCCAGGGCTCTCAAAAAATTGAAAAAGGGGGTGCTTATTAAGTATGACACAAATCATATTCATATACATGTAGGTCTAGATATTATTACCAAACTATAGCCTTCCGTTGTAGTATTGACTTTTTACTTACATATATGTACGATTATGCAATTGTGCATGTGTATCATGTTTTTGAATGGAAGTATGGCACCTATAAAGACTTTGATCTGTTCTGCAGTAAACAAAGTACAATCGGGGCGAGTACAATAACCGTAATAGCGTGATGTTGAGGGGGCACTTAAGGTTTTCAAACGAAATGAAGGTGAGGGGGCGCTTATAGAAGCAGGGGCGCTTAATAAGAGGAATACGGTAATCATTGTATGAAAATATTCATGAACATTCAGATCTTTTAGGGTTCTGGGAAAAAACTGTACACAAAAATGTATTGAAATTTTAAACAGACATTAAAAATAGCAATTTCTTCCAAATACAGTGTACTGTTAAGCATTGTGAAGCTGAAACAAAGAATTTTAGTCATTTTGTTATTTCCCTATAGATATCCAATGTAGATATGTAAGTGTAATAAATCTCCATGTTCATGTTTATGACTGACTGAAATATATTGGCTAAAGACTTGAAGAGTTAAATCGCTAATCTGGAATATTGTACTCTATTGTTGAATGTTAAGGGATGGTGTTGGTCAGAGTTCTCTTTCAGGTCTTTGTTATCATTCGAAACAATTTAAGCTGGTTGAAATTAAAAGAAATAGGAGACTGAGGTAGCAGTTATTTTGTAAGTAATGTCTCCTTGGAACAATTTTTTGGCATTGCTATTTTTTTTTAATACTTTGCCACTATGTGAAACATGGTATGGGAACAAAAATTAGCAAATTTCAGGGCAAAACATTAGACTCAAACACTGATCTTCACTAAAATTTGAATACAGGTAGACTTGTAATACTGAACAGTTTATCACAATTTTGAGATTTGCCATTGCTTTTGGTTAATTTGCAAAAAACTGTTGTCCAACCCCAAGATTTAATTTTAGAAATGACAGGCAGTTTTTGTTTTGGCTGGCATAACTGATACGATTTTGAAAGCGGACAGCTAAGGATGATGGTAACCAAGTTTCATGCAGAGATGATTTTGAGAAAAAGAGTTAATTGATGATGGATGCAAAGTGATGACAATAGATCACATGGCGCTTTTGGCCAGGTGAGCCAAAAAATATACATGCATGTAGTATTAAGAGTGCATTTATTCCTAACACAAATTTTGTCAACGTTGATTATCGTTTACTAAGGCCTTTTTTTTTTTAATTACTTGGATTACGGATTCTCCTTCCAGATTTTTTGAAAATCAAAAAAAAAAAAAAATTTTTTTTTTTTTTATTCCTTTACCCTACAGGAATTTATGATCTTTGGCTAAAAAAACAAAAAAAATTGCTAGAAAATAACAGATTTTGTTAAAAATTTGAATGAAAATGAGTTAGTTTTGGTTAAATTTTAACAAAAATATTTATAATTGAGAAAAAAATCACTAAATTTGAGTCTGTCAGAATCTCAAAAAGATTTTTTTTTTTTTTTTTTCCTTTACCCTCCCAATTTTTTTGGGTAAAATACCTGTAATCCAAGTAATTAAAAAAAAATGGCCTAAACGCTGAGATGGTAGAAATAAATATAAAGGTGAATGGACAGTAATATCCCCAAAATGAATTATGTGTTTTTGCATATTTTCACAACTAATCTTTAATTTTCTAGATAAAAAGCAGGTGATAATAATTTTCCCAGCGCTTAATTAGAAATAAATACACCATTTACACTTGTTTTTATGGGTAAACGCTACACGCTCAATGGTTACACGATGATTTTGTGTTTACAAAGTTTACATAAAGTTTGTCAACGTTGACATGAAATTGCTAGAAATAAATGGATTAAACGTATACGCGCGTAGTCGTTTACATCGTTTAGTGCAGAAATAAATGGGCTCTTAACCATGACAACAGAAAATATGCAAGTGTTGACAATAGCTAAGTTAACCTTTGTCTTATATGATAAATTGCCATACAATACATTGTATACATATACAGTTTGCAACCCAAAAGTAATTCTGTTAGCTCGAGTTTTTGCTATACAATAGTCAATGCTGCTTATACACAATGCACATGTACAGAAAAATGTGTGCCATCATGATTGTTTTTCTTTATCTAGGAATAATATTACAGCCAGGTACAAATATTGGAGCATTTTCTCTTTTTGGCAACACAGCAGTGTAATGAGACCATGCAAAGAATCCACAAAGAGGATGACCTAACTCAGATTGGTTTATTAAATTTTGGTTTGGCACATATTTCAGATGTCTCCCAACAGAATGGTCATTTTGTGAAAACAAATTTTGAAGTTGTTCAATAGAACAGTCTGTGTGACAAAAACGTCCATCAACTCGAAATGTAGAATAAATGTATATTGGTCTCTTTAATGCAATGCATAATGCATATAAATGATATTCATTTCCCCATTTTGAGGGTGTCCTAGCTGTTAATACCAGTTGCTGAAATTGTTCTTCAACAGAGAGTGTTGTTGGAGCGTTATCTTTACGCAGAAGGTCAAAAAAGACGTGTTTGTATTTCATCAAAATATTAACGGTGAGAATCCTTAAAGTTGTTGATAAGTTTGGTCCTTGACTCAAAGCAATTGAAATCATTTGCCAAAGACAGTCTCCATAAGCTGGTGTTTTGATAGGCTGGTAATGTTCTAAAAATACTGGGTGACATAGCTTGTATACTGTAGTATCTATCAAAAGACTTCTGGAAGATTTTGCAGTCTGGTTTAGAAGTGATTTGGCTAAATTATTGAGAGATGCTTGATGCTGTTGCAAACGTTCTTGTAATATTTCACTTTTATTGCAGATGCCAATAGGAATTGCGCAACACAGCTTGAAGGCAGTTTGAATTGCTACATTCTGGTCTTTAATGAAACATGTATTTGATTGCACTTGGGGTTTTTTTGTTGGTTCTTTTTCTACCCGTAACTGCTCTGTAAATTTGGCAGGACGGTTATTTTTGCAAAGTTCTGATTGAAGTTGTTCTAGTTTTCCAGAGTTTTCAGCATCTTTGAGCATTTTGCAGACTTCAGTATTTGTTTTTAGAGCATTTGGAGAAAAATCTATGAGATGAAGCCCCTTTAATGATTTAACTCTGCTCAGAGCTACGTATGCTTGACCTGACGCAAAAAAATTGTCATCCATGTGGATGAATGCACATTTCAGTGTTGTTCCCTGCATTCTGTGTACGGTGCAAGCATAAGCAATGATAATTGGGAATTGTATTCTATAGACTTGAATTTTACTAAATGGAATTGTTATTTTTTGTTTTACTTTTGGAACTGGTATTATTTCATCACAGTCTGCTCTTTTCACCATCAAAACTTTAGGATGAATTGCTACCAAAATTCCTATTGTGCCATTTACTACTCGGTCTTGTATGTTAAGATTCCTAGTTATCATGACTTTGACACCTAAACGTACTGTCAGTTGTTGAGGCAAAACTGATTTGACTTCATTTATGTATTGAGTTTCTAAACTTGAAACTGGATTACCAGAGATGTCACAATCATACGCCTGCAGATGTTCTTCCTTAACTTTTGGAAATAAAGATTGTACTAATTTTGCATTTATTTCTTGTCGTTGTTCATGTTTAGAACAGATGACCATTGTATTTGCATTCGCATTATTTGCACATGAATCATCTGAATGTCCATTTCCACATACTCGTGAATGAAGAAGCTGAATATCATCATCTGTTTGTTGGCCAAGACGTACTCGATTGAGTAAATCTGCATATTGCAAATCTCCTGATTGACGACAATTTTCTTGCAAGAAGAAAGGACGAAATTTTGACCATAGGATACTATCATAAATTTGATTTGCATTTGTGATGTTGTTTGTTACAGCAGGTAGTTGAAGGAGATCTCCAAACAGAATCACTGTTTTTCCACCAAATAATTTATTTTGTTTTTGTGATGATGTTTCCATACAAATATTGGAAATTTTTTCTAAAATTTCAGCTGTCATCATGCTACTTTCATCAATAATGATTACATCAGTTGCTGCAATAGCTTCCCAGTTTGTGTCTCTGTACTTTATATTACAATTAAGTTCTGGGTCAAATTTAAAAAAGGAATGAATTGTTTTTCCATTTACTAAAAGTGCTGCATTGCCAGTTGTACCTAGGACTTCAACCATTAAACCACTAAATTCAAAATGAAGGACTAGAGTTCTTAATAAGAATGACTTTCCAGTTCCCCCTGGACCTGTTACAAATGCAAGAAGCTGTTCGTTTGTGTGTTCAGATATAAAATCGAAAACTTTTCTCTGAGAACTTGTCATTTCTTGTTGCCGCTGTTTGAGGTCTTTATGATCATTCAGAATGGCATCCTTAGACCACTGTAGCACTTTCAATATTTCACTGGAATTCATGTCATTATCTTTGTCATCTATTTGAATTGTGTCAAACTCTTTAATATCTTCTTCTAAAAAGTGAATGTGCTCACCTAATTCTAATCCTTTGATTTTTTTTGCAATTGTATCTTCATCTGAAATTTGCTCAATTAAGAGTTTTCTTGCCATTCTGCTTATTTGAAATGGATCAAAGTTTCGACCTTTCATTTCATTAAAAACCATATCCAATGCATCATCTTCTTCAAACAATGACTGCAAATAACATTCTTCTTTAAATGTTTTTGAAACATTTTCACACGAGATGAGTTGGGCCTCCGAACGATATGGAACTTTTAAAATCAATGTTTGATAGTAAAATAGTTCGGCATCAAGAGGCGTCAAAAAACGATATCTGGGTATTAAAGGTTTTGTTCTTTTTGCAACAAATCTACCAGACAAATCTGTGAAAGCTGGTAGTCTTGCCTTAGGGATTTTGCTTTTAGATGTGAAGACTTCAAATGTTGTAATAAAATCAGGAAGAGTTAAATCTTCAAATGGTTCACCTAGTGGCCTTTCCAGATAAAAATCTCTTGCACCTTTCATAAAGATGTCAGTGTCATTTTCATCATGTGATTCAAGCGTTTTAAATGACTTCAGAACTCGATGCCTTTGATTAGGCAAATTTGTGTCGATGAATACTACTTGATTAGTACCACTGACAAATTTGTGTGACAATATTGCAGCGGCAGCTTCTGGTGCTCCAACAATTCTAGTTTCAAAGTATGTTGCAACGGGGTTTTCGTGGACTTTTAGTCCAAAAGTTGGCTCTACCTTGGCAACATATTTCACGAGATATTTTTCCAAGCCAGTTCTTGTCACACGTTGAACATTTACATGAGCACCCCAAGCGTATAAAATATACGGGTTGTATGGCACAACTCTTCTATCCTCCTCGTGTGACCTTTTGTATTCAAAACGCATTCCATCTTCAGCATAACCATCTATATCGCGCAAATCGAAAGGAAATCCATATCTGCATGATTGTGTTGGTTTTCCTTTACTTGTTCTAAAACAACGATTGCGTCGACAGTTATGTATCTGAAAGTCTTTCACCTTTTCTGCTAGTTCAAGTGAAAATTGATCTGTTCCTCTTGGTATTTCAGCAGACACTAAATTGTCAAAACTTGCTCCCTTCTTCAACCAAATTAAGATATGAACATGCAGAGCTCCTCTATTTTGAGCCTCAATTCTATACCAATGGTTTGATACAGGACCAAATACAGAAGATGTGCCAAACAGTAGAGGTTTGATTTTTTCAAATCGTTTGAAAAAATATTCTGTTGTATCAACTGGATGCAATATTGACTGAGGATGTTCATATGTACTAAGAAGAGATTTCAAGGATTCCCAATTGTCATTTGCGGTTAAAGTAACAAAAAGATCGGCAGGTCCAAGTTTACGTACTATTGCTACCAAGTCGAGCCATTTTTTTTTCCAAAATGCTTTGCTACCTGTAACAGCTGCAGGAAGGACTGACCTGTATTTATCATACTCTTCTTTTGATTGAGTGAGTTGGTTTACAGTAACTTCAGATTTCCTGTTTGAATTTGAAAGTGTAGGAATTTTCGGATGCTTTAAAATGCGGTCTTTCATATTTCGATCAAAAGCAAAGAATAAATAAAACTTGTCATTTGCCCATCTTCTATCTATATGCAGTAGTCTATGTTTGTGATATTGTCCTAAAGTGAGAGCACTTTTTTGCTTTGTCCAAGAGCCTTTTCCATCTGGGAAAAGATGAGGAAACAATTTTGCTTCTAGATTTTTATCTGAAGTTTTGAGTTTTTCTGGATGAAGATCAGCAGGAGATGATTTGGAAGTATGGACATCTCTATTAACATTCTCTCCGATTTGATAACAATCGGAGTTTTGGTCAGGCAAAATGTGATTGTCAGCTTCCACAATTAAACCTACTGATTTTTCAATGTCAGTCTCTGATATTTGACCTGTGCCTCTGAAGGAAATGTCAGGAGTACGGTTTGGAAATGTTGGAAAACAGCAATTTGCAGATTCTTGTGTAAAATGTGCTGGTATTGTTTCAAAATTTGAGAGGTATGATGAATACAGAAAGTTGTTTGCTCTGAGCCATTGTAATGCTGGTTTTAATAACGAACAGTCTGAATTTGTTAATTGTTCCTCAGGGTTGTGTAAAATACCTAACATCCCTTCTTTTGAATTTGCTGTTACTCCGAAAGACAGTTTTCCTTGCATATGTGTGTAGGTATAGCCATGCGGTCTGAAGGTTGAACAAAATAGGGTCCCAATTGACAATTTTCGATAATCTGCATAGTTTTTAAGATTTTTTATACAGCCCGGTAAAACAGAAAAGTTGTTAAAGTGATTATATTCTGAAGATCCCTGTCTGCATAATGCTGCACATTCCTTGCAAACGGAAACTTTATCGTCTTTGTCTTTGATAGTAATATTACTGTTCACAGAAATTCTAAGTTTTGGCAAGGTTACATTGGAGTGTTTTATGTACACTATATCATCAGGGTATAAAATTTTTCCACAAACAGCACAATAAGCTGATGGAAGAAGTGATTTCAGTGAAACAGAACAATTAACAGCTGCTTTAATCAAGTTTGGAACTGTGGTTGTTTCCTTAGAAATCTTGGCAAACTTTTGCTGTGGCTCATTTTCAGTAGGTATTTTCCTTTTTTGCAAAGTGGCATTTAAAGTAACTACTTTGGAGATTCCGTGGAGCATGTTGTTGCTGATATGTTTGTCAAATTGCTACTGAAATATGAAGTTATGTTCCGAGTTATTGTTGTTTTTTTTTTTTTAATTGGTCAAAGTTGGAAAAGTAGTGATGGGAATCGGAACAAATTTCATAATTGATAATTGCTTATACACAATCAACTGATGATTAATAATTGAAACAATGTAAACTTGCTGTCCTCCATGAAAGTGCGTCTTTGGATACACATGCACAGTATGAATAAATTCACGTATTCAAAATTCAGTATTATTGTCTTATTTATTTGTTATTCAATTTGAAACCATTTGGATTGGGTCAAATAGTTTTAAAAACTGGACCTATGCACAAACGCTCAACTTCATGTCCTTTAAGGGAATCAAAGTGGAAGTGAAAGTAGAAACTTTCTGATTAATCAAACCTATACATTTTATAATAGATTAATTGGAATAGCACTACAATCGAATGATTTTCGATTATAATTGATCATCGTGACACTACTACTGAAAAAGCGGAATTTCATTTAACAGAAGTTGATAAGCGACAGACCTGACTAGAGTTCATTAAAAGCAGCATATGCCTTAAGAACCCTTGAAATTGGTACAACTTGGAAAATTGGCTGCTAACTTGAAAATGGCTGCTTGCAAAATTTTTTCATCATCACCGTTCAACACAGAATACCATGTTTCCTACATAAACCAAATTTCGCTAAAATTGGAGAGACTGAAAATTTGGTGGGGAAATAGCATTTATTTTCAAAATGGCCCTTCGCAAAAAATTTTGTCATTGGCATTCAACTCAGCATATCAATTTTACCCTTGAAACAATTCTCTTGTTCATTTTTGAGTAATACCAGAATTTTGATATCTGTCTTCGTTTTTCAGTTATTTAGCAAAAACTGTTTTTGACCCCTATGTTCTTTTTTTAGTAACGGCAGCCATGTTTTTTGACAGAGCAAAAATCCCCATGGTCATTTTGGGCAGGATACCCTAAGGAACAATCATACACATTTCATTGAATTCTACCCAGTAGTTTCAGAGGAGGAGATTTTTTAAATTTGTCTAACAGACGACGACAGATGCCAATTGATGGCAATAGCTCACGTGGCCTATGGCAAGGAGAGCTAAAAACATGAAAAAGGAAAGCCATGGTATGGGACCTCTACTTGAAGCTGCATACTGAATATCAAGATCCTACGAAATTTTTTTTCCCTGTTCGCCCAGCATTCACCCGACTCTAACTCGATTACACTACAGTGAAATTTGAGCAAAAATGTTCAAAGCATGGCCATGCATGTTGTTAGAAATAAGCAATGCATGCACTTATTAATATAACTACAGAGAGCAAACAACTAAAAAATATAATCTGAAACATGAACATCCAGTCACTCTAGGGAAGATCACTTCATGGTCTATTACATATATCTCTTAGAAATCGAAGTGAGTAATGGTGATTTATATCTATGTTGGACGTAAATTTAAAGTCAGCAAGTCAATGAACCATGAAATATAGGTCACAGTAACCCACTTCCATCTGGATGCTGACAGACTCCCGTAGATGCATCTTTATGCAAGGTTCAGGACTCTAGTACAATGTACATGTATATTTGTTGAAAGTGGGAAGTAAACTGTCTAAAGTGGACATCTTCTTTGAAGCGCAGCAAAATTTTCTACCAACAATAAAACTTCTTTGGCCTAAGGAAAATTTCCACAACCTGCGTCATTTACTGACAAAATATTTTTATTAAGTGCATGATTTCCAAAATATATGCAAGGTTAGCATGGTTAGTCTAGATGATCCTATCAAGTATATACATGTAGTTGCTGATACAAATGTAGGAACGCAAGATGTACATGTAAACTTGGATGCAAGTCAATTTAGTGGAAAATTTAAGTCACAATGACCTATTTTTGCTTGGATGCTGCGAATGAACCCAAGATCATAATCTCATACAAAGTTTGCCAATCCCACCTTGTATAGTTATGAAGATTTACTTGAATGCAGACGAGACACTCAGCTTGGGAAGCTCCAATATAATGCCTTTAACCTTGTTGAGATGAACTAAAAATTACTTACCTTCAACAACAGTGGCTTGATGATCAAATGTAAACAGTAGTACAGATTACTACACAGCTTTATAAACAATCTACAATAAAAATGATTTCATAAATACTACATGTACATATAAAAGTACACATCTGCAGATACCCAGGTTTTTCTATTCTCAGCTTTTGATTAGCTGGATCAAAGTTTGTAAAAAATCAACAATCTTACCTGTAACAGTGATGCTGAAATTCACAGGACCGAAGGAAATGTCTGGTAAAAATTGATCCGTTCTTGTAAAGAATTTTGCAGTTTTTGGTTGAACATATATGGAAAAATATCAAAATGTGTCATTCGGTCTGGTAAATCGAAAATCAATTTCGTCATGACTGTGTAATAAATTTTTCTCTGCAAAATGTTACTAAGCACATATATTAAAGCGTTAATAAACAACTTAATTTAGGAGGAATTTTCCATTTCATGAACCTTTATTCATTAAAACAAAAATGGCAATACTTTTTATTATTGGTCACAGTGTTTTCTCCAGGGCATTTTTTAAATGGGATTCTCCCTTTTTTTATTTGAATCCCCCTACAAAATTCCTGAATTTAGCATTGATTTACCATAAAGGGGGGAGGGGGGCTTCCAGTCAAATACCCCCTCTAAAACAAAAATTTCGGAGAAAACACTGGTTGTCAAGTGATGTCACAATCAACCGAATGTAATAGTGAACAGTGTGAAAGGGATGAACTCTAGGGGTTCACCATTCAACTTGTCTTGTCATCATGGATAATAATATATATAGTTCAGGGATGGGGTTCTAAACCAATATTATGATTTTTAAAGGTTAATGGTAATGGTAAGAATGGGGTGGGGATGACCCCAATGGTCTAAACTTATATTCTATTAAACTTGTCTTGCCATCATGAATAAGAAAATATGTTTTAAGGGTGGGGTGTTCAACTACTTTCAAGTTTATGAAAGGCTAATCCTATGAAAACCAACATGACGGTGAGCAAAGCAGATTATCAGACGTAAACTTTGACAAAATCAATGAACCATGAAATTTAAGTCACAGTGACCTAATTTCACCTTGATCCTGACACTACCATAGATGCATCTGTATGTAAGTTTACATGCCTCTAGTGCATATAGTTGTTGAGTTACAATGTATGGTGGTTTATACCCAACTCAGACGTAAACTATCAATGAACCATGAAATTTAGGTCGCATTGACCTAATCTATGCAGATGAACTAAAAATTACTTACCTTTAACAATATAGTGGCTTGATGGCCTAATGTTAACAGCAGTATTGTGTCAGTGATACAATGTAGCTTTATAAACACTATCTACAATTAAAAACAATGATTTCATTAGAAGCTGGGAACAGGAGAATTTACCCACCTACACATGTACATGTATTCTATTATAATCCCCGGCTTTCAAAGATTTTGTCTTCACTTTATTGCCTTTTTTCTCCACCTATTCATTACAATGTACTATAAAAATTCTAGTGAAACCACTGTAAATACATGTACATGTAAAAGCATACTCGAACACTCTTTTTTTTGTTCTTAGCTTTTGATTGGCTGGATCAAAGTTTGTGAAATAAATGCCAGTATTGTTTGACATATTTAAAAATGAATACAATGTAGCAAATCGGCTCTCTCAATTATCAAGAGTCGTAAAATACACTTGTGCCTGCTGGTACATGTATTTTCAAAAAGACTAGAGGCTCAGGTGAGCCTGTATCGCTCACCCGATTAAAGAAGGCCATTCCAAAATGTCTGCATGATAAATTATCCACTGGAGAAAGCCATCTTGGGTGCAGATCAGGGTCATCAGATACATGTACACTCTGAAATTCAACCAAATATTGGTCCAAAGCCGTCTCAGAGAAGACTTTTAAACATTTTTACCATAGGGTCCTATGTTAAAACTATATTGGCGGATGTCGGCAGTGTTGGTTGGCCAGTGGGGTTATCAGATATACAATGATATAATTCTGAAAGAGGATCACCTAAGGACCATTCCATTAAATTTTGGTCCCAATTGGCTAAGCAGTTTAAGAGATTTTAAACATTTTTCCCATAGGGTCCTATGTTAAACTATGTCGGCAGTATCGGTTGGTGGAATGGTAGGCGGGGTCATAAGATATAATTCTGAAAGGGGACCACCCAAGGACCATTCCACCAAATTTTGGTCCCAATTGCCTCAGCAGTTTCAGGAGAAGATTTTAAACATTTTTCCCATAGGGTCCTATGTTAAAACTATGTCGGCTGATGTTGGCAGTGTTGGTTAGCGGGCGGGGTCATCAGATACAATTCTGAAAGGGGACCACTCCATCAAAGCTTGGTCCTAATTGGCTCAGCAGTTTCAGAGGAGAAGATTTTTAAACATTTTTCCCATAGGGTCCTATGCTAAAATTATGTCGGCTGATATTGGTAGTATCGCTTGGCAGGCGGGGTCATCGGATATAATTCTGAAAAGGGACCACCCAAGGACCATTCCATCAAAGTTTGGTCCCAATTGGCTAAGCAGTTTCAGAGGAGAAGATTTTTAAACATTTTTCCCATAGGGTCCTTTGTTAAAACTATGTCGGCAGTTTTGGTTGGCGGGCGGGGTCATAGGATACAATTCTGAAAGGGGACCACATAAGGACCATTCCATCAAAGGTTGGTCCCAAAAATGGACTACACATGACAAGCACAGATTTTCAAAATTTTTAGGAGTTTTAGTTTGTATTGGTCATATAAAAAGGATTTATGCAATTACACATGTATACATGTACGTCATTAGGTCTCTGTTTCTCTGGATTTTGTTTGTTTTGGGTGCATATGACTGATTGAATAATTATCACCTTACCTACATGTATGTACAGGTAAATGGCAACAGTTTAATGTTTACATAATTAATTCTCTGCGCACCCAGTAGCGCACCTAGTATTTACTTACAACATGTATATTATCAGTATACTCTATTACATAATGGTCACTTCGGCCATAGAAGCCAATAAAAAATGTTAAAACTTAATGACTAGCGTACAGCCAGAGACATACCGTGATAAATCAGTGATAGACATATCACCCACCTGGGTGAAATGGTTATATCTTTCTATTTTATGTATCTTCTTTATTTCTATTGTATTTAAAGTGGTTATACCCATCACTCTAAATACAAAACAAATCAGAAATTTCATTGAAAAGGTAACTACAATCATCAATCCCAACAACGTGTTAAAATTTCAACAGGATCTCTGAAAGTAAACTTGAGTTTTTGTACGACATGTTAACATACAATGTACAAATAAATGCAAGGACGAATGGACAACCCCATACCACAATACGTCCGTCGAAAAGTGGCGTATAAAAATGAATAACAAAAAAAAGCTTTTTCAGAGAGGATTCCAATGAAAAAAATCCCATCTGAATCGGATGCAAAGTAACAAATCTACATAAAGTACCGTTTTTGGCCCCTTTGACCCCTTTTTATTCCAAAATGGCTGCCAACAGCTTAAATACATTGCCATATCCTTTTTGTACTCATCAAAACAAATATATTTAAAAAAAGTTTGTCAAAATCGGACTGACAATAAAAAAGTTATGATTTTGGGTGTTGGCCCTTTTCGACCCCTTATATCTTGGAAACGGTAAGAGCTACATCGAATTCGTTGGCATACTACCGAAAGGTATTTTTATTAGGAATAAAAAAAAAAACCAAAAAACGGCATCAAAATTTGATAAAAAATAAATGCTTTACATCAAAAATAGTGAAAGTACAATGTACCATATTTCTGTATTTTTGACCCAGTTTTTTCCTCAGCAAACAGGAAGTAGATGTCAAGTGGATCTCAAAATGCATCCTACAATACAACATACCGATATGAAGCTTGATGCAATATACATGTATCAGCAAGCTATGTCATCATTGATTTAAAACATAAAAATTTTTCGTCATGTCTATATTGATGTTGCTTTGTTTAACCAGGAACTAAATCTGTATTTTATATGTCTATATTTATCGGTAATTCTGATTGGCTGGTAATTATATCGCAAAATAATGACTGATGATTCTGTCGTATTCTTAACGTATTCCACTTTGAACTGGAAACTGCGTTGTGGAGCTCTCGGCGGATCGTAATACATGTAGGTAACAGTCCAGTTATTACAATTTTGCCGCTAGAGGGCGTATTTATCTTCCGTTTAAGAACCATGTGAATTATGTGCACAATGAGGGCAACATCAAGATGAAGCGTACAAAAACCCTGTTTGATTTAGACTTTAAGAAAGCCAGAAAAGACTCTGACATTGATCGTACGTTTCGTGATGATTATATAAAAAGTTGTGATATTAGCTAATTACGGCATACCCAACCAATTGCCATTTATCGTACATACTTAAAAATGAAAGTACATTATTTTCTCCCCCGTCTGTCGTGTAAATTTGAGGTATTCATTTAATGAGAAAGAATATTTGCAATTCCCTCTTTTCGGTGCCCGGGATGCATCCATAATTTGTCGAGTTACTTCCCTTTTCAGCAGGTGTCTCAATATAGCCGTAACGGGGAAATTCTGGAATTTATTTTTCTAAATTTTTATGCAGCTACCGATTTACTGCAAATGTTCATTTTTTATGCATTACATAATTGCCCATCAGCAGAATTTTTTTCTCTGCTAATATATTACCGGTTTGGCGAAAAATAAAAAAATTCCAGAATTTCCCTGTTATAGCTATATTGAGATACCTGCTGTAAAGAGAGACAACTCTTACAAAAACAGACAAATAACGGCTGCGTCCCGGGCGCCGAAAAGAGGGAATATAGTTCCATACATTAATTATCCTGTCAGAATTGACAAATAAATTGGATGTAAATTTAAGTTGTGAGACAGAAATTATACAGATTTGTACATAAAGTTGGGAACTCCCCCCTTTCCCTCTTTCCAAAGAAAAAAAAACATGTGTCCAACCCAATTTTTATCCAGAAAATAACATTATTTCATTTCAATGTCACAGACATTATTTGTAGTGATGGAATGATTATTGCCGAAAATTGATTAACGGTCATTTTACAGCTGCCGATGTTACTAATCGATGCTGAAAGTCAAAATCAAAAGTCGCCGACATCGCCGATTAATTTCCGGAAATGCCAGTCCGGTCCAGTTTTCTCCCAATTTCAACATGTCTGATCCGCTTCCGGCCACAGTAAATCTGGCAATATGGCCGACCAGGACAGAGCCACGTTATTTATGCATGATTCACTTTATTTCTGGTATTTTTACCCGCAAATCTGAAATTTGTTTAGAGCTATTACAGAAATAATTGTATGGGGAGGTTGGAAGGCACTTTATTTTAACACCCACTACCAATACAATTAAAAATAAATTTCCTGAAGATTCTTTTAGAATTTTTTTCCAGACCCCAAACCACCCATACAATTCTATATAAAGTGCCTTCCAACCCCCCAACCCCCCCCCCCCCCCCCCGCCCCAGTGTTCTAGAATTCCCATTTCCTGTTATCCGTGGCAAGTGAAATTTAGGTACAATGTATGGGGAAGTCAATATTTACACTTCACTTTCCTGTGGGAAAGTTAAAATTGCATGGAAGGAGTTGTGTATATCATTCAGTCACTGTTCTCAGCTGGTTTACTTGACCTGGGAATACACTGTAATCATTTTTCACTTTATTTCCTAAGAGAATTTTTTTCCAGACCCCAAACCACCCATACAATTCTATATAAAGTGCCTTCCAACCCCCCCCCCCCCCCCCCCCACCCGCCCCAGTGTTCTAGAATTCCCATTTCCTGTTATCCGTGGCAAGTGAAATTTAGGTACAATGTATGGGGAAGTCAATATTTACACTTCACTTTCCTGTGGGAAAGTTAAAATTGCATGGAAGGAGTTGTGTATATCATTCAGTCACTGTTCTCAGCTGGTTTACTTGACCTGGGAATACACTGTAATCATTTTTCACTTTATTTCCTAAAATTAATCTTCAAATCTCCCCTTGACATCAATATTTTTGTAAGGAGATTTACAGCATTGGGGAATGAAACCAAGTTTCTAAGGACAGTCAACTAAAAAGATACAACTAAAGACCAGAAAAGTCAGTAAAAGCCAACAATTAAAAACAAATACAATATCACACATTATGGTTCACCTCCATACATGTATAACAAACATTTTTTTTTTAAAAACTGCATGTTGCAAGAGGGTTTTATTTAATTATAATTAGTTAAAGATTATACTTTTTATTATTTACATTTCATGCAGGCAACTCAAACTGTAGTTTTGTTTCAGCTTAGCAACAGAGATATTTTGTGGTGACAAAAAAATGTGGATTCACAGATCGTTTTCAGTATCCCCAAACATTATGTTACTCAGTACTACGTGGATGCTGATGGATTTAAATTGTGTGCATCCATGGTATGGCGACAACATCGCTTTTGAACATTTTGGAACGCGCGACTTTTTTCTGTATTAGCCTTGCATCCCCAAACATTATGTTACTCGGTACTACATGGATGCTCATGGATTTAAATTGTGTGCATCCACGGTACATGTATGGCGACAACATTTTGGAATGCGAGACACTTTTGAACATTTTGGAACGCGAGACTTTTTTCTGTATTAGCCTTGCATCCCCAAACATTGTTACTCAGTACTACGTGGATGCTGATGGATTTAAATTGCGTGCATCCATGGTATGGCGAAAACATTTTGGAACGGATGCTCATGGATTTAAATTGTGTGCATCCACGGTACATGTATGGCGACAATATTTTGGAACGCGAGACACTTTTGAACATTTTGGAACGCGAGACTTTTTTCTGTATTAGCCTTGCATCCCCAAACATTATGTTACTCAGTACTACGTGGATGCTGATGGATTTAAATTGCGTGCATCCATGGTATGGCGAAAACATTTTGGAACGATTTTTATCAATTGCTAGAATATCTTTCAGAATTTGTGTGTGGTCATCACGGCGCATTAATCTTTGGCGTAGTTATGCAACGTTTTCTTATGAATGAAGTTATGCAATGTTTTCTTATGAATGAATTTTGTGAATGAATGTCGGAACTATGTAACATCCACGAAACCCTCAGTAGGCTAGCCTATTTATTCTGATGCTTTGCATCCCCAAACATTATGTTACTTGGTACTACATGGATGCTGATGGATTTAAATTGTATGCATCCATGGTACATGTATGGCAACAACATTTTGGAACGCGAGACACTTTTGAACATTTTGGAACATGAGACTTTTTTCTGTATTAGCCTTGCATCCCCAAACATTATGTTACTCAGTACTACGTGGATGCCGATGGATTTAAATTGTGTGCATCCATGGTATGGCGACAACATTCTGGAACGCGAGACTTTTTTTCTGTTTTCTGTAATCCTTAGTCAAAAAAATGTGGAATTGAGGAAAGACAGTTTTTTCTGTTTTAGCCTTGCATCCCCACATATTATGTTACTCAGTTCTACGTGGATGCTGATGGATTTAAATTGTGTGCATCCATGGTATGGCGACAACATTCTGGAACGCGAGACTTTTTTTTCTGTTTTCTGTAATCCTTAGTCAAAAAAATGTGGAATTGAGGAAAGACACTGTTTTTTTCTGTTTTAGCCTTGCATCCCCACATATTATGTTACTCAATTCTACGTGGATGCTGATGGATTTAAATTGTGTGCATCCATGGTATGGCGACAACATTTTGGAACGCGAGACTTTTTTCTGTTTTCTTTAATCCTTCGTAAAAAAAATGTGGAATTGAGGAAAGACACTGTCAGTATTCAATACTGATATGTTGGACTGGACGTGTTTTGCACAAAATAAACAAATTAAGAATGTAGTTTACCATAAAATTCCCTCAGCCTCTTCCTTTTTCTCCGTTTTCGCGCGCTTTTGAACAATCACGCCTTTCCGTAAATCTTCGAGCAAAAACATAGATCCAATATCTTTCTCAATATCAAGGTTTATTTGCGAAGGTTTTTTTATCCAAAGGTTTAAAAGGATGGAAATCGTGATATGAATTCCAAGAAAACAACGATAGATTTATCGATTGCTAGAATATCTTTTTTCAGAATTTGTGTGTGGTCATCACGGCATATTAATCTTTGGCGTAGTTACGCAACGTTTTCTTATGAATGAATTTTGTGAATGAATGTCGGAACTATGTAACATCCGGGAAACCCTCAGTAGGCTAGCCTATTTATTCTGATGTGGAATTGAGGAAAGACACTGTCAGTATTCAATACTGATATGTTGGACTGGACGTGTTTTGCACAAAATAAACAAATTAAGAATGTAGTTTACCATAAAATTCCCTCAGCCTCTTCCTTTTTCTCCGTTTTCGCGCGCTTTTGAACAATCACGCCTTTCCGTAAATCTTCGAGCAAAAACATAGATCCAATATCTTTCTCAATATCAAGGTTTATTTGCGAAGGTTTTTTTATCCAAAGGTTTAAAAGGATGGAAATCGTGATATGAATTCCAAGAAAACATGCAACGATAGATTTATCGATTGCTAGAATATCTTTTTTCAGAATTTGTGTGTGGTCATCACGGCATATTAATCTTTGGCGTAGTTACGCAACGTTTTCTTATGAATGAATTTTGTGAATGAATGTCGGAACTATGTAACATCCGGGAAACCCTCAGTAGGCTAGCCTATTTATTCTGATGGGAGTATAGTAATTATTATTTCATTTGGTCCATTTCATATTTGTTTCTAATGATTATATTGTAATTACTAAGTTCGATCTTTTTTGGATAATTTCTTTCTATAAGATATAAGATTAATGTGTTTTTTAATATTGATTATTTTTTTCTCAAGTAAAAATACAAGACTTATCAAACCTGACATATGTTTATCTTATGTTTTTATGAAGATTTGACATGAATTTAGTCCATACATTTCTTACGGAATCTTAAAAGACTTCTCTGTGATATATCGTAATACATTTTAGATGAAAAAATTTCAATTTAACAGTGAAAAAAACACAAAATTTAGCCTTTCAACCAATAATATGTTCATACTAAGCAAATTTAACACCTACCAGGGTGTGCGATATAAGACAAAAGTGTTTTTTAAAGTGAAAATACAAGTTTCAAACTTGACATGTACCTTTAGGAATTTTTCACATGAATTTAGTTCATAAATTTTATTCGGTATCTTAAAACGTTTCTCTGTCACTTACCATAATATTTATTTGATAAAAAAATTTAAACAGAGTGAAAAAACACAGAATTTAGTTTTTCAAACATACGGTATCCAAAAAAATCTTTTGCAACTTACCGTAGTACTATTTTGATGATAAATATTTCAATTTCACAGTGAAAAACCACAAAATTTAGCTTTTCAACCAATTTTAGGTTGATACTTAATAAAATGCAGCTCTATGAGTGTGTACAATATATGACAAAAGTGATTTTTTTGTTAAAACAGATGTGTAATTTAAAGTGAAAACATAAGCTTCAAACTTGATTTATACTTTTATGAATATTTGACATGAATTTAAGTAAAAAGAAAATCATACGTATCTTAAAAACCTTCTCTGCAGCTTACCGTAATACTTGTTTGATAAAAACGTTAAATTTTACAGTGAAAAAAACACAAAAGTTAGTTTTTAAAACAATTTTAAGATTAAACTTAGTTCAATATAGCCATACAGGCTTGTGCGTTATAAGAGAAATGTGATTTTTGTTATAATGCTTCTGTTTTTAAAGAAAAAAAAATACAAGTTTCTAACTTGCCATTATTTTTACTTTCAGTAATTTTTATAGAAATTTAGTTGTTACATATGTTACGATCTCCAAAGAAACCTTTCTGCGACTTATACAAAATTTAGTTTTTCAACCAATTTAAGGTTGATATTTAACCTAATTCAGCTCTATCAGAGTGTGTGATATATGACAAAATGTTAAAATAGATGAGTATTTTAAACTGAAAACACAAGTTTCAAACTTGATGGGTACATATTTTATAATTTAGGAATTTTTTAAATGAATTTTATTATATAAGCTCAACAACTTTTATACGGTATATTAAAAAGCTTCTCTGCAACTTACCGTAATACTTGTTTGATAAAAATAATTCCATTTTACAGTGAAAAAAACAAAACATTTAGCTTTTCAAACATATACATTATAAGATGATACACAGTTGAATTTAGCTATATAAGCTGGTGCGATATAAGAGAAATGTGATTTTTGTAAGAATCCTACTGTTTTTAAAGAAAAAACACAAATTTCAAACTTGATGTGTACATATTTTATACTTTTAGGAATTTGACATGCATTTAGTTCAAAAAAAATTCATATGATATATTAAAAAGCTTCTCTGCAACTTACCGTAATACTCGTTTGATAAAAATAATTCCATTTTACAGTGAAAAAAAACAAAACATTTAGCTTTTCAAACATATACATAGGATGATACTTAGTTAAAATTAGCTATATAAGCTTGTGCGATATAAGAAAAATTTGATTTTTGTTAAAATGCTACTGTTTTTAAAGAAAAAATACAGGTTTCTAACTTGTCATATATATCATTATTTTTACTTTCATTAATTTTCTATAGAAATTTATTTCATAAATTTGTGACGGTATCTAAAAAAGCATCTCTGCAGCTTACGGCAATACTTGTTAGATGAAAACATTTAAATTTCACAGTAAAAAAAAAAACACAAAATTTAGCTTTTCAACACATTTTAGGTCCATACTTAGTCAAATTAAGCCACATCAGAGTGTGTGATATGACAAAAGTTATTTTTGTTGCAACAAAAGTGTTTTTTTTTAAAGTCACAATACAAGTTTCAAACTTAAAATGTGGTTATTTTATACATTTATGAAGTATTGACATGAATGTTGTTTAGAAAATATCATGCGTTATCTTTAAAAGTTTCTCTGCGACTAACCGTAATACTTGTTAGACAAAAGAAATTTAATTTCACAGTTGAAAAAAAACATGACGATACTTATAGTTAAATTTAGCAATACCAGGATTGCTACATAAGATGAGCCATACTGTATATCATTATATGATTTTGTCTAGTTAATAACCATTTTTGAACGACAAAGACTTTTTTACAGTCAGAGCAGTTATTTTGCATGGCTTCAGAGACTTCATCTCCTTTGATACATCTCAACTGCAGCGAGAGGAGATGGAAGCAGTGTATCCAAAACGATTCGCTGCTTCAATTCTTAATAAGAGGGCTGCAGAATGGTTGAATGTCTTCCAATCTGTCAAAAAATAAATCAAATGTTATAAAAATCAAAATTCTGAAAATTCTTGCATAATATAATTGTTTTTTCATGTCTTTCCTTTAGATAGGAAAGACATTACTGTATTTCATATTCTTATGTTTTTCTCATGCTAAATACGATTTGTTTCGCAACATATAATAATGACTATTGGCTATTTAGGGTTTACCCTGCTTAGGGTTCCTTTTTAACATGTAAGAGTTTTCACCCCTGTAACTGTTTTCCTTGTCATCACTTCTTCTCAGAAACCGTGAGATATCGACATGAAACCGTTTGCAATGTCTTCAGTTCATCTGCACTCAACTTTGTTACATTAGTCTGAACGAATCTGACCACATTTCATGGAGTTATACCCCTTAACATAATTTTCAATTTTGGTCTTTCATACAATTGATAAGTTATATGATATCACACGAAACTTAAAAGTTAGGGTCCATGACCCCAAGCGTGTAAAATGAGGTCAAAGGTCAAGATCACGTTAATTTTGCCTATGCTTGTTATCACTTCTCCTCTGAAACAGTAAAAGATAGCTGTAATGGAGAAAATATTTAGGACGTTGAGACCTTGCTTTGTTACATTTGGAAGAAAGTTGTATGGCGTCATTTTATAGGCG
Source organism: Mytilisepta virgata (assembly GCA_028015205.1). NCBI lineage: Eukaryota > Metazoa > Mollusca > Bivalvia > Mytilida > Mytilidae > Mytilisepta > Mytilisepta virgata. The sequence goes on from CM051519.1 coordinate 46,848,033, forward strand.
TAATTGCCATAACGTGTAGATTTTTGTTTTTTCGTATATTTCTCAACAATGGTACACGATACAGACGCCATATTTTGTTTTGATATCAGTGATTGGTAACCATCAAATTTGTTTCAAGGTCAAAGGTCAAGATCATGTTCTAATTGGTGACATTTGTTTGTTATCATTACTTTCCTGAAATGGTTGAAGATAGCCATGGAAATTTATGGGGAAAATGTATTGGACATTGAGGAGCACCTTTGATACATTTGAGTTGACTGGTATGACGTCATCTTAAGGGAGTCACTGGAACGTTCAAATTAACAGTTTTTCGTTTATTACTTGACGATGGTACACGATAAAGGCATGGGATCTTTTGCAATGACTTCAATGACCAATGAACCTGAGATAGGCCACAAAGTCAAACATCAACCCAGTCAGCAAGCCAACGTTGGGCCATCGTTGGCCCAACGTTCTAAGTGCAAAGTGGGCCAATGTTGGACCAACATGTTGGCATAACTTTTGGCCAATGTTGTGCTTTATCGATACGTACATTAAACCAACGTTGGCCCAATGTCAACTAATATATAAATGACAATGGCCCAACGTTGGACCAACGTTACATTTTAGTTCAGTGACAATGGCCCATCATTGGCCAAACACAGATAGTGTTGTTAAACGTCTTACTAATGTAATAAATGTTACATTCTGGGTATTAAATTTATTTAACGCTGAGCTAAAATTAATTCTTTGTGATTATGTGGACAGTTTACTACAAATGACAAACACTCCTTGTTTGTCCATACATATAATATCCAGTAAGTGATGTCGCAAAGTTGGATAAATATATAATATAAAAATCACATTTGTGAGACAGATATTCCTAAGTACATGTATATATGTAAAAGATACTCGGGGAAAGCAGGCAAACATGCACCATTATCATATTTTAAAACTATATATCCACTGACGAACTCCTGACAGCCCCGTACAACACTTTGTGAAAATTAAATTGAAACAAAATATCCAAAATAAACCTGTACAAAGTAAAGAAAAAAAAACCTTAAAACATACAACGAAAAGCATAATGGTAAAGTGATACAGGTATATAAAACATTTTTACTCTCAATTTTGTTTTAGTTCTTTTTAAAATATTACAGATTAGATAATTGTAATCACCATTCATATAAATAAAATCATTGTATCGTCCATAAGATTTGTCGATACATAGGAGATGACTCACAATGATCGGAATACTGAGTGACTGTCACATGTCCACTTTCACATATACATTTTGATTTCGGATTCATTTTCTAAGAAATCGATGAGTACCTGTAATTCTCCTTCTGGGAATAAAAACATTTCTGTTTTACGATCTCCATTAAAATAAATTTACATGCAACTTGGTATTATTTATGAAATCATTTTAAATATTTTATATACATTATCCCGCTGTTGAATCACTTGAATGCACATTTTAATCCACACAACTGCGTAGTTATTATGTTAATATAAAGTTTTTTTTCACACCAGGTCTCATCAAATTGTATCATGCAGGTGCCACTGAATTTAAAACTTCACGCACATAACCGTCTATAAAAATGTTTACCTGCTGCATTTTTCGGGTCCTCATCACAAATTCTATTAGGATTCAGGGCATCTCTGCACATTTCTCAAAATATTTAAATTTCGGTTGTTGTACTTGGGTCCAACACTGATGAATCATGATCAAAAATACTTATTTACGTATATACATAATTATTTCTGTATATACGGAATTCGATTTCTGTGTATACATAAATCGAATTCTGTAAATACCTAAATCGAATTTCGTATACATAATTATTTCTGTATATACGTAATTATTTATGTATATACGTAATTATTTATGTATATACATAAGTACTTCTGTATATACGGAATTCGATTTTCGTATATACATTATTATTTCTGTATATACGAAATTCGATTTACGTATATACGTAATTCGATTAACGTATACACAGAAATCGAATTCAGTATATACAGACATATCAAATCTTTCTTTGATTATTTTTAAACCTACTTTTCTTATGTATAATACTTCATATCAATGATATATTTATATTTTAATGTTTAAAGATTTTTTTAAACAGAGTAAAATAGAGTAATTACTTTTGATGACGTCAAATTTTGTGAAAGTTGATGTTTCCGTAAACAGTTTTAATGTATTGGAATGTAAATTATCTTTTCGTAATTAGTACCAATGAAAACGTCTAAACATAAATCTTTAAGGTGATATTAATGAAGTTTTTACGTTTTCAGTGCAAATCCGTGTGATTGAGCATAAACTGACTATCATACAGAAAAAAAACGTCAAAAAACGTTTGGTTTATAGGTACTTTATGCATCAAATTATGACGTATAGTATTTTCTCCAAAATTTATGTAAACGTCTGATGTGTTTGGAAAGGAAAGACCTTACAAATGTTGAAGCAAGCGAGCCATCCCTATAAAACCGTCAAATAAAACTGATTATATAATACAATTGACCAAATTAAAAGCATATTCTGATATCCCCCTATTCCACGCTTTTCATTCAGGAGGTTTTTGGATCTTTCTTTGTAATGTATAGGGATAGTCTCCCTTCTAGGTGTTGAGGCTCAGACCTAGTCTTCCTTCTAGGTATTGAGGCTCAGACCTATCACTGGAAGGTCAATTACCGAAAGGGTACGCATGACCGGAATTGCATTGTCCGGATTGAATTATTTCCCCTTTTCCCGCGATTTCCTTTCTTGATGGACTCCTTGTTTTCCATGTCAGTAGATAGGGGTACAGTCTCTCTTCGGGATGCACAGCATTACACCTGTCACTTCATCACGTAGGTCAAGGCCGACAAGTTTACATATCCTGACGATCATTGTCTGAATTATATTATCCCTTCTTTCCCGTGCTTTTCATTTCGGGTTATATCTTGGTTTTTAAGGCAATGTTTAGGGTTGAGAACGCCTAATGAAGTATATAGGGTTACACATCACTACTAAATCAAGTATCGAAAGGGTAAAAATGACGAAGGTCAATGGCGTGATTGGGTTATCTACCCTTTTCCCGCGTTGTTTGGGTTACTTTCTGGACCTTTCATCAAAATGTATACGGTAATGGTGTTCCTCTGTGTCCTTAGCAATGGCTTAGTTTGTGGTCTCTTTCGTGGCTTCTCTTTCTCTTCGGCGCTCGAGTCTATACTTACACTGGTCAAGACTATACTCGCGTGCTCACATATTGGTCATTATTGAAAGTTCAAAATATTTTACCGGACGAATTACCGAAAAAATCATGGAGGAACCGTTGGAAATAAAAACAACTGCAGGACGGATACAGCTCATCCAAACATCAAATCTCAATTAAGAGGGGGAAAGACGTCTTAAAAAAACGTGACATCAGTGGATACCAGTCCCCGGAAAACTTTAACATAGTGCGAAGTCTCAATGGAACGTAATTTTGAAAAAGCAAAAAATGAGGGATGCAGCCTGTCCTTTTTGGATAGCCATCCTCAAGCCTTGACAATTGCAGAGGTACCTTTCAACATGAACCTGATGTAATGGTGCTCTCTCATAGATCCAATCCTTCAATGATGACAATCGATCGCCCCCAGCAGCAGCAGCATTTCATTCACCCAGAGCAGCAACAAAAAATCGAAATCTGCAAGTGAGTATAGTCCTGAGCAGTATGGAGTATAGACTCGAGCAACGAAGAACAAGAGAATAATCCAATCCAGACAATGGTCGTTCGGAAATCTAAATTCACTACGCTCAAACGAACATAAATTATTTATGTGCTAAACTACTCCGATTTCTGTATAACATACATATCTAAGCACATTCAGACATGTATACCTTTAACTCCAATACGACACTATGAAAACAATTAATAAATGTACAATTTGTAAGGCGCAGTGACGATCTCGACGCACAAAGAAAGCCGTGTCATCATAATGATATACCTAAATTCTGAGACACTGACAAAGGTTTTTGCAAATCATCTAAAACGTAACCATCTTTAGCTTTATCGGAGTTTCAGTGACCATGAATATTTAATAACCTATCAGAGATATTGTTTTGTGCAACCGCTGTGGCTCCGCCTGCTTTAAACGGTGCAGGCTAAAATCTGCTCTGTTACAACCTATTTCGGACGCCGCGGAAAGAACCAATTGTCTGACTCTGGTATAAGATAAGCTTAATTTTTTCTTTCTAAAAACAAATGTCTGATTTTTTTTCAAAAAAGAGAGCAATGAATTTATTAAAGATACAGGAACACATAAAAGGTGTTCAAGTGTTTATGGGTATTATGAACACGTGTGATTGTTTACTGTATGTTATGTAAAATAAGATTGGATGTAATTGTACGCATGCGGCTTTTGTGGTAGATGAAGTACATGTAGTCTGTGCAGTACGTGCACTAGTAGTATTTAAGCGGTTGTTATGACGTTGAAGTTCAATCGAAGTTGCCTATCAGCTTGTGTAGCATCAGTTTGTAATGTTGTTTGTGTTTAATTTCCCACCCACCCACCCAGTACTGATATAGATATATATGTATAGAATTAATGTGAAGATTTCTATTTTGTAGTTTTTAATGTATGAAGGCCATAATTGGACTGTTGAATGGATGACGAGTATAATTACAAGACATTTCTATAAAAAATATATTTATTTCAAAAGTATTAAAATAAAAAAAAGCTGCTACACGAGTAGGCACAGTTCCCATATTTATGTGTTAGAGTTTTATTTGGTAAATAATTTATATTCGTTTGAGCTCGGGGAATTAGAATATAAACATAAAAATAAACATATAAGAAGATAAATCGACATTTGCTTATTTTAATGTTTAAATGTATTTATTGGACATTGAAGACTATCAAGTTTTGAAATTATAACATATTTGCCTTTCCTATAACAATCCGTCTTACTTTTCTCAATAAAAATGTCTACATTTTGCTCATGAAAAGTAATGTGTTCCGCGTTAATGCTACATGACTCGTTGTAATACAAGAACCCAGTGTAAGCCAGAACACACAATGTCAATAAACGTAAATCTTTAAGTGATTGATTAGCAGTGTTGTATTTAGAAAATAGCTTAATCATAATGTCAGATGTAACTTGTTCTTTTTTCTTAATAGGTCTATTTAGTTTTCTTTTTTGCTACTTCTATTATCAATATAACAACTTTCGAATCACTAGGATTTCCTACCCCAGTAATGTTGTATGCCCACTTTATGCTATAAAATGCAGATTATCACCCTAGAATGATGTGCAGACTCTATCAGTCTTTGCAAATAAAGACTTACATATAAATCCTGAAAAAATACATGTAATGTCAGGATATTTCTCGCTCCAGCAAACGAATCTTTTAAAACCTCCAGCGTATTTTGCAACTGTAGAATTGGTACGAGCACTTATAATTGTTGATGTCAAGTTATTAAACAATACCCTGAGCTCTGGATGTTTAGTTCATTCTGTGACCAAAATCCAGAAGAAAACATTTTCTGCAAAAGCATTACACAATTTCTACTTAAATATAATGTATAAAAAACACATTAAACCAATATAAAATAATATATACATTACATATGTTATCTTTATAACAATCCTGGTTCAGTGACACTGGTCAGTAACAAGTCCAGTGACCCTGGTCAGTAACAAGTCCAGTGACTTCATGAAATTCTAAAATGTCACTTACAGAAGGACAGCATACTCCAGATTATGTTTACACAAAAAAGGTCAAAAGGCCAATGAATGCCATTTTGGTACTATCAGTGTACTCAGTGCTCTACAAATGACTAGATGATTTATGCATTTGCTGGCTAAGGTAACAGGCGGAACTAATTATTTTCAGCTTGCCAGTTACAAGAAAAAGCGTCTATGGCACAAGTTCTAGGATTCAAGTACAAGGAAAAATTGAAAAATCTATCTATACTGAACGGTCCCCAAATACTATTTAAAAATTCAAACAATTCAAAAAATATACCCCAATCATCGGCATCAATTATTCTGGTCAAAGCACTCGCTTTCCGATTTTCTTCCCTCGAAATCCAATGAGTATATAAAGATATATTGTTCAAAACACAAATTTCAAAAATAGACAAAGCTTGCCTGTGTAAATCTGGAATTTAACTACCCCTTTTAATGACACTAACTGCATTTTGATTATCTGTGAATAAAAGAAAAAAAGCTATTTTCTAAAACATGTGCAAAACTGTCTATAGCTTTCACCTTTCTCCGTGTGGAGCTTTTCTTAGCCTCACATGGCGACCAGTTTCTATGGGCAATGCAGGTAACCTGCTGCACCTGTTTTTGACTTACATGTAGGTATAGGTACCTGTTTCAAACCCCGGATGTTTTCTTTCCAAAACAAAATCTCCATAATACTACCTACATGGTGATTAAATCAACACACTGATCTCAGTCATCTCTCAAACTAATATCAGAAAATGTACTTGTCATAATTTGAGTAACATTTCCTATAACCAGGGAAAACGAAACAATTTCCCCCACTATCTAAATTTGATTTTCAATTTAATAGCAGTGGACATAATAATATAATAAGATCAATAAAATCTTATTTTACTCGACGATAATTTCAATAAACAACTTTTTAAATCCCACTCGAAACCAAGCCAAGGTGTCCAGATACATTTATCTTTTTAGGGACAAAGCCAGAGAAAAACAAATCGTCCTTCACCTTCAAAGCCTGTTCTTGACAGAGTTTTTCATTTTCTGATAAACCTAGACCATTGTCCAAATAAACAGTTATTTTAATCCCATCTTTCTGCCTGTGTGCAACTAAAGGGCGTACCACTTTAGTTAAAATATATCCTGCAGAACACAGCCCAAACGGCAAAACTGTAAACACAAAATATTACTATTATTATAGTATCACCAACCTTCCATGAAAACCCAAGATAGTTTGGTGATTATAAAAAATATCAAGATTAT